>CM067311.1:61093978-61693978 GCA_034231615.1 Meghimatium bilineatum | reverse complement strand
AGTGTAAGAAGAATGTTCTATATCAAGGCTATTCAGTTATATTTACTCGGGGGCCAAAATGTAGAAAATGGTGATCATCAAGGGCCAGATTTATAAAAACCCATTGAATGATTTTATACAATTAGGTTTTTTATAACTTTATTTCACTGTTTAAGAAATGATCCTCTGGCCACTTACTAGTTCTCAGCGGGCCGGATTTGGCCCACGGGCTGCCAATTGAATAGCCCTGTTCTATATTTTGACAATCGATAATAGGTAAAATGTAAAACAAGAACCATTACTTACAATGATGAAACGAAAATTTGCTTGGTTTGGACATGTATGCCGACTTGATTCCCTGTCAAAATTAATACTGCAATGAACCATTGAGGGTGGAAGCAGCAGAGGAGGACAAATAAAAATGTGGACAGACAACATCAAGGACTGGACAAGATTTTTGTTCACTTATCAGCATCGTTGAAGATATAAATTTCTGGAGGACTCTGTGTATAGAAGCATCCAATGTGGTACCCATACAACTCTGATGTGTTATGGGATTATAGGATAAGATTGAAGGAATAGGTAAAACTGCAATCCGACAGGTAAAATTTTAAAAGGGTAATGAAGTTTTGCTAATCAACATTTCAACTAAAAGTTTTTTATCAAGAGGACAATGAGTTAAGAATGGCACCATTATGGTCACATCATCATCATGTAGCATATAGTGGGCAGGATGTAGCAGTCATCACAACCTTTCAAAACTGTCATTCTTGAGATAATCCTGCTTCTTTGAGTGTTATATTCATGTTGTCTTTAATATCTTTGTATCCATCTTCCTTGCGGCCTACTTCTTTTTCAATGCCCTAACATCATCCCCTCCATTATGGTCTTTTCTAGGTTGTTATATCATTTGATATGTCCAAAATACTGTAATTTCTAGAGAGAACCTTATTCTTTAGCCAGTTGTCTTTTACTTTCAGTTCTCACAGAATGTCCCTATTTGTGATCTTTTTGATCCATAGTATTCTGAATATTCTTCTATAACATTTTGCTTCACATGCTGAAATTTTTATTTTTTAACCTTATTGGTGATTGTGAATATGAGAGAACTAAAAAGGGTAAAAACTAGAAGAGTAAAATACTAGAAAGGTAAAAACTAAAAGTGTAAAAATTACTAGGGTAAAAACTAGAGGGGTAAAAATTAGAGTAGTAAAACTAGAAAGGTAAAAACTAAAATGTTGAAAACTAGAAAATTGACAGAATACAACAGTATATTAACAAAAAAGATTGGCAGTACATAAGGTGAGTATGAATATATTAACATATACATACATACAGTTGAATTCCTTTACAACACATACATTTATAACAAGTTCCATATTTAACACTTATTAAAATCCCCAATTAGGTTATTCAGTGGAATCCTGTTATAACAACTTGGTCTGGACCAACAAAATATGTATTTAATAACAGAAATTCGCTGTATATAGTACAAACAATATAGAATAAATATATTTGAGGATTTTGAATAGTGTTGTTATATAGGGAAATATGTTATAAAAGAGTGCTCTATAGAGGGATTTCACTGAAATCGTATATTATGAACTTTGGTTGTTACATAAACATTTTTGTTTGGTCCAGGCCATTGTGATATATAAGGATTCCATTGTGTATATATATTGTGGATAAATCCATGTGTCACTCTATAGGCCTATATACTGTTTTTAAAAAAAAAGGAACATTATTTCAAGCGTGTACCAAAAATTTATTTTACAAAATTTATGTTTCAATCTGGACATGAAGACACTTTCAGACTTTAACTAAACCAAACCCATCTCCAGTCATTCCCAACGGTCCAATGATGATGCTGGTTTGCCCACTGCAGTCGGTTCTGGCAATGCCTGTCTGTAAGAACAGGACCTTGTAGGATCTTCTAGCCCAAATACCAGTGTCATACAGCAGGTTTCTGGCATTGACTGGACTGTGAAAGATGCAAATCGATTCATGAGGTGACGTAGTCAAATGAAGCGGTCTTTGGCAGAAGTTGTGACTGTCTTCCACTGCGTGGCTTGTCTGCCATTTAGCCAATTTGTTGAAATTGCCTCCAAAGGCGACTAATGGTGTTTCTACCCACACTTAAATAGTCTGCTTACTACACTTTGTTATTGTCCAGTCTTTAAGCATCCAATGGTGATGTATCACTGTTCTGTAGTGAGATGAGACATACTTGCACATTTAATTTTCAACTGAATTTATTTGAGGACCGTCAATATTTTATAGGTATTCAATAATATTGTCAGAGAGTTTTGTATTTAGTCATTTTCACTGAATTCTCATGAACCTGTCACCAGTTATTGCTAAAAATGTTGTTTTGATCTTGACCTCTTTCATGCCTTCATGAATAATGAGGAAAGTACAATTTAAGTAACCACAAAAAGTTAATGACCAGGGGGACACAGTCGATAGGTTGAATTTGTGTGGTTTTTTTTAACAGTATATAAATAGAATGTAAGTGCTTAATTTATAAATGAATCATTTGCATATGTGTTTCTACAAATTAAGGATGCTGAAGGAACAAAACAGACGCCTGAGAGAAAAGTATGAAAAATCAGATAGGTACCTCAGAGATGCAGAAGATCAGTTGGAAAAAGTAAAGAGGAAAATGAACAAGTACAAAGAAATGTGTGAGAATAAAGAGTTAATGGAAAGAGATGAACTGAGCCGCAAACTAGCAAAAATAGAGCAGGAGATGGAGGAAAAAGAGGTCAAAATAAAAGTATGTGACAGCATTCTCATGTATTAAATGTTTGTGTGTGTGACCAAAATGGTGAACAATTATATCTATAAAAGTATATTGTTGTTGTTCATCTATCACAGGTGATGATGCTAATTTGTTAATTTCACTTTTTAATTCAGTGAGAGTTATGTCCTTGTCTATGAGTATGTAGATGGCTAATAAGCCATATGCTGGCCCCAAATGTCTTTGGGCATGGAGTGATCACTTTGTATTTTGTTTGATCTACTTATGTATTTTTAGTTAATCTCCACTCTTAAACTTTTGCATTTTTACTTTTATCACATCAACCTACATCAACTTCTTTGTAAAGCAAGTTGTGGGGAACCCAAGATGACCAAGATGTTAATGGACACTGATATGCTATAACAAGACATTCAGATGTTATTAAAATTAATCAGACTGCAGTGGGCAAACCAGCAGTAATCAAAATCATCACTTCCTGTCAGAAGCATAGCATATGCTGCTGGGATAAAGAGTTCATCAATCTTCCGTCAGATCCGTTGACCCATCTGTAGTGATGGCACATCCATGATTCCCCACCATCCAGGAGTCTGCCACAAAATGACAAAGATGCAATATCCACCAACCCGTATCTCTTCTTCATCCATGGTACCCATTTAATGAAAGAGAAAAGTAATAAATTAAGATATGATATGCAGTGACAATGATGATTTTTTTCACAGCTGACAGGTTGTCAGCCTATCCCATAACTTTCCTTAGTCTCCTCCTATAAAATGCCTGGAAAGGAGACAGTGGTCCTATTCTTTGCACCCTGCGCTAGAAGTCCAGGTCCCGTTGCCACACGGATGATGTCAGGTTGAAAGGAGAACATACAGCAAGCAATCTGTAAACTGATGCAAAGAATTTCATTCTCCATACCGCATGGGGTACAAATCTACAGAAATGTTATTATTGTATTTAATAAATAGTATTAATAGTAATATATTTTCACAGAAAATAATGGCTACTTTGTGAATAGCAAAGAAGGAGCACAGTCTAGTGATGTAATAATGTTCCCTTTCTTCTTTTGTAACAAATCAAATCGATCATGAATCAGCATATTGAGCCATGAGAAGCCATATATGTTCAACTCCAACCCACCCGACTCTAACTGATACAAGTTTGCTTCAGACCATCTGTCAAAATAAATCAATCAAATTGTCATTTAAAAAATTAAATAGTCAAATACCATTAGAACAACTTGGTCCAGTCAGATGAAATATGTACCGGTATGTAATAACAGATATTTTGTATATACAGTACAAACAATAGATAATAAATGGTAAGTACAAGTATATGATAACACATTTTTTAATGGAACAATCTTTTACGGAATGAAGCTTTCCTGTCACTACAGTTCAAAGGGAAACAAATCAAATAATACAAGGGACACAATCAGACATAATGGAATACATTTTATTGGAACAAGCGATCTTTCAAAATAATGAAAATAGAGTCAAATGTGGTGTCTGTAGCTGCTATCCGAGATGTTCACGCATATTCTGCATGATAGTAGTAATGATGATGTAGAGATCTGTCATGGCGTTTCTGATTTTTTCCATTTCACGCTACCTCAAAGTCGTTCAATGTTAAGAGTGCCATTGATTTCATCACGCTTCCGTAACGCATAGATAAACAAACGCCAATCTTCTTTGTGCTGCACACTGAGAGCTCCCCTTCTCCCCCCTCAGTGAGTAGTGTGCAGAAGGAGTGTAGACTCCATAAATTCTCAACAGGTAGTTAGTATTCCTCTGCTTTGCAGAAACTCAACTGTTTGTCACTCGTGTCTGGGGAGTCAGTCAGTCAGTATTAACAATCATGTTAGTGTCAGCTGCCATGTTTGTTATTTTAGCAATGAATATCAGGAAATTGACTGTCTAAAAATTTGGATTAAAAAACTGAATGGTGTGGTGTCATCTACTTGTACTGAACCGAATAAATATAATTGGAGATTTTGAAAAGTATTGTTAAATAGGGAAATTTGTTATAATAGGATGCACTATAGAAGAATTTCACTGTAAAAATTGTTACATATAATTTTATGCATGAGTTTATATCATTGTGAATGAGAGTTTCAGAAGATCACATAAACCGTGCCTACTCATTATTTATATATCAAAAATTGAGTGAAGGTGAGACTGCTGTAAAACTGTACACCAGGGTTATTCAACTATATTTACTCGGGGGCCAAAATGTAGAAAATGGGGATCATCAACTATATTTACTCGGGGGCCAAAATGTAGAAAATGGGGATCATCAAGGGCCAGATTTATAAAAGAAACACATTAAATGATTTTATACAATTAGGTTTTTTATAACTATATTTCACTGTTTTAGCAATGATCATCGGGCCACTTACTAGGCCTCCTCAGGCCGGATATGGACAGTGGGCCGCCAATTGAATAGCCCTGCTGTGCACCATTTGTTAAATAAATATAGAAAAATAATATAATAAGGGTGAAACAGCTGTTTTATGTGGAACAATACACAGAATCTACATTTCCACCAACAGGTCTTTATTTAGATAGGGACAAACACAGAATAGGTCAAGCGAAGACTACATGTCAGTCATATCAGAATTGACAGGTCAGGAATACAACAAAAAAACTAAGAGAGGCAAGAATGACAGGAATGTGACTGTGTAGAGAAAATACAGTAGGCCTACACACGAAAATGCAAAACAGAAAACAAAATTATAAACAATGATAGAAGAATAGACAGTTATCTGGATAATGTGCAAACATCAAGTACATGCTAATTATTTAGAGGAGCGTGGTAGGCTAGTTGATAGTGAGCTTGCTTGCTATCACCTGGTTACAGCGTGCAAGGTTTGAAACCACGTCTAGACAAAAAATCAGGGTTGTGATTTCTCACTTGACACGACAACTCCTCCAGTCTTCTCAGCTGTAAATGAGTACCGGTACTTGTTCCCCAAAGTCTTGCCACCTCATAAACCGTCTATAGCCATGGATAGGGAGGGAAGTCAGCCTATTCATTATTTTCGGATGTATTGTTCCAGAACACAGTAGCCTCTGGGGTATTCATTCCTTGATTCATTCAAGTTATGTCAGTGAAGCAAATGAAAGGAATACCATTTTCTGACAGTTGCAAAAGTTTGTGTTAATTTCATATTAGCGTGTTGGTTCTTTCTTATGATGATGAAGTTCATTATTGCCGGCATTGTTAAGTTGGGGATGTCGGTCTATAGTCGGACCTTCGACTTTCTCCACTTTTGGGAAGGGATAATTAGGTTCTCGGCCTACAAAAGGATGGGTTTATATTCAGAACTTAACGGTACCTAGCGCATGAGTTAGGGGAGGTAAAGACAGCAAGGAAGGGTACTGGCCACCCCAACTAATAGTTTCTGCAGCTTAGTACATGAAGATTTTTCTTCATTCCATACAGCAGGTTGCTACCTGAGACATACCTTTACCTTTAGTTATTTATATTATTGATTACCGGGTACTTGAACTTGTATTTTAAACCACATTCAACCCGAGCATGAAGGTTTTATGTTATATCATGATGTGTTTATATTTATATTATGTAAACATATTTATATTAACCATTATATCCATCATTGATATTATCTGTTATCCTATATTTATTATTTCATTATTTAAATGAAGTGTCCGGTCACTCTGTGAAACTTTCTGTTTCAGGAATTGCAGAAACACATAGAAGTGTTGAAGAAGAGTCACAAGCATGAAGTAGGAGCTGAGGCAGGAAAACAGAAAGAAATAAGGAAACAGTTAGAAGAACTGAAGGAGAAAAATTCACAGCTGGAAATTCTATTAAAAGTGAGATATATTAAATTTATGACAATTTTTTATAAAGGCAGTTTTATAATGGATAACATCAAGACAATACTGAACAAATACGGATTCAAGGCAGCCAAGGTGACACATCTGGCCTTGCATAGACAACTAAAACTCCCAGTCACCATCTATATGCATAACGGCAAGTGTGGATATTCTGCATTATTATTTTATTTGATATTATACATTAATAATTGGCATTATTCTGCCAATAGGCTGCGATATCTTAGTGGTTAGTAATTTGACTTCCATGATGGGTGATCCAAGGCTCAGTTCCCAGTTAGGTGGCCTATAGTCTATCCCCAGGTGGATGATGGTCAGAATATCCATACTTGCCGTTTAGCATAGTGGTGGTAACTATGAGCTTTAGTTGTCTATCCAAGGCCAGATGTGTCGCTGTAGCTGCGTTGAATCTGTATTTGTTCAGTATTGTCTTGACATTATCTAACCATCTTGTTCTAGGTCTTCCTCTGGCCTTGTATCCGGATCCTCTTACGATATATGTTTTTATTGGTAAGTGATTATGGTTCACTCTCATAAGGTGTCCAAACCATTCTATTTGTTGTTTCTCGATGTATACTGTGCATGGTCTTATATTGATTCTTCTCCTGATTTCATCATTTCTAATTGTGTCTAGTTTGATCACTCTTGCGAATTTTCATCTCACATGTTGTTTTCTCTGCTGGGCTAGTCAGTTCCCATATCTGGCATTGACAGCAAAGTCTTGGCATAAAAATACTGTTTAGCATCTGTCTCTTAACTTCTATCTTGATCTTTGGGTTGAGCAGTAATGGTAATAGCTGGTATGTCACTATGTTTGCTTTCTGGCATCTTGTCTCGATCTCTGTCTAATTTTCCTTTGTCTGTGAATATGCTTCCCAAGTATTTAAATTCAGAAGTTTGTTTCACTTTAGTTTTGTCTATTGTTATGTTCACTGGATTTGGTGACTTTCTCATTTTCATTACTTCTGTTTTCTGCGTATTTATTTTCATGTTATACTTGGTGCATGTTGTCGTTGAGAGCACTAATATGATTTTGTAACTGCTGTTCCACTTGGTAGATAAGGCATTGATCATCAGCAAATAGGAATTAGTTCATTGCGTTATTTAATTCCCTATCAGATTCTTCTTTTATTACTGTACTATTTACTTTCTTGTTTCTGGGATTCTTTTGTTATTCTGTCCATGTATATGCTAAAAAGTATAGGTGATAGTACACATCCCTGTCTTACACCTTATTTTGTTTCGAAAAATGAAGTCATTCTATCAGTAGTTCTTACTGTGCTTTGGCAGTTCTGAAAAAGGGCTTTTATATTTCCTGATAACTGACCTCTGATTCTGTAGTTGTCTAGTGTTTCCCATAACACATTTCAATTAACTCTATTGAATGCCTTTTCCTGGTATATAAATATTGTGGTTAGTTCTTGATAATTTTCTAGTGCTTTTTCACTTAGTTGTCTGAATGAAAAAAGAGCACCTGTACAACTATACTTCTCTCCTGTTAGGTGACATTTCTAACTAATGCATTGTCTGTCCTATAAGACTCTGACAGCAATAAACTGCGAGACATGAAGGAAGCAATTTGAGAAGTGAGCATCCAAATATGGGTAGTACTACAGTGAATACCATTCGATGGTGGAATACCAGAAAATTAAAAGACAGACAAGCTAGCAAAAGATGGAGCAATGCAGAAACAGAATGACAAAGAAATACCTACCAGGAAAATAGGACACTCATCAAAGTTATTAAAAAAACCACAGAAGTCAGATGTGTTGAGCCATTAGCGTGAATAAAATAACAATGCATTTTGCTGGAAATCTAGGAGGACCATTGCCCTGCTACAAGAGAGATCTGGGACTATGAGAACAAACGCTCAAGATTTTTAAAAACTATTACAAAATCCAAAAGACAACTACTGTTATCTTGAGATAACCGAACAAGTTATCATCTTCCACACTAGGACAGAACAGACTAAACAACCACTTAAATAGACTAAGACTGGCTCCATCACATCTGTTCGCGTGTGGACATGCCGCACAGACTGCAGAACATATGTTGCAAGACTGCAGTACACTAAACCAGTTGAGGATGAAATACTGAACAACAGAGACAGACATCCACAGAAAAGCTGTATGGGATTCTTGAGAAGATTTCAAATACAGCAACATTTATCAAGAAAACCAGACTTTCTGTGTAAACATGGTGAACTGCAAAGGAGAAGGAAAATTCTCAGCTTAATTGAAAATATTTTTTTTTAAATCACCTAGTTGACCCAGCCTAAGGAAATAGGCACAAACTTTTCAGAGAAAATAATTGTGGTAGGTGTTATGTTGACCACATCATTCCTAGGGAAACTATTGATCAACAAAAAATATGAGCCTAACACTGTATTCCTGATATGCTCACCACGGGGTTAATAAAGACAAATTTACATATTGACTACTATTTATAGGATCTACTTTCATCGGCAAAGCTCACTCTTATCAGTCCATTGCAGACTACAAGACGGAATGATATCCCTCACTTACATGGTGTCCACTTATTTTTCCATAAATCTGTATTTTTAATCATTTATTTCCATATTTCAATAAAAACGTTTGTATTTATCACGAAAACCATGCACACACCCACCCCCTCCCCCAATTTTGTAAATCACATCAATATGTTAAATAAGTGCGTGTTAGATAAAAATGTCAGCATTAGTAATAATTACTGAAGATTTAACACCAAATGACATTTTTTTATTAAAAAAAATTAAATAAAAATTTGGGAGTCTGAAATCTGTATCAGTATGGAAAATCTGTGCTAGTTGACAGCTATGCAGTTATTTTCCATTCTGTTTATATATTAAACAATTTTTTTCACCGAGAATAGTTTTGAATATCTCAGAACTATATGTTGTACTTTATTTGCTTAGAACACTTGGTTTCTTGTGTGGGATTTGACCTGTTGTAATATTTATTGTCAGATATATTCTTTTTTCTGTTCTCTTTTGTTCCTTAGTTATAGTTTATTGATATTGTCATTCTTGTAGACATGGTCTTTTCTCAATATATGGAATCTTCATGGTGGAGGCAGCCATTTTTCTTTTCTGACGGAGTTCTTATTATGATCATTTTTATACAATGCTTTGTGAGTCTCTCTGCTCTGTCATTGCAATATGTATGTGTGTCTTCTTGTTTTCTTCCTCTGAATTTGTATTTTAATATTTTATAAAATATTAGTGATCAATCTATAACAGAAAGGTCAATGATGATCATGGCAACACTTTTAATGTGTAACCAAAAAGTTTAGTGTGCTGTGTGAGCAATGCTGCCAAAGTTAAAGCTGGGCTACTAACAATATTACTACAGACATCTAACATAAAAATGGTAAAATACTGAATGTATACATATACCACTGTTGAAGGCAGATGTAGTGCACCATTGGCACAATGGTGAAACTCTTTTAAGAAACTCTAAAATGCTACATGCATCTTCTTTTTTTTTATCATTCTAGGATAAATGTAGGGCAATGGGTTATCAAAATATTCATAGTAACCAACGTCAAGGGAGGTCATCCAGAAACAATTCTCCTGATGGAAGTTTGCAGTCAAAAAGGCGTACATCATCCATGACTGAGCTGACTCCTAGAGACAGGGCCAAGTTTTATGCAGAAAAACAGTTGGCAGACTTACATAAACACAAAGTGAGTTATGCTTGACATTCATTTGTCCTTATGGTTCCCTAGGAAATATAAGACTGTAGCTATGTTCTATTTGAACTGTCAGTACTACTACTTCTGATGACCACAGATCTTCCCTATTCTAAATATAGCACAATAGCAAATACACACACTATAAATATAGCATGATTGTATGTAAACTCTAAATATAGCATGATTCCTTGATTTTTGATTAGAAACTAATTTCACAGCACATGGGGCACTCCCATAAGTGCTCCATTATCCATTCCAGCAGCCATCCCAGTGTATGTAGACTCAGACTCCCGGTCAGGTATTGATTGCGTGATCTTCGGGACTTTCCAAAAAATTACTTTACCTTCCCTCCCCTCTAGATACTCCAATTTCTGACATTCTCTGTAGGTGTATGTTCTCAGCCTCATTGACATCATCTTCATCTTGAAATGAATTTATTACTTCCCTGATCAAGTCTGTTTTATCAGGGTGATTCCATGTATACACACTGTAAATATATGACAAAAGCACGTACACATACTAAATATAATATAATTACATGTACACACACTCTAAATATAGTATGATTGTACCTACACACAATGCCGTCTTAACCCATAGGCCCATTGGGCATTTGCCCGGGGGCCCACGAGCATAGGGGGCCCCATGCGAATATTTTGTAGGGTTATGGAAAACCCGTATAAAATTTAGTATTATTTTATAAAATTCTCATAATTTTGTGTTTATATGCGAACGGGCCCTTTAAGTTTATCAATCACTTCCAACCTTGAACCTGAACCAATGTTCAGGAATGTCATTTACCACATTCTGTAGATTGAGGTTCAATCCCTATAATTATTTTCCCTTCAAAGAAAAGCTTTATCGCAAGTTAAGGAAATTTTGGGTCCGAATAGCAATGCCTGTGGCTGACGGGTAAATTAAACCATGTTTTTCCTGTAAAGATACCATCTGCACAGCATTTATACTTCTGGAATCTCATTTGGGTGTTTTCATTGTGAGTTGCTGATCCTAATTCCCAAAGTCTGGACATTGGTAATTTAAACCAGCCACTGAGTAATAAATATGTCAGGTCTGAAACGCCTCCTATAGAGAACTGTGGGAACAAGAAAATAATTGTCCTCATTCCAAAAATAATTATTTTCTCCCAACTGAAGAGTCCCTTTATGGATTAAACTGATCCACCTAGAAAGACGTCTCATTCAAACAAAACTTGCGTCCACGTACGTCGACTATGTGAGTAAATGCGATTTTCTATATTATATATGTGTGTCTACTAAAAAATGTGACCCAGTACTCTTTTATTTATCATCATAAAGTGCCGTCTCCGCAACGTAGGTTGGCTGCAACAGATCTCCAACATCCCGTCACTTGTTTCGGTGGTACACTCTGCTAGACTGTAACCTGTCCTTCTTTCGATGTTACTCTCCTACTTGTATCTCTGTCTACCTCTTGCTCGCTTCCCTTTTACTTGACCCTCAAGTAAGATCTTCAATAAAGTGTCATGTCTTTTAATGTATCCAAAATATTGTATTTGTCTGATCTTTATTTCTCTTAGTAATCCTTTCTTCATATTAAGTGTTTTTAGCACCTCTTTATTTGTTTTCTTCTCTTTCCATGATGTTCTCCTTATTCTCCTATATACTCACATCTTAATTCTGCCTTATAATTGTTTATTTACTGTCCATGTTTCTGATCTATACATTAATATAGAATAGATGTAGCATTTTATAATTCCCATTTTTAACTTGTTTGTAATTTGTTTAGATGTTACTTTTTTCCTCATGTCATTGAAAGTCCTTTTGACCATTCCTATTCTCCTTTTAACTTCTGTTTCACATCTGCCATCATTTGTGACTATGTGTCCAAGATATTGATAATGTTTCACGTGTTGTAGTTTCTCTCCATGTATGTTTATGTTTAGCTCTTGTTCTTTTGTGTCCTTGCTGATTATCATGGTTTTTGTTTTTTGGATATTTATATCAAGTTCATATTGATTACTTGATTTATTGACTTGATTTATTATTCTTTGTAGTTCATGTTCACTTTCTGCTAAAAGAACAGTGCCATCTGCATATCTCAGGTTGTTTATTATTTTCCCATTGATCTTGAGTCCTGGTATTTCTTCTATATTTTTTAAGATATTCTCTGTGTAGATATTAAATAGGCTTGGTGATAAAATGCATCTTTGTCATACCCCTCTTCTTATTTCTATGTACGGTGAGTAGCTGTTTTCACACCTTATTGGTGCAGTCTGTTCCCAGTATATATTTCTAATTAGTCTGATGTCTTTTCCATCTATGCGTATTTCTTGAAGACATTTTAATATTTTTTCATGGACTCTGTCAAAGGTCTGGTTGTAGTCTATGAAGCAAATGTAGACTGTAGATGCTTTTTTTGGACTTCTATATATTTATCTATTGCTAGTCGGTACTAAGTATAGCTTCTCTGATTCCTTTGTTTTTCCTAAAACCGAATTATTCTTCACCGACCTCCATGTCTATCTTGTTTTTAATCATTTCATGTATTATCTTGAGCAGTATTTTAGTTAAATGATACATTGGATGTATTGTTCTATATTCAGTACAGTTGACAGCTTTAGGCTTCTTAGGTAAAGGTATGAATATTGATGATGCTAGGTCTTTAGGTATATGGCCTGTTTCATATATGTCATTGCAAAGTCTGTGATAATATCCACACCAAATTCATTTAGATTTTTTAATTATGTCTGCTGTTACGTTGTTGGAACATGCAGCCTTTCCGCATTTTAATGATTTTATTGTATTTTCATGGACACTAACAAATTAAAAGAGAGAAAGCTTGCTACTTATAGATTGAGATGCACAAGAAAAGCTGGAAACCGAACAAGAAGAGACCATGCGAGGAAAGAAATTACAAATACTGTTACCCAAGACTTAGCCAAAATGCAGAATGGTGGCAGCTGGAGGACCTTTTTAAAAAATGCTCCTCCTTGTTGGTCATGACCCTCGATATTCTTTATGGTTTTTATTGTCAAACGCCTTATTGAAACATGCTGGAGTGCAAGGTACGAAGCCATAGCGATCATGAAAATCTTCCAGAGGTTTGCCATTTCGTGGCGAAAATCAGATTATTGGATCAGCAAATAATGGTAACTATTTAGGTATACTAGAGCTACTGAGTGAATTTGATCCTTTCCTGGAGGAACATCTCAAAATATATGGAAATCCTGGAAGAGGAAATACGTCATATTTATCTGCCAATATTTGTGAGGAATTTCTTGATTTAATATGACAACAGGTTCTTGGTACTATTCTTGAAGAAGTAAAAGAGTCAAAGTATTATTCAATGAGTGTAGATTCTACTCCAGACATCTCACACATAGATCAATTGACATTTACTGCACGATACATTAATTAAAGGATGCGAACCTGTGGAACGTTTCTTGATGTTCATCCCCATCTTTTCTCATGGGTCAAAGGATTTAACAGACACTGTTGTCGATTTTCTTAAAGAGAACAAAATTCCACTATCAAACTGCCGTGGCCAATCATACGATAATGCGTCAAATATGTCTGGACGATACACTGGATTGCAGGCACGTATTCATGAACTGAATGAGTTTGCCATCTATGTCCCCTGTGCAGGACACAGCCTGAATTTGGTGGGAGTAAAATCTGCAGAGTGTTATCTACAGTCTATAAAATTCTTTGACTTTGTTCAGCATCTGTATACATTTTTTGCTGGTTCTACTCATCGCTGGAATGTATTGACATCATATTTAGAAAAAGATGTTGTGGTCAAGCGTCTGTCTGACACGTTGGTCAGCACATTTTGATGCTGTTCATGCTTTGTGTAGGGGTTTCGATAAAATAAAACGTGCACTGGATTCTATATCAGGTGACAATGAACAGCAAGTGACAACAAGGCGAGAGGCAGACGGTTTGAGCAAAAAAATGGACCACCTTGAAACAATATTTCTTACAATTCTTTGGAAGGGCATTCTAGAAAGGATGAATACAACAAGCAAAGTTTTACAATCAAAGGATGTGAACATCTTAGTTGCCACAAATCTTCTTGTGTCGCTGAAAAGCTATCTTCAGGAAACTAGAGACAAATTCACTGAATATGAATTCAAAGCCAGAAGTATGTGTCCAGATGCCGATTACAGTGATGGAAAAAAAACGGGAACGAACCCGAAGTGTGCGTTTTAGTAGATATGATAGGCCAGGAGAAGAGTTACTTCTAAATAAGTCTGAAAAGTTCAAGGTAGAAACTTTTCTCCCTATTCTAGACACTTTAATCATTGAACTAACAAGACGTGCAGAGGCGTATTCACAAATTGGAAATCTGTTTTCTTTCTTGGGTGAATTAAAAACCATTACTTCTGATGCACTAAAGAAAAAATGCGAACATCTTGCCAATACGTACCACAAGGACTTGAGTTATGACGACCTTTTAAATGAATGTGAGCATCTCAAGCATTACATGGTTTTGATGAAAATTGCGAGACTCTACCTGCACTGTACAGAAAAATAATTTCGGACAATTTAAAATCTGTTTTTCCGAACATTGAAATTGCACTCAGAGTGTTCATGTGCATGATGGTGAGCAACTGTACAGGAGAACGTTCTTTTTCAAGACTTAAACTTATAAAAAATCAGCTTCGTAGTACAATGGGACAGCATCGTTTGAACTGGCTTTCACTCATAAGCATAGAAAATGACATCCTGAAGACCATTGACTTCAAGCCGATAATAAAACAATTTTCTGAAAAGAAATGTCGCAAACGCTTGTTATAATAAAGTACCGTACTGAAATTTGTCTAATTTAAGAATTTTTTTTCTATTACGAATTTTAATACCTTTGTTTGACCTTGTGTAATAGATGTTATATGTTATGGCGCTTATTATTTAAAAAACATATGTAAATATCTGTTTTTGTGTGTAAATTTTTTTGTTTTTGCAAATATCATATGTAATACTATAAAACATGTAAATAAAATCTCTTTTCTCTGTTTTTCATGTTTAATGTTGATTATAGTTGCAGCTGTCTATATATCTATCTATCTATCTATACGCTGTGTCCCTTGTTTGCCTTGCAGCGTCAGGGGTGGAAGAGTTCTCTGGAGATGGCCTTCTTGTGTGCTGTTTGTAAGCTTGTTCCTGTGGCTTCTTTGATTTCTGTGATCCATCTTTTACATGGTCTGCCTCTGGTTTTATAACCGTTATGTCTATGTGTCATGGCCATTTGTGGCATGCTATATGTCGGTAGTCTGGAAGCGTGTGAAAACCACTTGATCTGCTGTCTTTTGATGTGTTCCAATACTGGTATTGTTTTGGTTATCTGTCTGATGTTATCGTTTCTAATTCTATCTCTTAATGACACTCCGAGTATTCTTCGTAGACATGTCATTTCTGTTGTCACTATTTTTCTTTTGTCTTGTGCTGTCAGTGTCCAGGTTTGGCACTGGTAGCATAGTGATGCAGCTGTACAGCATGTTTTAACAATTTGGTTGAAATGAGTATAGTGACAATAAAATAAATAATACATTATTTTTAATATTATCAACCATTTATTTTTTTTATTCCTGCGGGAGGGGGGGGGGGGCACTCTTTCTTTGCCGAGGGGCCCAACACTATTTCTTTGCCCGGGGGCCCTAAATGGTGTAAAGACGGCTCTGCCTACACACCAGGGGTAGACCAAAAGAAACACTCAGAAGAACAATACTTAAAGAAAGTAAAACAATCAATATCCATACTATTCAAGAACAGCACTGAATAGCTTTGAACAGAGAGAATTGGAGAGATCTGACCTCTGTCCTATGCGCTAACTTCAATGCAAAAGGAAAATAAATGAATGAATACATACACTCGAACTTTAAACAAAATTCAGAGCTAGTCATTACGCAACGATCATCATCATCCATCATCATCAACTTACACAAATCCTGTGATGATGAGGAAGTGGCAAAACAGAAAGTGTGGAATATTCAAGCTGCAGTCATAACCCTGCACACAGGCGGATTAGGGCAAAGAGTTACCCGGTACTTCCTGTTTAAATTCAAGACAGAAATAGAATTCTGCAACCCTCTTGTCGATTGAGTGGCCCTATTCAGGACAGCTCTGCTCACCCTCATAGCATGGGGAAGGGGCTATAAATGGTGCCCTAAAAATAGGCTGCCTAACTTAACCTCACAAGTATACTGCGGCTGGCAGGTCCCAACCATTGGTCGAAACACAAAAGAGATTACGAAACCTCTATTAGTGGGAATGTGGAATATCTACACACTCACAGACACTTTGATCTGCAAACAGACCAAAAGAAAGAACAGCTCTGATTGCAAAGGAATTGGCCAAGATACTGATATTGGCTCGACATTGTGGCACTGAGCGAAATGAGATTACCGGATGATGGCCAAATCACAGCAACAGGAGAAGGGTACACATTTGTTTTGAAGTGGCCGCAAAAGCTCTGAGAAATGGGAATCAGAAGTTAGATTTGCAGTTAGAGTCGACATTGTACAAAGTCAACCCAGGGGACTAAGCGAGGAACTTGATGCAGTGATATCATCTACGCCAAGATCAGATAAACTTATCGTTCTGGGTGACTTCAATGCAAGAGTTGGAAATGATCATCAGTTTTGGAATGGAGTCCTAGGAAAGCATGGGATCATCTAATGCAACAGCAATAGGTATGCCTCTTGAGACTGTGTTCATGATCACCATCACTAACTCAGTCTTTTGAATGCCTACAAGCAAGAAGGCATCATGGAATGCATCTGTGCTCTAAACAGTGACATCTGATAGATTATATCATCATCAGGAGGAGGGACATGAGCGACCTACATATAACTAAAGCCATGTGTGATACAGAATGCTGGACTGACCACAGACTGATAGTGTCCAAATTCAACTTTCACATCATACGACAGAGACGCCCACAAGGATATACAGTAATGAAATGCTCGGACACTGGAAAATTAAAAAACCTCAGCACAGCAATGAGCCTCTCCCAGGACATGGACGCAAAACTAAGAGAATTGAGCCTGAAAGATGTTAATGTTGAGGATGGATGGGCATCTTTCTCAATATACTTTATGCTACGGCTAAGAAACATTTATGTCTGAAGATGCACAAAAACCAAGACTGGTTCGATGATAATAACATAGAAATTAATACTCTGCTAGAATATAATAGTGGAAAATAATAGCGTCTTCAGAAATCTTCAAGGTGATCCCTTTTCACGGTTAAAAAAAAAAGCAATAAAGATCAGAAGCCGCAGCACATGCCAATGGAAACTAAGGGAGATACATGATATATGGTTGCAACAAAAAGCCAAGGAGATGTAGAATTTCGTGAACAGAAGGGACTACAAGCAATTCAACGATGCAGTGAGAACAATATACGGCCTAAGTTCTACAGAATCACTGCCCTTGCTTAATGCAGATGTCTGCTCTGCTTACAAAAAAACAACCCAGATCCTAAATCGATGGGTACAACATTTCGAAAGTTTTAAATAAGTCTCAGCATGTGTGTTGTTGGGACCGAGAGGGGAGCAAAGAATAGCAACACTGTTTTCCTTCCATGCATGTTGTAAGAGTGAGTAAGGAGGTTATGGGGTGCAGTTTGTTGTCCCATACCATATAGAGTCAAAGCTGTACTGAAGTTGGATGTGTCAGGCTGAAAGGCACAGATATCGCAGCAAAGCTGTAAACTATGAAACAACACATTTCGTTCTCCAAACTACATCCTGATAATCTGCAGGAGTTTGAGAATGAATGAAATCATTCTTCTTGCATCGTGTCATGGTTTACACAAATTTTTTGTGGTCTTAAAACTTCTGTTTTTCTTCTTCTTCTTTCATTCACTTGAAATATGTCTATATCTGTTCTGTATTTGAGATAGGTTCTTTCCTAGGAGCCGGGCCTACATACTAGGTGAAATATAGAACAAAAGATAGTGGAATATAATATAAATAGGGCAATAATATTGTGATTTTTGTGTTTTTATGGATTTCCCTGGCATTATAAATTAAACACAATCCGGTGTTTATTATTTACTCACCAGCTCAATCTGCTTTTTAACAGTGCACTACCATCAAATCCTTACAGCAGCATATTAGGTTAACATCATAGTATATTCTCCGTGCATATCTTTGCATCTGGGAACACACTTTCCAATGGTAATAATGAATTTATCCATCAAAGGACAATTATGGAATCCATTTTGTAGCTAGTAATAATGTGGTAGAGTGACGTCACAAATACAAAAAATTTGGGATTGGCACAGAATTGTAAAAAAGTGTGAAATGTAGGCCCAGCTCCTAGGAAAGAACTAAATGATAAATTACAGCTGAATATGGATGTGTCTCTGGTGCAAAAAAAATGGCACAATGGCAGCACAATACATTTCCATTCTCTGGACTACATCCTGCTGGAAATCTAGTAGGATCACTGCCCTGCTACAAGAGAGAACCAGCGGGAGTTTGAGAATGAATGCTGAAGGTGAAGAATGATAATATTCAATGTATTATTTACACTTTTGTATTTCAGCTTAAAGAAGATCTAGAGGGAAAGAAAAACTTGAGAGAAGAAAAGAAAAAAATTGATTCACCAAAAAGTACTCCAGACTCTTCTATTAGTGGTGCCAATGTCATACTTAGGGGCACAAAAGAGAACATTGGGTGGAACAAGGATGAAATAGCAGAACATGACAAAGAACACATTCGCAGAGGAGATAAGGAATGGATACACAGGCAAACAATTGTAAGTTTATCTTTAATATGTATTAACTGCAGGAAAACTGAAATCCAACAGGCAAATTTTGGAACAGGGTAATGAAGTTTTGCTAATCATTTGAAACATACACAAATCGATGTTTTGACCAAAAGGCTTTTATCATTAACACATTCAAAACATAATGCAATGAGTAAGAATGGTACTATTGACATTCAAGCTCACAAGTTAGAGGCACTATTGATATTCACGTTCACATGGCAGAACTCAGCTATATATTCACAACATAATACAATGAGTAAGAACTGCACTATTTACATACACAAGTGTCGCTCTTACTCATCATATTATGTTGTGAATGTGGTCCTGATAAAGGCCTTTTGGTCGAAATGTCAATTTGTGTGTGTTGTCCGTGGGTAGAAAAATGTCATTACCCTGTTCCAAGTCTGACCTGTAAGTTATTTATGTGGCCGTTCTTCTGTATTGTTTGTTTTAAACCAGTGTTAGTTTATTATCACCAGGTTACAGCATGCCAGGTTCGAAACAAAGTCAGGACAAAAAATTCCAGGTCATAATTTCCCGCTTGACATGGCTGCTCCTCTTGTCGACTCAGCTGTAAATGGGTACCTGACACATGAGTTAGGGAAGACAAATACAACAAGGAAGGGAAATTGCCATCCCACCTAATAGTTGCTGCTGCTTAGTGCATCAAAATTTATCTTTATCCCAGACTGATAATGGCTGCCATGGGACCTACCTTTACCTTTAGTTAGTTACTCATGAGACTATCATTATGACCCTCTGGACATTTCTGTAGGTGCCCCAATATCTAATTCTGGCCATGTCTATATGTGCTCCAATCTCTAATTCTGGCTATGTCTATAGGTTCTCTAATCTCTAATTCTGGCTATGTCTATAGGTGCTCTAATCTCTAATTCTGGCTATGTCTATAGGTGCTCCAATCTCTAATTCTGGCTATGTCTATAGGTGCTCCAATCTCTAATTCTGGCTATGTCTATAGGTGCTCCAATCTCTAATTCTGGCTATGTCTATAGGTGCTTTAATCTCTGATTATGGCCATGTCTATAGGTGCTCTAATCTCTGATTCATTATATCCTTTGGCATGTGGTAATTGTCTGTTTTGGCTTATGTTGACCAATAGCTCTTTTGATTCCTAAATACTGGTCATTTCTTGTGACTGTGCATCATTCCAGGTCCTACATTTTGGCCATAGGCACAGAAAGACATACGCTGTATCATCTTAGCTTAAATGCTTGGGCTGTATTCAAAATATCAATTGGTCCACCTCTTGTGGATGCGGTCACACTGGTAAGTCTGCCTGCCCTATTATTTCCTTTAATACCCAAGTGCACGGGCACAAAATTAAGGCAACTTTCTTCAGTACAGACTTTGTCATCGACTCCAGCCACTGATGATGTAAATAGCCCAATTGAATCTTTTTCAGTATACCCATAATAGAATTAGTGAGAAAATAGACACTTGCAACACTCTCCACCTATATCATTGCTCTGGTTACCACCATCATCATGCTACAGTGGCATAGTGCATCCATTTAAAACAAATTTCACTGAACCCAGCATCAATTACTTGTTTGTACCTGGCCCAGTTGGCATTCTTAAAGTTCCAAGATTGCTTTACAGTGATCTGTGTCATCTGTGGTGTGAGACAGTTGTTAGGATTGGTCGGTGGTCACTGCCCACATCTTCTGGTACTCTGATGGTGCTGTTGTCTGCTATGTCAGACCGAATCGGCTGGTCAAATTATGTGCTCTGTGTGTGTTGGTAGAGTCTCCAAGCTCTGTAATAGAACTAGATTGCTAGAACCTAGAAACTGTTGCACATGTTTTTATTCTATAGTTATCTGTTGTTATGGCGCATGTAGCCAAGTGTTGGAATATGTGCATTAAAGTCACCAGCTACGAGAGTTCTCTTTAATGTGGGCTCAAATTATGGCAGACTTGTGGATGATGTTGGGGACAGTAAATATTGTGCTGTGAATAGATGTTTTTGTCCCATACTTTTATTCTCTTGTGGTCTATGTCTCCTTTATACGCATGCGGTTGTGTCTGTGGGTCTCACCAATGGCCCACTAGCATACCATCCATGCAACAGAAAACCTTAGTGGATGACATGCCGTTATATTGAGGTTATCTTCTTATAGAAGCTTCATGGCATGTCATCTATACAATTATGATTTTCTTTTGTTGTTGAAATGTTTTTCATGTTTGCCTGAATATATATGTATGCACCCTCCGTGGTTGGGAGGGAGCCAGAGATGTACTGTGCAGCACTGAGGAGGAGGAAACTGACATCACTGTTTTTCCTATGGCTGAGGTCCATCATAGAGGCACAGTGACTCAGGATGTGACAATCCTTTTGACGTGAACATTTGGTTGCATGCCTGGAGCAATAGAGAAGTTCGGCATAACCAGTAGTCAATTGGTGGCGGGGAATGAGCACAGTGAACCCTATCTTGGCTACAATGGCTGGGAGCAGTGCATAGGTTGAAACCTACCTTCCTGGAGGTGTGATAGTTATTCTCTGGCTCTGTCCCTGGGTGGGCCGAAAATCCACAGACTTCCCAGCAATATAATGCCATCTAATGGCATTAGGTCAAAGGGCATGAGCCCATGGACCGCTGGATCAGCAACCAACCAACCATGTCTCCTTTAGGACTGTTGGTTACAATGGCCTGGACATCATTTCTAATTAGTGTCATAATGTCCTTACACTTCAGACATTTACATGTGTGCTATGTGTGTAGCCTGTGATGTTGATTTCTTTCCATGGTGGTATTGTTTCCTGAAGAAGGGCTATGTTTCCTGTAATATTTTTATTACTTCTAAGACCTTATTGTGTATACCTGCTATGTTTAAATGTTTTTTGTTTGCTGTCCATAAATAAGGTAGTCCTGTTATGCAAACATGAACCTAAGCATGTTTTGTATATCACAATTTGTTCACTCCTAATTTTGATTTATTAAAACTGAAAAACAGAATGATACTTCTGGAAGTTGACAATTGTGCTATCAACTTTTCTTCTTCTTTTTCTTGTTCTAAACCTCCTGCAGATTTGAAGGATGAAATTCAAACAACGGAAAATGTTGTGTAATGGTTTACAGCTTGCTTGCAATATCTGCGCATTTCAGCCTGGTACATCCAACTTCAGACTGGATTCAGATAGCTTTGACACTGTCCTCCATTCAACTCTGCCATATGAATGCCAATAGTGCCATTCTTGGTCATGGTTTTTTGTTGTACATGTAGTTTTGATAATGGCCTTTTGGTGGAAATATCGTATTGTGTGTGGTATTATGTGTGTTTCCAGTGATTATTTTGCTCCAAGCTCTGCCTGTTGAAATTAATAAGATAACTCCACCCCCCCCCCAACTTCTCTTATAACATGCATGACAGATTACAATAAGCTTGTAGATAATGGGAGTTTAAATCCCCCCTACAAAATACATATGTACGGCCCTCAATAAGTGTCGCTATTCCTTGCACCCCTTTCTGGCCACAGAAACACACGGGTGCAGTCTGCTTTATCTGTTGTGATTATCTAATTATTGTAGCTTGATTGAAGTGTAACTATGCAGTACATTGCTATTGTTGATATACAATACAGCCAATTAGTTGTTACGAAAAGTGAGTGAAATGATGAAAACTTGCATGGTTTGGACATGTATGCAAACATAATTCCTTATCAAAAACAATATTGCCAGGAACTGTGAAGGTGGAAGAAGCAGGAGGGAAAATAAAAGTATGGATAGACAACATCATGGACTGTACAAGACTCCTCACTCATTTGCATTGTTACGAATAGAAATCGCTGGAGAACTGTGTGTTGATATATCCAATGTGGTACTCCTATGACCCTGACATATTACAAGTTTATAGATAGATAAAATACAGCCAATTGCGTCGCCAGTAAGATGTGCATGACGGTTGTTGAACCATGTTTGACTGAGTTGTGTTTGTGAGACAGGCGCATTAATCACTCTACAGCAGAGCCATTATTATCTGTGATAATCTCATTATTATCTGTGATAATCTCATTACTTACTTATCCTATCCCCATGGTTTTGAGCTTTCGCTCTTTCTTCCCTGTGTCAAGTGGTAGTAGGTGTATGTCTTTGTCAACAGTGTTGTGTCTGTATGATGATTATGTCATTATTATCTGTTGTGTTACTGCGGAACTCTCCACCTTGTCAGATATCTTCAGACAGTTTGGTTAATATTTAGCATTATTATCTGTGACAATCTCATTAATACTTGTGATAATCTAATTATCTTTCCAGAAACAGAGGAAACAATATGAGCAGTATATAGCTAGTATTGTCACTAAAGATCAAGAAATTGAGAAGAAAAAAGAAAATGATAAACTGCAAGAATGGGAGACTAGAGACAGAAAGGAAAGACAAGTAAGTGAAAAGAAGCAACAAGATTTAAAAGACAAAAAGAAGTCTAGAGAGGAACGAAGGCAGCAGTTAAAGAAAGATGACTTAGAGAGGGAGTCTTTGCTTCAAGCAAAGATTAAGAAGAAAGATGAAGTGTCGAATCAACTCACGGCTATGGATGAGATCGATGGCAAAGTCTTGGATTCTTCTTCACAGTTATCTTCCCTAACGGCAACCATAAACCAATCAAATGGGTTTGAGGGAAATAATGATTTTTCCTTAACTAAATCTGTTAGTACAATGCAGCACACAAAGTCACCTTATACAGAAGTCACGTCAATAGTGGATCACCCTATGCAACCGAATACAGATATCACTTCAGCAGTGCACCGTAGCAAGCCACAGCATGTAGATGACATGTCATCACAACTAGATCATCAGAAAAACAAACGTCAGTCATCAGTTGATGATACAGAAGGGTACAAACCTTCATATGGCCCCACAAGAGCAAGTATTAATAAACCTATACAAAAACTACCATCCGGCTTTGATGATGACGAACCTGTTTTCAAAATAATAAATAATAATTCTTTAACCACAAGGACAAGGCAAGCAGACAAGAAAACAAATCTTCTGGAAAGTTTATTTGGTCCTCAAGCAAACTCATCAAACAATCCGTCTGCTAAAAAACTGGAAGAAAATGAACCATTCCTCATCATGGACAAGTCTCCATCTTTAAATGGTCAAGCAACGTCAGTAACCACCTCTAATTTTCCTTGGGAGACAAACTCAGGCCTCACAAAGACAAACAGATCTACAATTGATCCTGAGAAGAAACAAATAATTTTTGGTGGTAACCCTACATGGATCGATGGTGATGTTTTCAGTAGCAACAAATTACCATCATACCAACACAGACAACAAAACCACAAATTTCCTGCCGAAAATTCTATAACAACCCTTGATAATTTTGGTGATGACATTGAAGAGGTTGTATTATGAGAGTAAATATTATTATTACTATTGTGTTATGAGAAAAGTTAGTGAAATATATTAACAATAATAAATGTATACACAAAAATAAAGTGTTGTAAATAACTATTGTAGAGATGACCAAGTGTTTGTTAAACATAATCCCATTTGATTGTACACATTCTATTTTTATGCTTTCACATATTATTAAAATGTTCAGAGTTTTAAAAATTCCATTCAGGTAGTGTTGTGTGTGTATAATAGAACTGTTAAACATTTATAGAGTCGGCAAGCCGGATGTAGCTTTTTTAATATCAGGTCAAAAAGCTTTTTTAACACTTTACTGACCAAATTCGACGGTTGTTGATGATATATTCTATATATATATATTTCTGTTACCCTTGGTAACCAACTTCAGTGATTGTTGAAACCGTTATGATTCTTCAGAAATACGACAACTGTCGCGATAGTGTTAATAAGAATAGTTTATCTGGGGTAGTGCACTATTCCAAAATGGAGACACCCATGAAATACAGCCCCTTGACGTCATTTATGAATATTAATCTTGAAATAGCTGAATTTCTAGGAGGTTAGATTTTGTGATATGGACTATGGACTAGATATAAACATCCAAAAAAAACATGATAATCAGCAAAATCATAGAAAAACAGGTGCTAAACATAAAGATACATGGAGAGATACTACAACAAGTAGAACATTACCAATATCTCTGACACATAATGACAAATGATGGCAGATATGAAACAGAAGTTAAAAGGAGAATAGGAATGACTAGATGTACTTAAAATGACATGAGAAAAACATTAACATCTAAATAATTTACAAACAAGCTAAAAATGAGAATTATAAAATACTACACCTATTTTATATTAATGTATGCCTCAGAAACATGGACAATGAACAAACAACTAGAAAACATAATTGATGCCT
Source organism: Meghimatium bilineatum (assembly GCA_034231615.1). Classification (NCBI taxonomy): domain Eukaryota; kingdom Metazoa; phylum Mollusca; class Gastropoda; order Stylommatophora; family Philomycidae; genus Meghimatium; species Meghimatium bilineatum. Next base: position 61,668,636 of record CM067311.1, on the reverse strand, counting down.
TTGAGATGTGGATATATAGAAGAATAGGGAGACCATCATGGAAAGAGAAGAAAATGCACAAAGAGGTTCTAACAACACATAGAAGTCATGACACCTTGTGGAAGACCTTACTTGAGGATAAAGTCAAGGGGTGGCTAGCAAGAGGTAGGCAGAGATACAAGTGGGAGAGAAACACCATGAGATGCAAAGGTTGAAGTCTAGCAGAGTGCACCACCACAACAAAAGACTCAGGATGCTGGAGGTCTGTTGCAGTCAACCTTTGTTGCGAAGACAGCCCTTGATGATGGTGAATGAGATAAGTATGCTCTGGGATGATGGTCAGTGTTAAAAGTTTTTTTGAGCTTCAAGTTGTGTTTTTGGTATGTCAGAAAAAATAGCTTCGTGCCCTGGATTTGGCCAGTAGACCGTTGATGTATACATATATATATATATTAAATCTTCCCTGCTCCCACCTCTTTCATCCATTCCTCCCCATTTAGAATTCTGTCTTCCCTTCTGAATCTACTGGAGGTACAGACAGTGCATGAACTCTGTTACATAACCTGTCTCATTTCAATCCATTTTCCTCCATTTTTTAAATAGTATTCCTAAATGACTGTTCCTCTGGGTAGAGTTTAGAGAGTAAAAAAAAAGAATATTATATATAAATGTCAAGGTAAACTATAAACCCACATCATAGCACATGGTTTTCCCATAAGTGCTCAGCTGCCTATCAGTGGCTGATCAGAAATCAAACCTGACTAGCTTCACTCTTCACTTACTCAGTAGTGATTATGCCATTCCTCAACCTTCTCAGAGCATGAGTCATGGTTCTCTATTTCCTTATGACTGGGTGAACCACTGAGTTTTTATTTCAAACCACAAATGAGATAACTTAAAACCCGGTTACAGCCGAAAATGGATGTGTTTCACCAACTACGTAAATAAAACTGAGACAATGCATTTCCCATCTCTAGATCACATCCTGTTACCTTATCCTGCTTACTTGGGTAGGACTGTGGTCCTGCTCGAGTGTGACTGCCCAACCAGTCTTAGTTTTCAGCCTCTGATGGCTGAACTAAGCCCATCCCCATTTCAATGTGCTGGCCTGGATGGGGATATCTCTATCCTCTAACATCCTGATGAGTTTGGATACCTCACACTCTGTCCAGTCCTTGATATTATCCAGCCATGTTTTCTTCTAGTCACCTCATCTTCTTCAACCTTCCACGCCTCAATGGAAAACTTGACTTGACTTTATTGTTGAGATGATATTACATACATTATTTATTTGTTATAAAAATTTCCAAAGAATATTGAATAGAATTAATAAACATATGATTGAACATGAGAAATATTTATTGTTTTATAAGGGCTCTTGTATTATTTTGTACCACCGAAAACGGATGTGTAGAGCCATGGACACAAATAAAATGGCAACACAGTGCATTTCCATTCTCTGGACAGCATCCTGCTGGAAAACTAGCAGGATCGTAGAAGAGTCACTTTAGAAACATCAGCACAAAAATTTCTCCATGCCTTTCTGTTATCAGTTCTTTGTTTAAGTGTGAAGAATTGTAATCCTGTCCAGTATTTAATATTATCAATCCAGACTTTCCTCTGTTCCCCTCTTCTTCTTCTCCCTCAACTGTTCCCTGCAAGATATTTTGTGAAAGAGAATCATGTCTCATCACGTGGCCAAACCACAAAAGTTTGCAATTTTGCAATGACTCACCACTGCCATGAGATGTTCTTGTTGGCCTGTAAGAGTATTTATTTTGTTTCTCACATATATATATTGGTTTCATTTTCTGTATAATGGATAGGTAATATTCATCTGTAGCATTTGTTTTCAAAAGCCTGTATTCTTCTCTCCATTTCTGCAGTAATTGTCCAACTTTCATATCCGTAGAAAAGAAAATGGTAGTATTAGAGATTTATATACAGCTATACTAGTGAGCAAGGAAATTGGACTTTTTCAACATATAAAACAAGGTGTCAAGACAGGAATGTTTAATAGTACCAGATTTATTGTGTGTACAGTGAAAACATATTGCAAGCAATTGATAGTATTCCAGGAATATCAGTTGGTGGACATAACATAACTAGAGATATGCAGATGACACTTATCTGACTGTCAAAAGTGAGAAAGATCTGCAAGAACTAATCAACATACAGATAGTAGTAGCAAAAATAAAACGCTTTTCCTTCTTTCTTTTGTTCACTACTTGTTGCCTACGCCGTCAGACAAGTCTTATGTTCGCTACTTGTTGTCTACGCCGTCAGACGTCTTATGTTCGCTACTTGTTGCCTACGCCGTCAGACAAGTCTTATGTTCGCTACTTGTTGCCTACGCCGTCAGACAAGTCTTATGTTTGCTACTTGTTGCCTACGCCGTCAGTCAAGTCTTATGTTCGCTACTTGTTGCCTACGCCGTCAGACAAGTCTTATGTTCGCTACTTGTTGTCTACGCCGTCAGACAAGTCTTATGTTCGCTACTTGTTGTCTACGCCGTCAGACAAGTCTTATGTTCGCTACTTGTTGCCTACGCCATCAGACAAGTCTTATGTTCGCTACTTGTTGCCTATGCCGTCAGACAAGTCTTATGTTCGCTACTTGTTGTCTACGCCGTCAGACAAGTCTTATGTTCGCTACTTGTTGCCTATGCCGTCAGACAAGTCTTATGTTCGCTACTTGTTGCCTATGCCGTCAGACAAGTCTTATGGATGAACTCCACTGTTGCATGAAGCTATTCTGTGGTTCCATATCTGCTTGCTGGGTTGGGCCAGTACGTCTCAATTGTTCAAACTCTGAAAAGTTCTGCAGAATATGATCAGAAGTCACAAAATGCTATTTCTTATAATCCATTTTGTGTGGTGCCAGTCATTGTTTCTGTCCAGTCTTCTGCACAGCCAATCATCTCTTTTAGTCTATGCCTTCTAGTGTTGAATAGTGGTTACCCTATATGTACTCCATCCCACTCCGCGAAGCAGCATGTCGCTTGCAGAGAGTACCACTCAATAGCATGTCACTTGCAGGGGGTACCACTCATAGCACGTAACTTCGTAGTTTCAAGTGACAATCCCCAGGGATCTCAGAAAATAAATATCCACTTTATAAACAAGATAATGTGAGCCAAAATCAAACCTGCAACTTATTTAGTATATGGCTTAACCACCATGACAGGGAGATTTCCATCATGTCCATATAATACACAGCCATTTGTCCCGTGTACTACCAATCATTTCTGATAATGTATTAGGTATGTTCATTATCATCTTCACACACTGGACACATCCATAGGTGCTCTGATCTGCGATTCAGTAAATCTCTCAGGATATAACAGCTGATGGTTCTGGTTCTATGTTGGTTCACTACTTTTTTTAAAATCTTTGTCAGGGGTGGCCTCTTCGGGCCACACCCATCCTCACTCCCAATTCTTGCATTCTCATTATTGACTCATGCTTATTCATCTCAAAATCCTCTGATCGTGAGGACTCATAAAGAGCAGTGATAATCTCCTCCTTGCTATGATGCGAAGCTTTTCAGCATTTTCTCTCTTGGCCTTCCCTGGTTCAACTTTCATGTTGTCAAAATATGCTATATTTTTCCCCTTTCATGGTGTGTCCTAAGAATGTGGACTATCTTTTTTTTTATGATGCCAGTAACCAGTTCTCTTTGTGAATTAACTTCTTTAAGATGTCTTTATTACTCTTCACATCTGTCCAAGATGTTCTATCATTCTTCTACGGTTGGCTGGTTGCTGATTCAGTGGTCCATGACCTTTGACCAAATGCCATTGTGATATATGCATGTTTGTGAGTTATGATTCTTCTATAAAACAACTCCTGCATTTGTTCTACGACTCCTGGATAGCAGGATGTAATCTGGAGAACAGAATGCATTGTATTATGGTTTACAGCTCTGCTGCGAGATCTTCACTGTTCAGGATGATACTTCAGAATATCATGGATGATACGTCAGACTATCAGGGATGATACATCAGGGTATGATACATCATACTATCACGGATGAGAGCCAATTCAAACCACATTAGTTGCATCTTAAAACATGCAAGTCAGGCCACAGAGTTGTTATTCTTTGCTTCCCTTTCATGCCCCAAATACAGAGTTGTTATTCTTTGCTGCCCTTTCAAGCCACAAATACACAGAGTTGTTATTATTTGCTGCCCTTTCATGCCACAAATACACAGAGGTTTTATTATTTGCTGCCCTTTCATGCCACAAATACACAGAGTTGTTATTATTTGCTGCCCTTTCATGCCACAAATACAGAGTTGTTATTATTTGCTGCCCTTTCATGCCACAAATACACAGAGTTGTTATTATTTGCTGCCCTTTCATGCCCCAAATACACAGTGAAGGTGAAGAAGACTAAATGAACATGAATGATTTATACAAAGCAAATCATTATTATTATAAAAACATATCTCATAATGGCAGACATGCATAATACAATTAAGCTGCTGTTATGTCTCATCTGTTAGAGCTTCATCAATGCTTTAAATCTGTGAATGACTGAATTAGATACCAGCAACCAGCAACCAAGTCCAACTGTACCTGTGGATGACATTCACAGTGTGTATCTTAAACCGTATAATGAGACCTGAAATATTCAACAATATGGTTCACTTTTGGAAAAACTTAAAATTGACACTGAAAACTGCAATACTGATTTATCAGTCCTGCGTGCTCATCATATTATTGTAACTTGTATGGGTCCCAAAAATTGAAAACTTACCCAATCCATGAAAAGAGGTTAACATGTTTCATTTGAGGTGTCTGAAAAATATTGAAAATCAGATGGCAGGACAAGTTTACCAACACTGAAGTCTTGCAGCATAATAAGATACAATCCCTGTACTCAACTCTAGACATAGACGTTTGAGATGGCCTGGCCATGTGAAAAGAATGTCAATTGATCGCATTCTAAAACAGAATTATCTTCAGAGAACTCTCATCTAGTGGAGAGCTAATAGGCAGACCAAAACTGAGATGTAAGGATATCTGTATATGCATACACGCTAAAAATGAGAATAATCAAATGCTACATCTATTCTATAGTAATATATGGCTCAGAAACATGGACACTAAACAATCAATTAGAAGACATAATTTATGCCTTTGAGATGTGGGTATATAGAAGAATAGGAACAACATCATGAAAGGAGAAGAAAACAAACAAAGAGGTTCTAAAAACACTTAATATGAAGAAAGAATTACTAGGAGAAATAAAGATCAGGCAAATAAAATATTTTGGACACATTAAAAGACATGACACCTTTTTGAAGACCTTACTTGAGGGTAAAGTCAAAGTGAAGCAAGCAATAAGTAGGCAAGAGGTAGGTATATATATAAGTGGGAGAGTAACATCACAAGATGGACAGGTTACAATCTAGCAGAGTGAACCACCAAAACACGAGACGGGATGTTTGAGGTCTGTTGCAGCCAACCGTCATTGTGAAGATGGCACTTGATGATGTTGATGTTAAAATATTTGTGATTCAAATCCCATTTTATGCATTGTGATTTGTCTTTAATAATAGATCCTCAATGTTTCTATATTATATTATTTTTTTCCCATATCACATCTGAAACAACCTTGTATATGCATCCATAGACCAGTCTAACACATCTTCAAAGCTAAAGTGATTATTTCATCATCATCATACTGCTAATACGTGTATAAGCAGGAAGAAAAATGGAACAATTCAGCTATCCACTGCCATACAGTGAGGCCAAAACACCACAACCATTAAACTTCACAGTGGAGGAAAGGTATGGATATTAATTAGAAACTAGACCCCATACACCAACCTCATAGGCAACAACGGAACATTATCTTTTGATTTAGAACTGGCCACTGCAGACTACAGGGCCACCTGTGCCAGATCAGGGTGGCCCACACAAATGATTGTCCAGTCAGAACAGGCATAAAGAACCCCTGAACATATACCCCAAGACTGTCCAGATCACAAACAACTGTGAGGCAAGACATGGTCACACTGGACGGAACTGAGGCAAAAACTTTAGGACAGCTGCTGTGACCTGGAAATGAGTCTGAGCTTCGTCTTGACGACTGGCCTGAAGATAATATGTGCATCATACAAACTGTTATAAGTTTTTTCAGACTTACCATTCATCCCATTTGGAAATGCCACAATTTTGCCTAATGGAGCAACCCATGAAGAATTGATATTCAGCAGAGCTGTCCCGCGGTAAAGAAACAGCAATGATAAGACAAACAATCCCTGCAATGGAAAATATGAACATACAATTTAGGTTAAGACAACATTTTGTGTTTTTATATGTTGTATTTATTTTTGTGTAAAAATTGCATCAATGACCAGCACAAATGCATCCAGTGATCAGTGCACTGTGGTGAATTGCCTTTTGAACCATGAGAAAATTTCACTAAGTTGTGATAGTGAGAAAGACAAACTAACCAGTCCACCACAGAGTCAGCATACCTGCTAATAATAGCTGTATGTCTATAACAGTTTTCCTGTCTTACCATGATGCAGATATTATACAAATGGAGGGTATATTATCTTGCCGTTACTGTAGGTGGGTCTAAATTGTGATTGTAGCTGCTTAAATAAGGACTTACAGTTAACCATGGTTGTCAACTTAACATATAAAAATGCTTGATTTATGCATGTTGAAAAAGTGCTATAATATTCTATGAATTTTTCTGTTATTTACTATAGTACAAAGTAGTACTAGTCATGTTTTTTCTAAACCAATTTGTAATTCACTCCAAAAGGTTAGAGGAAGTAATTTTTCCTAAAATTTAACAAAATATATTTTGCATAAAGAGAGTAATGATTCCATTGCCATGTCCAGAATAATGGAACTTGACTTATTCTTCTTCTTCTGTGATCATATGGAACTGGACTTGAAATGTAATGTTAAACCAACTTAAACTCAACTTAAACCTAAGCACAACATTTTCATACTCTCTGCCTCAGATGATATGATAATCATGATGGTTCAAGTATGAACACAAAGCAATAACAGAAAAATGATGTGATCATACTTACATGTAAAACATAAATCCCAACAGTGATGCCCATACGTAAATAGTACATACGCTGTTTTCTTTCATTTCCTGAAAGCAAAGTTATTAAAATGTTACCTTGTAATTTTTTTAATGCACATTATGACTAAATAGGAGATGGTCAAGGATGGTGTATTTTGATAACATTAAACTAAAATGTAAGCTTTAAAAGTAATATTCCATATACATTCTTGCTCATGTGATGATAATGATGAAGATATCCTTTTAGCAGGCAGCTCTTGACAGCTCCTAACCTTTTTGACAAAAGAACAAGTCCGCTCAGCTGATTAACTTAGGTGACACACAAACTCGTTAAAATTTGTTGTCTTAAAGACACTGTTGTATTGGGGGGGTTGCATCTTTAGTCCCCAAAAGGAGACACTCTAGGCCAACCAATTCAGCATTCTTCTGTCAGATTTGTTGAACCAACTGCATTTTTGTCATACCTAGCATTTCCCTCCATCTAGGAGTCTGCCATAAAGTTACAAAGATACAATTACCTCTGTTATGCATCTCTTCGTCATCCATGGGGACCTTTTGACAGAAGACAAAAGTAAGAAATCGAGACAAGACATGCCTGTGAAAATGATTTTGTGCACAACATCTATATAAAGAATATTTGTAAACATATAGAAGGAATGTCATGACTCAAGATGAGTGGAAAAAATAATAAACAATCCGAGAAATGCAGATGACACTGTCCTTTTAATGAACAGACAGAAACTACAAAGATTAATAGATCAAGTCGATAAATCAAATAAAGAATATGAACTAAATATAAACACAAATGACTGGTTGCCAACAATCCCCCCCCCAACTTTCCTTAGTCCCCTCCTATGACATGTGTGGAAAGACAGTTGCCATATTATTTGCACCCTTAACTAGAAATCCAGGTCCCTGTTGCCATGCGGTGAATGCTCAAATGATAATTGTCAGGGACCTTCAAAATATGAATGTTTCACACAATACTGGTCGTATTAATAGGCAAAATCATGACATCTCCTATGCCCATCTGTTGCTTAGGAAAAAAGAATAGTAATAATGCACCATACATATCATAAGAAGCGACTAAGGAAGTTTGAAGGTGGAGTTGGTTGTCACACTCCACAAGTCATAGTGGCCCAAAAAACCATGCTGCATTATGTGTGTCAAGCTGAAAGGTGCAGTTATTGCAACCAAGCTGTAAATCATGACACATTCCGGACCACATCCTGTAGTCATCATCATCATCAGGTGCCATGCGGACTGGCATAGGCGGTCATGGCTCTTCACAGATCTCTGTCTCCAGTATTATGTATCAAGATCGTTGTTGTTTCTCTGCCGTGCCAGGTTGTCAACTGTCTAATATTTTCTCACATTGTCGCCCTCTGTCTCTGTTGCCTTCAATTCTGCCTGTTGTGACTATGTTCTCCAAACCATACTGTAGTAACGGCAGAAAGAAATCAAATCATGACACAACACATTCAGGACAACATCCTGTAGGAACTGCAGAAAAAATCATTAAAATGTTTTGCCATATACAATCACAGGCTGTAAAGTAACAATTATTTATGTTTGCTGTTCCTGAGTATCATTTCATTATTCATTAAACCCTTTCACTCTCAGAAAGACAGATTCAGCCTTATGAAAACACGTGCTACAGCCGTTAGCTACATTCCTTAGAATAGTTGAGAATATAGTTATTTTGAGAACTTTTTTGTACTGATGTCTCCAGTGTGGCACCCCTATGACCCTGATGTCTCCAGTGTGGCACCCCTATGACCCTGATGTCTCCAGTGTGGCACCCCTATGACCCTGATGTCTCCAGTGTGGCACCCCTATGACCCTGATGTCTCCAGTGTGGCACCCCTATGACCCTGATGTCTCCAGTGTGGCACCCCTATGACCCTGACAGGTTATGGATCTTATTATTATTATTCACCCTCAGGATCGCAAGGATTGTAAAAGCTGAGTATGCCAGAAAAACTAATGTGGTGTTAAAAGAGTCAAATGTGAAACGGATCTTAATCAATAATATAGCTTCAAATAAGAACAAGACAATCTTCATTTTTTGGCCACTTCATGAGACAGGGGGGGGGGGGGGGGGGGGGGTTGGTTGGTTAGAATACATAGTTACAACAGGAAAGATTGAAGGCAACAGAGAGTGACAACATGAGAAAATATTTGACAGTTTGACAACCTGCTAAGGCAGGGAAACAACAACGATCTTGATACGTAATGCTGGAGACAGAGAGCGGTGGACAGCCATGATTGCCTATGCCAGCCGGCATGGCACATGATGATGACAAATTGTGAAGCAGGTTTAATTTGTGTGGATATTAACTTATGTATAAACAGTCTATTCTTGATTCTTGATCAAGAATAGAATGTGTTTGTACAGTCTATTCCACTTATGCATATAAATTTAGAATGTAGAGTGCATGTAACAAACAGGTATTAGGTATTTGATTGTACTTTTCTCCTCATGAGCTTTGTTAATATAGTGTGACCCGATACAGAAAACAATAAGTGTAAGCTTTGTTAATATAGTGTGACCCGATACAGAAAACAATAAGTGGAGACTTTGTTACTATAGTGTGACTGGATACAGCAAACAATAAAAATATACATTTTTGTGATAGCAAAAAGCACTAGATAATAGTAGGGACAATAATTTAACTGTAAATTTAGTTACTACATAGTAAAGTAAGATGTAAAATTTTACTAAGTACAAAACTTGTAAGTAAACTCAATTACTTTCATGTCTAGAGAAAGCTCAGACTTGCAGAATAACATTAAAGAACTAAAACTAAGTTAGCAATAACATGTGTCATTGTGCAACAAATTAATGTTGATAATTGGAGAGAAGGAATACAAATTTATTGAAACAGCATTCGTGAAAATTCAGATGTTTCACGAATACAAGATTTCGATATTTCAGCCATTTTTTGTCAACTGTTGACCATTTTTTATAAACAATTTGGCCAGAAACAGTTTCAACCATCTGGCTACCCTGGTTAAGCTAATGAATGATTATTCATATTTCATACAATAATGTTTGTATGCCACTGTAATTTTTTAACTTTAAAACATGGTACCTTGTTCCTTGATGTCTGACATGAGTTTGTCTATCTGTCTTTGCAGTTTTGCATAGCGAGCAAATTCATCTGTAACACTCAGCTGTGCCTGTTCATCTTTCAACTTTTTAATTTCATCTCTTGATTTTATTTCACTTTCGCTGACAGTCAGAACTAACTGTGCTATCTGTGAAGAGAATGTTGAAAAATCTACATATTATTGTTCACTGGAAAATATTGGATTGGATGTTAGTTTAGGAACCCATGTCTCAAATCTGGAGAAGACGAAGCTTTTCCATGACAGCTGGCCTGAATATCTAGGAAGACCAAAAGAATAATGAATGTAGAAAAATGTAAACCAATATCATAGCAATCCAAGCACATTCTTACATATTCAATTTCTCCAAGAAAATGTTTTTGCATGCTGATTGTTCCTGTGGCCTATGTTTCATTTAAAAAATATATTGCGTGTGCGCATCATACAGCAGTTTGAGCAGATGTGAAACTTCATGCACAAATCACTCTTAAGGTGGTACCCGTACTTAGTCATCTCTTTGTATGTTTGCTGAATTTTATGACAATGTGTGCAGCCATACACACTGACAGCTTAGAGGGAACATTGCCTATGGCTTATTAGTTAAGCACACTCCACATTCTGCTCAGTAGATGGCTAATACTACTGATTTTAATGATGCTCCTCCTTCGCAAGAAAAGATGAGTACGGCACTGTTAAAAGTCAAAGTAGACTTAATATTTCTGAGTCTTCAGATGGATAAGGAGTCCATGATATAGTTACATATTTGTGAGTCCTCAGATGGATAAGGAGTCCATTCCAGGCTCTGAAAACTTGATGCAGTGTGAGCAAGAATGTAGCAGGTCATGAGTTGAGGGAAAGCAGTCAAACATCTCCTTTCATTTTTATCTCTTTCGAACCACCTAATGATCTACTCTTTCCAAAGTTGTTCATATTCAAACTGATCTGAACATGGTCAGGCTGGGTGGTCAAGAGCTGCGGTTTCCAAATAGCTTGTATCAACCTTGAGATGTTTAACCCATTCAATCCCTTAGTGGCCGAAATCGTTGGCTATATATACATTACCGTAGCAGCCATTCTCGTCAGATTGACACACGGTCATATCAGTTGATGTCTGTTACCGGTTCCATGTGAATAGACATGGTAAATTTAGCGCTGACGTGACTAACGGTAAAGGCAGCTTCCAGTGTTTTTTTCCTATTGTTTCTAACAGCTGGCATTTCCGACCTGTGCAAGGTTTATTGAGACCTTATTATAAACCTTTGTCCTGTTCTTTCAATTTTCGTCAAAACATGGTAAATATGGACCTACTTATGATTCAGATGATGTTGATAGGCAATTTTAAAATTAAATTCTAGAGAACATGAATGAATCAGACGTTGATGGGGTAGTAGTTCAGTATTTAGTAGGTCTAGTTGAAATTAGCGGTGATCTGTAGTGTAGACTTAATTGATGATGTATGCCACAACACCCCCCCCAAACCATAGACCTAGTAATGATTGAGAATAGTCAAAATGACTGATCTATGTCAATATTGATCAAATTCATGAGAAATCAGGTCCTGCAAATGATATTGATTTCATCATTCAGGGTATGCGCAGAATGTTGTATATGCCGGTTGCAAAATTTTCTGGAAAACGAGATCAATTTTGGAAAGCTGTTTCTAAAGATATCTAGGGTATTCTTTATGTGAACTAATTCTATATGTTCAGAGTAGTTAACCTTCACCGTGCTGTGGTTACGGGTGATTGACAAAAAAAAGATGGCTGCTGTTTACCGTTGTCAAGTGTACTCGCTAAATGAGACATCGTGCGAAATAGGCTAATCACAGCCTGTATGTAGTTTAGGGCATGCACAATCGAAGCTGGTACCAGTTCACGTCCGCCCTGTCTATTTGATATAATTTTCTGTAGCGTCCAGACGTTGTTCCATCGCATTTTCCGACAGCAACCTAGGCCTACCATTGGATACAATTTATTTTGAGTTCGTAATGGATCCCGATTCGGATGAGGGTGTGCCGCTAACAGATGCAGATATCGCTCCAATAGATGATGTGTTGTTAGATAGAGATAATAGTGATACTGATTCAGTTGGCAGCGTGGCCGATGACAACATATTGAAAGAAGAAATTGTTGGAAATTCTAGTGTTCCTTTGGGGTATAGCCATGATTGGCTTAGCAACTTCGATGAAGTTGTTGGACCTATAGGCTTAGCTGATGACATTAGTGCGGTAGACGTGTTTTGTCTGTTTATTACAGATGATATTGTGAACATGTTGGTAACTGAAACTAATCGTTACGCTAAGCAGGTTAGTGATTCGAAGGGACAGGCCGCCGGCAATGCATCTCGTGTGAAGCTGTGGAAGGAAGTCGCAGCTGATGAGATGACAGCTTTTGTTGCTTTGGTGCTCTTGATGGGACTGACCAAACGTTCCTCCTATGAATTGTATTGGTCTAATGATGGTCTCATCGAGATGCCTGGGTTCAGGAATATCATGAGTAGGAATAGATTTTTAGCTATTCTTTCATTCCTGCACCTTGTAGACAACACAACAGCTGTTGCACGAGGGCAACCGGGTCACAGCAAGGCGTTCAAGATACAGGGGTTTGTTGACAAACTTATTCCTCTGTTCCAACAATATTATGGCCTCTCCACAGAAATCAGTATCGATGAAAGCATGATTGCTTTCAAGGGTAGGACTAGTCTTATGCAGTACATGCCCAAGAAACCCTCAAAGTGGGGTATAAAGTCTTGGGCACTGGCTGACTCGAAGACTAGTTATCTCTGGAACTGGAAGCTGTACCTTGGGAAGGAGGACATCTATGACAAAGAGAAGGGATTGGCTCACTGTGTTGTGAGTAATTTGTTGGCCGCAATGCACGGTAAGGGCCATATTGTCTACATGGACAACTTCTTTTCCTCTCCAGACCTTTTCAAGGAGCTTGCCGAGAACCAGATAGGCACCTGCGGAACACTACAATTGAATCGCAAAGGGGTCCCCGTGCGTTGAAGGGTCTAAAACTCAAGGCTGGTGACCCACTTCGTGCTGATAGTGCTGACAACATGCTTTACATGTCATGGTATGACAAGAGGCAAGTAAATTTGATGACATCTGTACACGATGCGCAGATCTTCAATAGGAAGGTCCGTTCCAAACATCATGGTGGCAATGTAAGGGATGTCGTAAAACCATGCGCAATACAGGCCTATACCCGTCATATGTGAGGCGTTGGTACATTTCAAAATTGATTGTTCGTCTGAGCTGCACAGCAAGTAGGAGAGCAGCACAGCCTATAGGTTTACTCCAGAGCTGCATGGCCAGTGGGTAAGTCATTTGTGTTGTTTGTTTTTATGTAATTTTAAAATAAAAATTGTCTTAACCTCTTGCGCAAACCTCGGGTAGGATACATTATAAAAAAACAATTACACACCCTTTTGCAGTATTCAATTCTGCATTTAAATCTGTTGGAATTATTTTAAAATCTCTAATAGCAAAAATGTTATTGAGTTTTCCGAACACCCATGTCTTGTTGCTTCTGTTGGTTTTTTGCGCAAAAAAAGTGTTCACTTCTTGCGCAAACTTCTTGCGCTTGTATGTTACATAAAAAAAATATATACATACATTTGCAGTATTCAATTCTGCATTTGCATGAAAAATTTTTTTTTTAAATCACGAATAACAAAATCGTTATTGCATTTCCGTAACACCAACCAGAAAAGATGAAAATTCTCAAAAAAGAATCCGGTGGCAGGAAGAGGTTTTGTATTTTTTAATCCAGCTTGCTAAAGGTTAACAGTTACAAAATGTGTTGTTGTTATGCTGTGTGAGGAAGACTGCTTTGCAGCTTGCATTTGAAATTTATCAGCAAACAACAAATTGACACAAGTACCGGGTAAATGAAGCCAACATGAAACATGCTCATATTTTTTTTCCTCAAACAGGACCACTGTCCTGCCCAAACAAGCACTGATGAAGTTGGAGACACAAGGCAGAAAGGTGCACCAGCAACCATGAAATCGTGCCTAGATAATGTCTTCAAAACAAACAAAACAATAGGATGTGACTATGGGAAAGTTATGTAGATAGGGTATGTATTGACCTACGAAAGCTATGTCATGTGTGCTAACTTGGATATGTTTGTTTTTTTCCCAAACAAAAAGACTTGCAAACAACATCATTCTTTTAATTTATGAGATCAATTTGTATTCTCATTCAATTCTCAATGTCTGTTGGAAATGGTTCTCTTGCGTGAAAATTTTTGAATTTCAAGCTTAACGCACGTCCTAACCAATCCAAACAAATGCAGTAGCCTTGGTAATAAGATACATTTCATCATCATCATTGTGGACAGTGTGGTGATTCACAAGTGATTGTATCTTGCTTTTTGTGCTAAGGAGGGGGCTTGCTGTTCAATTTAGATGGTTCGGGGCACATAATGGGAAGACAGAGTAGCTAATTATTTGCGAACTGTTTGTGTTTGAAAATGAAATGCAGTTTGCGGTTAGTTTAGTTTGTTAGTAACTTGTTTTGTTTAGGTTTTTAAGATCTAGACAACTTTTTGAAACAACAGTACAATTTATTCTGTTAGTGACAATTGCAATGTTAATATTAATTGTATTTAATATTTAGCTATTCAATCGTAAATTAAATAAATGTTCTTACAAATGTAGTAATCTCTCCAACAAATGATGGTAAAAGAGCAAATATTGCTTCCATCAAAAATATGAAAAACATCGCGTACATTTTCACTGCTATGTAAACTTGGTTGATTAAAAAAATATAACGTTAAATACAGCGTTACCACTCTATTTAAAAATAAAAAAGCTTCAGTTTCGAAAGAAATTTGGGAAATTAAAAGCCAAAGACACAACTTTCATTCATTATCCTTTTGCGCTGAAGTTAACGCATAGGGCAGAGGTCAGATCTCTCCATTTCTGTCCAAAGCTATTATGTGCAGCTCTTGAATAGAATGGATATTGATTGTTTTACTTTCTCTGAGTATTGTTCTTCTGAGTGTTACTTCTGGTCTACCCCTGGCTCTTTTGCCTGTAGGTATCCATTCAAGAGATTGTGGTGTATTATGTTGATGTCTGCGAGTAGGACATGCTCGATGTAGGACTAACGGCGTTTTATGATAATATCTGTGACGAAATTTTGATGTGTCTATTCTCGGATGTTATCATTCGATTTGAATTACTCCAATGGGTGTTAGTTATCCTACGAAGACATTTGTTCTCGAAACTCAGTAATTTCTTTTCTGAAGATAAAGAGCTTTTCCGGCTCCCACATCCACATGATAGCACCGAATTAAATAAGCTCATTTTCGTGCGTGTGCTGATTGACTATGCCCTCCAGATATTAGACAGTCTGTTAAATGCACTTGATGCTAGTGCAATGCCAGTTGTAATTTATGTCATGAAATCACCGTCGAGTGTTAATTTGCTTACTGTACGATAATCCCACGATGATGATGAAGAGTATCGCCCTATGCTTCTTAAGTATCAGTTGATGTACTACACAGTGTCACAAATAATTTTGTGCGTTTTTCGTTCATTTGGGAAGACGGGAGGGGTGTTGGGGAGGGAGTAAATGTTTCGTTACACAGGGGTTGGGGGCAGTAGCTCTTTATATCCTCAATGATTGTTTCAAAGGGGTCCTTTCCAGCTGGTAATCTTTTGCATATGTTGATTAAATGTTCTGGTACTCCGTATATTGATAGTGTTTTCCATAGTTGTTGTCTGTCTACTCTGTCGAATGCCTTTTCTTGGTCTACGAATGCGATATATAATTCCTTGTTGTTTTCTGTGGCTCTTTCTGTTAGCCATCTTTACACTTAGACAACTAACAGAAAGAGCCACAGAAAACACCAAAGAATTATATATCGCATTCGTAGACCAAGAAAAGGCATTCGACAGAGTAGACAGACAACAACTATGGAAAACACTATCTATATACGGAGTACCAGAACATTTAATCAACATATGCAAGGGCATTTATGCAAATAGCCATTGTGCAGTAAGAACAAATGCAGGTGTGTCCAATAAGTTCCAAATTCAATCAGGAGTTCGCCAAGGGTGTGTCCTATCCCCTCTACTTTTTATAACATATATCGACCACATTTGTAAACTAACAAGTACCAACGAAGAAGATAACATAAAAGACAAATTGAACGAACTACTCTTTGCAGACGACCAAGTACTAATAGCGACATCAGAAGAACAATTGCAAGACCATATGAACAAACTCCACACATCATGTCAAAAATTCAACATGAAGATTAATATTGAAAAGACTGAAATAATGGCAATAGCAAAGAAAGAAAGAAATATCACTATCTCCATCGATGATAAACACCTTAAACAAGTAAATGAGTTCACTTACTTAGGAAGCATTATATCGAGTGAAGGGAAAACCAGTAAAGATATACAAAATAGATGCAACAAAACATACCAGATCCTAGGACAGATGACACGCATTTTCAAGAACAAAAATGTAAACATAGACACTAAAGTTGCATTATACAAGACTATTATTATTTCATCACTATGCTACCAGTGCCAAACCTGGACAATGACAGCACAAGACAAAAGAAAAATAGTGACAACAGAAATGACATGTCTACGAAGAATACTCGGAGCGTCATTAAGAGAAAGAATTAGAAACGATAACATCGGACAGATAACCAAAACAATACCAGTATTGGAACACATCAAAAGACAGCAGATCAAGTGGTTTTCACACGCTTCCAGACTACCGACATATAGCATGCCACAGATGGCCATGACACATAGACATAACGGTTATAAAGCCAGAGGCAGACCATGTAAAAGATGGATCGCAGAAATCAAAGAAGCCACAGGAACAAACTTACAAACAGCGCACAAGAAGGCCATCTCCAGAGAACTCTTCCACCCCTGACGCTGCAAGGCAAACAAGGGACACAGCGTATAGATAGATAGATAGAATCTTTTGCACCACATAAACTCGAGCAAGTAAGATTTGAGGTGTTGTCTAGCTGGTAATCTTGTACGTCACATAAACTCGACCAATTAAGTTTTGAATTGTTGTCTAGCTGTACCGTAATGTTGTTTTTTATTTCTCCATTTGGCGCTACACCACTTTCTCTCAAACGTTTGCGCGTGTACATGAATCGGCTAAATTGTATCTGTGGTTTACTCGATAAGGCTCAAAGTCTACTGCTTCGATATCGGCAGTCTTTTAGCATTTCCGTGAGTCGGAATAGATCATAGATCCTGCCTCTACAATAGCAACAATGGCTGGCAAGAGCCTTGTAGCATTTCTGTTCGGCACTGGTACCATACAAACTTGGCCTGTTTCTCCGCCAAAAAGTCATTGTTGTTTCATGACTCTTGCGACGTTGTTCTTCCGTTTGGAAAACAGGCTTTCGTCGATTTCGACAATTTTGTCCTCTCTTCCGATTCGACCGCATTGTAATTTTAAAAGGGCTGACACACAAACCTCACGCAGAAAAGCATTCCATTCCACAACGGGGTTTTTTTTTTTATTAATCTGCATATCTCGGACACACCACTTTATGGAGCTGGTTTCCAGGCCCAAAAATAAACACAGTGGATAACATCCACTAGTGCATACTTTTCAAACATGTGCCACTTTGGATCTCTATGCGTTGCTTGTGCTGGCGATCTGTACACATCCATCGAATTCTCCCACCAGCATAGATATTCACCTTCATGGAATGTCTGGTCGAACAACAATTTTTTTACAGCAATAATTCACGATTTTGCAGAAATGAGACAGCATCATTTTCTGTCTGTGGCAGGTTTGATATATTTGAAAAAAAATCTTTATCGTCTCTAACCCATCATGACATCTAATTTTAATGATTTTTGCACCAAATGAAGTTTTATATATTATCGTTTAGACTCAGCATGAGTTCATAGGAAATTCCACCACAGTTTGCGTAAGGTCGTTGTCCGTAATATCAGTAAGTCATTATACAATTTCACCGGACTCATTGCAACCATTCCAAAGAGCTTATTATTGGCTCTGTTTATATATTGTACTATTGAATGTAGAACACCACCGATGGCGGATGTGTCGGGTCATTGGCGCAAATAAAACGGCGACACAGCGCGTTTCCATTTTCTGGATTATATCCTGCTGGAAATCTAGTAGGACCTTGGTCCTGCTATAAGGCAGATACAGCGGGAGTTTGAGAATGAATGCTGAAGAAGAAGAATGTAGAACGACGATACATAATTCAGCTTTATAATTACTGCTCAACCCAAAGATCAAGAGACAAATGATATCAATATTTTTAATACTTTATTATCGGTGACCTCCGGTAGTGACGTCCGTTGATCGATGGTGTTTCTCTAAGCAATTCTGGGTCATTCCGTCGATCGTTGGATTAATAAAATAACATCGCAAAGTCCTGATAGATTTGTGTAATAGAAGTTAGTTCCTTCCTTCTTGAATGAATACCTACAGACAAAAGAGCCAGGGTTAGACCAAAAGAAACACTCAGAAGAACAATACTTGGAGAAAGTAAAACAATCAATATTCATACTATTCAAGAACTGCACATAATAGCGTTGAACAGACAGAATTGGAGATATCTGACCTCAGCCCTATGCGCTAAAGGAAAATGCATGAATGAAATTTGCTGTCACTGCCAGACATGGGCGTTGACAGCAACCCAGCACAGAAAACTTAAGCGTTGCGCCATGACAATTTATCTATCTATTCGCTAAACCCTTTATTGCCTTTCAGCGTCAGGGGTAGAAGAGTTTCTGGAGATGGCCCTCGTGTGTGCTGAGTAATTTGGGGAATTTATCGTCTCTTTTATTTGATTAAACGAGGCGCATCGTTTTCGAGGTCGGCCTCTAGGTCTGCCTTCACTGTATCTGTGCAGCATAGCTTGCTGTGGTATGCTGTCTGGTGGTAGTCTGCTGATGTGTGCAAACCATTTGATCTGTTGGCTCTTAATATACTCCAAGATTGGGGCGGTTCCGGTTCTTTGTCTAATGTCCTCATTTCTCACTCTATCTCTTAACGATATTCCTAGGATTCTGCGTAAGCATGCCATTTCAGCTGTCACTAGTTTACGTTTGTCTTGTGCTGTCGGTGTCCATGTTCGGCTTTGGCAGCACATCGTTGGAATAAAAATCGTTGTATTAGTGTTATTTTGGTATTTAAATGCACATTTTTGTTTCTGAAGATTGGTGTCGTTTGCCCTAGGGCCTGGTAGGACATATATAGACCATGATATATATATGTAAAACTGCAAGGAGGCTCGCAGACCGATTCTGCGAACATCTGTATAGCATAAAAACGTGGTCACTAACAACAGAATCCAAGAGAAAACTTGTTACAACAGAAATTACTTATCTACGTCGAATAATAAATAAAATAATAAAAGACCGAATAATAATAAAAGACCGAGCAATAATAAAAGACCGAATCAGAAACAAAAACATCAGAAGACTAACAAAATGAATGCCAATCCTGGATTACATCAGAAGACAACAGATTAAGTGGTTTTCGCATGCTTCCAGACTACCATCAGACAGTGCCCTAAAAACGCATTACTATACAGACACGGTGGATACAAAGCCAGGGGCATACCTTGCAAACGATGAATTACATAAATAAAAGAGTCATCGAAAACAAACGTATATAAAACATACAAAGGAGATTTCCAGAGAACTGTTCTACCCCTGACGCTGCAAGGCATAAAGAGCGAAAAGAAAGAAGACTACTATTGTGATAGTATCTGGTTGCAGAAATCTTCACAGGCAGGGGGTTTCACAGTTAGCAAGAGATGAACTGGGGAAATGCAACTAATTGAATGTCTTGCTCCTGTGAAAATGTTGATACAGATACCTTAAATTGCAGACGAGTTGTCGCGCAGATGTCAGACAGAAAGTCTGAGACAAGCTTACACGGTTTGGCCCAAGGGCAAAAGGTAATTATCAGAAAGAATGCATCCACGCACTCGATCGCAGGTGGCAGACGACGCCATTACACCACACACCAGAAAGGACAATGAGATGTATGGACGAGGTTCAGACAAGAGTCTACAAACTCACACAAGCCGTCTGAACTCGCGAATACTTGAAACGACCAGACAATGGAAGATGGAAGTGGCAAGAGTATTAAGTGCGTAACGCCAAGGGCATAGCCTCCGACCAGAGAGGAACATCAAACGTTACGCATGGTCTAAGAAACGCGTACAGGAGTTTGACAGGTGATAATGTAGAGGCGGAGTCAGAAGCAGTGACGTGCGGACGAGAAGAGAGTGGATAGGTGGGAGACTAAGACGAGGGGGGAGCTAAAAATCTCACCAGAAGACACAAAAAGAGATCAGTCGAGAATCCCAGGATCAGTCGAGAATCCCGGAGCAGTCGACAGGATCACACAGAGTCCCCGGGACGTGTGTGGAGAGTTAGTACTTGTCTCACAGGAGACAAGTCCCTTGTTTGACTTCAACAACTGGAAACAAAGTTAGTTGACCAAAAAGTGAGATTAGTGGTAGATTAATGAGATGGTCTAGAATCTCACTAAGCTTGTACCAGAACGTGTGCTTAATTCTGGAAGTGTTAGAATAGTATGCAATCTTGACACTGTATAGTTTATATTGGCGATAGATTATACGTCTAGTAAAATAATGAGATAGTTCATAATCTCATTAAGCTCGTACCAGAACGTGTGCTAAATCCTGGAAGTGTTAGAATAGTATGCAATCTTGACACTGTATAGTTTATATTGGCGATAGATTATACGTCTAGTAAAATAATGAGATAGTTCATAATCTCATTAAGCTCGTGTCATAACGTGCGCCTATAATTCTGGAAGTGTTAGAATAGTATGCAAATCTTGACATTGTATATTTTATATTGATGATATATTATACGTCTCGGAGATATCAATTACTCCAGAGTATAATATTGGTTGTGTCGTTGGTTTGAAGTTATATTAAACGACATTCTGATTATGTATTAAGAAGTGACTCTGTGTTCATTGATAAGCACTTATTAAAAACCAAGAAGAGATCTACGTCAGCAGTCATTGTAGATCACCAGTCATTCTTGATCACCACCTTCAAAAGTAACAACTGTAACACTTCCATCCGTTCCTTTCCTCTTCTTCGTCAAAGAATATACTGTTACACTATTATACCATTATTTGTTTAAAATTTTCACTTGATATCGATAGCATTTCCACGTAAGCCAGTTCACATTTGTAAAAAAAAAGATTATACGGTTTTGTCATTGTTCTACTCAAATTGGATATAACTTTGTCAGATTTTGAAGTCATGAAAGAATTTCTAAATTTCTAAATCATTTTCAATCATAATTTCTTCAAATTTATCTTTTGATCAAGGTATGTTTTTCTTGAAACATTGCAAGAAACTAATGTAGAGGTGCTGAAAGAGTCAAATGCGAAAAGGACCTTAATCAACAATATAATAAAAAGGCAATCTTCTTTTTTTGGCCATTTCACGAGAAAGGCAGGTTTAGAGAACATAGTCACAACAGGCAAAATTGAAGGCAACAGAGACAGAGGGCGACAACGTGAGTAAATATTAGACAGTTTGGCAGCCTGGCTCGGCAAGGAACAACAACGACCTTGATACATAATATTGTGGACAGAGAGCCATGATCGAATACTCTAGCCGGCATGGCACCAGATGATGATGTTTTATATATTTTAAATCGTAAACTTTGCCATTATTTGATTGATCCTTTTATATATAGACACAATCTTAGGTTTATATTTCTACGATTATCAGCAATCTATATGATTTAAGTGGATCTCATTGTCGTGTGGTTAGAACGCCGTTCTCTGACCATTGAGGCCCCAGATTCAATCCACCGTTGGGACAGGATTTTTTTCTTTCGAGGTACAATCAAAAGATATGACATCTCATTTCTGTTGTTCCTTTAGCTAAGTCTTCGTTATATATTTACAGAAACAAGAAAATATGCATGTATACTTAGTTACTCAATGTACCTGATCCACAAAGTTGAAGTGGGAGTCATCCACTGTCAATGGGTGGAGTTATTGAAGTGGGAGTAATCCACTGTCAATGGGTGGAGTTATTGAAGTGGGAGTAATCCACTGTCAATGGGTGGAGTTATTGAAGTGGGAGTAATCCACTGTCAATGGGTGGAGTTATTGACACAATCCATGACCAAAAAGATTATCTTTATATTCGTACTAGGACATGCGGGGACCAAGGGCAATGAGCGAACCGATGCGCTGGCGAGCATGGCCACAAGTCTCAAAAGGTACATAAATGGATTGATCTGTCATAGATGAATGCATTGATGGACGTTGTCAGCTTCATACATTTTCAAGCGTGAATCATGGTCGCTTTCAAGAATGCGTAAGATTCGTGTAAAGGTTGAAACAGTCCGTACAGAGAAACAGAATAGATACACAAAGAGACTGATAAATCAGCACTGAACTAGAACTGTGGATTGATAAATCAGCACTGAACTAGAACCGTGGATTGATAAATCAGCACTGAACTAGAACTGTGGATTGATAAATCAGCACTGAACTAGAACTGTGGATTGATAAATCAGCACTGAACTAGAACTGTAGATTGATAAATCAGCACTGAACTAGAACTGTGGATTGATAAATCAGCACTGAACTAGAACTGTGGATTGATAAATCAGCACTGAACTAGAACTGTCGATTGATAAACCCTGATGAATTTATTGAGATGGGAGTACCTATGGATTTTTCTTGTGTCTGTTGTCTTTCCCCAGGTGAATGATGGTGTGTCTGCGGAATCTGTTCTGAGGGGTAGAAATACACTTTGTTTTAATCAGTTCTTAATTTGATAGCTAATGCTGTCCACACTTGCAGTTAAGCGTAGGGGCGAGAATTTCATTTTTTTGGTTGCAAGGCAAGATATGTCGCTTTGATTGCATTAAATACTTGTTCAAGGTTATCTTGATGTTTTCTATTCAGTTTCCTTGGTCTACCTTTGGCTTTATGTCCAGATATTCTTTTGTTACATGCTCTTGTATTCTTTTATAACATATTTCACTATATAACAACTTTTCAAAATCTCCAATTATATTTATTCTATATTATTTGTATTATATATATAGCGAATTTGTTATTACGTACATATTTTGTCGGTCCGGACCAAGTAGTTATGCGATTCCACTGTATTTGGTTTGGGTTCATTCTCATAAGGTGACCGAACCATTTTACTTGCTGGCTTTCAATATGTTCAATACATGATATTCTTCTTCTTCTTCTTTGATGTTCATTCTCAAACTCCTGCTGAATTCTCTTGTAGCAGGACCATTCTCCTCTAGATTTCCAGCAGGATATAGTCCAGAGAATGGAAATGCGCCGTGTCGCCATTTGGCGCCAATGGCCCGACACATCCGTCTTCGGCGGGAATACATTATATTATACCAACTTTTTTCATAATGTCTTGATTTCTTATTTTATATAGTTTTAGTAATTTAATAATATTTCTTTATTTTTTTTCCATTGCATTTATTGTTTTTCATGGCATGCCATCTTCGCTTGCGAAGGAGGAACAGCATCATCAGTTTAGTATCCATTGCAGCTTTTGTCAGACACATTATTTCACATGTAATGATTTTCCCCTGATGCGAGACTGTTAAAGATCATGGCTGACATTGATAGCAAAGTGTTGGTGTACATAATTGTAGATATCTATCTTCTGATTTCCATCTTGATCTTTGGGTGGAAAAGTAATGGTGAAAGTTTTAAGTCACTGTATTGGAAAAGTAATGGTGAGAAGTTTTAAGTCACTGTATTGGAAAAGTAATGGTGAAAGTTTTACGTCATTGTATTGGAAAAGTAATGGTGAAAGTTTTACGTCATTGTATTGGAAAAGTAATGGTGAAAGTTTTACGTCATAGTTTGGAAAAGTAATGGTGAAAGTTTTACGTCATTGTATTGGAAAAGTAATGGTGAAAGTTTTACGTCATTGTATTGGAAAAGTAATGGTGAAAGTTTTACGTCATTGTATTGGAAAAGTAATGGTGAAAGTTTTAAGTCACTGTATTGGTGCTAAACATACACGGAGAGAACTGCAACGTAGAGCACTATCAATATCTTGGACATAATCACAAATGACGACAGATGTGAAACATAATTTAAAAGGAAAATATGAAATGGCTAAGTACATTAGGAAAATATTAACATCTGGTTGCTGATCCAGCGGTCCGTGGGCTCATGACCTTTGATCCAATGCCATTGTGTGGTATATGCCTGTGTTTGTGAGCTTGTTTTGTTCCATTTATCTGGCCCTGGAGGGAGAAGCATTTTCCTGATGTCATCCATCGCTCGATATTAAGAAAGGTGGTGGTCAACAGTTTCATAGAGACGAGTGCACAGCCGGCACCCTGGAGTGTGTTGTGGTTGTATTCTGTTCAGGTGATTGTTAAGCTGTACATGTTTGTGTGAGCAGTCGGAATATGATACTCTGATACTAACATCTCAACAAAACAAGTTAAACATGAGAATTATAAAATGTTAAATCTATTCTATATTAATCTCATCTAGGACCAGATAAATGGAACACATTATATGGAACAAAACAACAGCTCACAAACACATGCATATAGCAGACAATGGCACTGGGTCAAAAGAAATTGACCGCTGGATCAGCAACCATTCTATATTACGTATGACTCAGAAACATGGACAATAAATAAACAAACTATTATAAGACATAACGTACGCATTTGATATGTGGATATATAGAAGAATAGGGAGAACATCGTGGAAAGAGAAGAAGATGAGGTTCTACCAAGACTTCTTATGAAGAAAGAATTATAAGTAATAGGAAATAGAGATCAGGCAAATAAAAATATTTTGGACACATTAAAAGACATGACACCTTATTGAAGACCTTACTTGAGGTTAAAATCGAAGGGAAGCGAGCAAGAGGTAGAGATACAAGTGGGAGAGTAACATCATCACAAGATGTTACAGTCCAGCAGAGTGCACCACCAAAACAAGAGACAGGGGATGTTGGAGGCCTGTTGCAGCCAATCTTCGTTGCGGAAACGGCACTTGATGATGATGTGTTTGCTTTCTGACACCTTGTTTCTATTTCTGTCTAATCTTCCATTGTCGGATAAAATGCCGACTGGATAATTTTAATTCTTTGGCTTGTTTCAATTTTATGCTTTTGGTATTTTAATTTTCAAGTTGTACTTCTTAATGCTAATGTCAATGTACGCTCGTATTAACGCGGTTTTGCAAATTTTCGTTATTGTATATTAGACTTTGATCGTCAGCAAATAGTAGTTCATTGCTTTCATTATTAAGTTCCACATCAGATTTATTTGCAATGTTTTTCTGTTTGTTGATGTAAGCTTCTTTTTATTATTCTGTTCATGTATATGTTGAAATAAAGATGCAACATAATAATTAATGAAACAAAAATTAGCACAAGTTGAAAAAGTGAAATATCTTGGCAACTTGTTAACATCAGAAGGTAGATGCTCAAATGAGATACAGTGCCGAACAGCACAAGCCAAATCAGCATTCCACAAAAAAAAACGAGAACCATTTTGTGCAATGGAAGACTACATTTCTTCTTCATTCTGTCCTCGTGTACCTTTCGGTGTTGAGGGGAGAGTGTATGGTCTTTTGCCATTCTATTTGCCGAAGACGAATACGAGTGCTGAGATGTTATATCGAACCAATTCTTGTTTATGGATGTGAAGCATGGACTGTACGCACAAAAATTCTAAGCGAATTAGAGGCTACAGAAATGTGGTTTCTGAGAAGAATGATGAAAATACCATGGACAGCTAAGAAAACTAATGCAGAGGTTCTCATTGATGCTGGCGTAAAAAGATCAAACATATCAAACACTAGGGGCAGACAGTCAAGATTTCTAGGGAAAGTGCTGAGAAGAACACAGCTTGAATACTTGATAACCACTGGAAAGAACAAATGGAGAAGAGATAGGGATGACTACTAGATGGACTTTTATTCGAGCTTTCACTTGAAACATGTCTATATCTGTAATTAATAAACCGAGCTTATTGATAACACAAGAGACAGAAAGTCGTGGAGAAACATGATAGCCTACGCCATAACACTTGATTGATTGATATGTTGAAAAGTAGAGTGATTTATTTGCATGTTTTTCTGTTTGTTGGTGTGAGCTTATTTTTATTATTCTGTCCATGTATATGTTGAAAAGTAGAGTTGAAAGCATGATGATAACCTGCAGTCGTTATTCAAACACAAAAATACGATTGACTTTCTCACGACAAACTTTTAGTGGAGCCCTTTTGGTAAAAAGATTGATTTTGTGTTAATATGTAACACCTTTACAATTATTATTTTTTTTATTAATTGGTTGTCAATTCACATATGTACACATAAATATAGTTTATATTTACACACCTGCAGCATTTTACATCACAGTGTTAACATACTAAAGCCATATTTTTCATTGACCCAAGAGAATGCACCGTACAAGTGATGGTATGGTCACCATCACGTCTGCTACCTCTACTTTCCCAGACATATTTTCTTAGGGTGGGTTGCCCCACACAAGCCACTGGTGATTTTAAAATATTTCTAGTTCAACTGTGAATTTAAAGTCTCATAACCAGTGTCGTTTAACCACTGGGGATTTTAATAATTGGGGATTTTAATAATTGGGGATTTTAATAATTGGGGATTTTGAAGAGAGTTTAGAGAAATGTGTTACAACAGGGTACGCTATACAGGGATCTCACTGTAACGTGATCCAGTATTACATCCAAATCCTATTGTGGCACAAAGCAGATGGATCAGCCACTGTGCCAGGAAGATCCACAGAACACTTCCAGACAACTCATTCCAACAAAACAAGTTTGCACGAGTTCACTGAAATACTTCAATAATGCAACACAACACAAATAAAAGGCATCACAGATTTTTATTCATACAAATTACAAGCCAAACATCAATTATTTCAACAGTTACATAATATCAGCTTTCTTACTTCCAACATGACAGAAACTGTTGCATATCTTTTTAAACAACCATTCCAGAACTTTTACCTAAGAGGGGTTCAAATAATACAACAGGCAACAAAGATAACCGATGTGTCAATGTTTCAAATAATACATTACAGCTTATAAAACAGATAGTGTCATATTTACATTAATACAAACGACTGTCAATGTTTTAAATAATACAATACCAGATTACAAACAACGGCTGTGTCAATGTTTTAAATAATACAATACCAGATTACAAACAACGGCTGTGTCAATGTTTTAAATAATACAATACCAGATTACAAACAACGGCTGTGTCAATGTTTTAAATAATACAATACCAGATTAAACAATGGCTGTGTCAATGTTTTCAATAATATAATGTCAGAGTAGACAAGATATCAGCTGTGTCAGAGTTTTACTATGATACTCCATACTCCATTATAACCAGATCCTTGAGGTGGAGATTAGCCTAGCCAACAGAATCTGGAAGCTAAAATCAAGCAGGACCACACTCCTGCCCAAGCAAGCAAAGGTGCTGTAAGATAATAGCTTTAGAAATACAGCGACAGTAATGATAGTATTAGTAAGGGTACGTGATCTGGGATAGTAAATCATTCAAAAAATAACAAAATTGCAGTCTCATACAAAATCATATATTTCCCATCCTTTGGCAGTTGGAAAGTTCTAAATGCCATGCCAAAATTTAATAAGTACACTGGTGTTGCTGCTCTAAGTGTGTTAGACATTAATGATGCTGCCATTTTTATCGAAACCATCCTTAGATTGTGGTATGTAATAAATGTGAAAAGTAAATTAATTGAGAAGAACACATTAAACACATTGTTAAATCCTCTAACATTGAGGTGGTGAAACTGTTCAGTGGCTAACAAACTGCAACAGAATGCCTGTGTCCATAAGAGAACCAAAGAAACATATGATGCCTTACTTCATTCAGCAAGCACAATTATTAAAATTTAAAAAATATCTATTTGCGGCCACAGAAAACAGTGTCTTACTTGTTGGAAAGCTTTAGGTAATCCTAGAATCTCGGTTTGGTGAATATAGACAATTATTAGGATTAAATTATCTGATCTGTGCAACAAGTTCTAGAAACTGAACATGTACTCAGTCATCATATCTTCTACAACTTAACGGAGATGTTCCTATCCGTGACCTTTCAGAGTTTCTTAGCTCCAGTGATGGTGAAACTAGTGGTGGCATCTTGACTGATGCTGTCAAGTAAAATGTTTCTTTGCATAAATACGCATGATTATGGATGACTTGTTTCACATGATACCTGAGGAGTCATTTATCTATATTCCTGGATTTGTTTCCAATAAATTGTACAGAAATATTTCTTGAATGACGTTTAATACAAATAGATAGACAGGTTGCCACACAGCACAAAGTTTTACAGCAGTCTCTAGAGTTCACTCTATGTTTGCAGACAGACAAGATACAATATGGGGAGATGGGCCCACATTCCAACATTTTAGTAGTACGCTTTTGAGTCGTCACTGAAGTCATAAAAACAAAATGGATAACTTAATCGGAGATGTCTGCTTACTGAGCTTGCCAGCTAGATAAAGATACAGTACCTAAACTCAAGGAGTGTTACAGAATGTAAATAAGTGCGGTCTGAGCCACCGAATGACCTTATATTACTACAGTGGTGGAAGGGTTCAGTGGAAATGCAATGTAAGACGACATCGACAGTACATAGATGTCGGCACATGTTTACAGTTCCCTAATGTTCTATGTCGATTCGTCTATGAATGGGCTTTTCGAATGACTTCTGCTGAATGGTGCGCACAAGAATTACAGATGAACAAGTCTACAGTGGTAGAATGGAATGAATTTATGCGTAAGTTTGTGTACACAGCATATCACTGCTGCCACGAAGATGCATCGGAAAGGAATAATCGTGGAGGTAGATGAAATCCTATTTTCCAAACTAAAGAAGGTAATTGGATATCCGTCTGCGTAAATGTTGGAAAATATTGCTATAGGATATTCATTTTTTGTTACCCGATTGTTTAGGAAAAGCACAGATCATGCTTAGTATTTTTATAAATTTCGAGAAGACATCAATGCATATACAAGTATGATTTTAAATCAGACATGTTTTTTGCACATCATGGTTATCGTTTCTGGCGGAAATATTATTTCATATGGAAATAAAGCAGGATTTTTTGGACAAAACAGTACTTATTAACAATATAGCTTCTTCTTCGGCGTTCGCTCTCAATTAACCACAACGAATATTTCGTGTGATTTTCGCCAGGGAGCTTGAAGTACGTTGTGCTGCAAGTTCCACAGTAAAACTGTGATTATTTGCACCCAGTTGGCCACTTGTGGCCAGGACGTCCGAGGTCCAGCACATCCGTTTTCGTCATTCCTTTATTTCGGGTGTGGTCCCTAGAACAATATAGCAGATTATGAGGTTTATAACCAAGTTACATGATACTAATCCGCTTAGTCACGTCCACCATAACCGTCCAAATACAATGTACGGTGAATAATTCCAGCAACCTCCTACTTTTATAACATCAAAGACTACCCAATAGGCTGTTATTTAACTGATACCCCAGACCACATTAAAGATAACAAATACATCTAAATTTTACAAAGAAAAGTAGGTACTAACCAAGATTATACTGATAGTTTGTGTTTCTTCTATCAGCCTTATACAGAGGCTCTCCCATCAAAGCCCTCACCAAACCTGTATATCAAATCCTTAAACAGTGGTGAAAAGATCAGGCCTTAGGCTTCACAAAAACATTTGCTCGTGTGACTTTAGCTGAGATTCCAGGGTTGGAACAATGTTTTGGACTAAAAATAGATGTCTTTGAGTTTGGCGAAGTCCAGGCCCTTAGCCCAAAGCTCAGAGGTACAACTTACAATGACAAAATGTAACGTTTATAAATATAGAGACCATTTTATGCATATTACTATCAATGCAGTATGCCATGATTTCTCATGTTCTAAATGTGGTAAACTTTGGAAGCTTTTTTGGCAATGAGAGCGGAACGAACAAACTTGTAATGGTGATATGACCAATGCCGTCTTAACCCATAGGCCCGTTGGGCATTTGCCCGTGGGCCCACGAACATAGGGGCCCCGTGCGAATATTTTGTAGGGTTTTGGAAAACCCGTATAAAATTTAGTATTATTTTATAAAATTCTCATAATTTTGTGTTTATATGCGAACGGGCCCTTTAAGTTTATCAATCACTTCCAACCTTGAACCTGAACCAATGTTCAGGAATGTCATTTACTACATTCTGTAGATTGAGGTTCAATTCCTATAATTATTTTCCCTTCAAAGAAAAGCTTTATCGCAAGTTAATGACATTTTGGGCCCCGAATAGCAATGCCTGTGGCTGATGGGTAAATAAAACCCGTTTTTCCTGTAAAGATACCATCTGCACAGCATTTATTCTTCTGGAATCTCATTTGGGTGTTTTCATTGTGAGTTGCTGATCCTAATTCCCAAAGTCTGGACATTGGTAATTTAAACCAGCCACTGAGTAATAAATATGTCCGGTCTGAAACGCCCCCTATAGAGAACTGTGAGAACAAGAAAATAATTGTCCTCATTCCAAAAATAATTATTTTCTCTCAACTGAAGAGTCCCTTTTATGGAAGTTTCAGGTGGGAAAAACTCATTTATTTTTCCACCGATCCACCTAGAAGAAGTCTCATTCAAACAAAACTTGCGTCCACGTACGTCGACTATGTGAGTAAATGCGATTTTCTATATTATATATGTGTGTCTACTAAAAAATGTGACCCAGTACTCTTTTATTTATCATCATCAAGTGCCATCTCCGCAACGTAGGTTGGCTGCAACAGATCTCCAACATCCCCTGTTTCGGTGGTACACTCTGCTAGACTGTAACCTGTCCTTTCGATGTTACTCTCCTACTTGTATCTCTGTCTACCTCTTGCTCGCTTCCCTTTGACTTTACCCTCAAGAAGTAAGATCTTCAATAGGGTGTCATGTCTTTTAATGTATCCAAAATATTGTATTTGTCTGATCTTTATTTCTCTTAGTAATCCTGTCTTCATATTAAGTGTTTTTAGCACCTCTTTATTTGTTTTCTTCTCTTTCCATGATGTTCTCATTCTCCTATATACTCACATCACAAAGGTATCAATTCTGTCTTCTAATTGTTTATTTACTGTCCATGTTTCTGATATATACATTAATATAGAATAGATGTAGCATTTTATAATTCCCATTTTTAACTTGTTTGTAATTTGTTTAGATGTTACTTTTTTCCTCATGTCCTTTTGACCATTCCTATTCTCCTTTTAACTTCTGTTTCACATCTGCCATCATTTGTGACTATGTGTCCAAGATATTGATAATGTTTCACGTGTTGTAGTTTCTCTCCATGTATGTTTATGTTTAGCTCTTGTTCTTTTGTGTCCTTGCTGATTATCATGGTTTTTGTTTTTTGGATATTTATATCAAGTTCATATTGATTACTTGATTTATTAATCTTTGTAGTTCATGTTCACTTTCTGCTAAAAGAACAATGCCATATGCATATCTAAGGTTGTTTATTATTTTCCAATTGATCTTGAGTCCTGGTATTTCTTCTATATTTTTTAATGTATTCTCTGTGTAGATATTAAATATGCTTGGTGATAAAATGCATCCTTGTCATACTCCTGTTCTTATTTCTATGTATGGTGAGTAGCTGTTTTCACACCTTATTAATGAAGTCTTTTCCCAGTATATATTTCTAATTAGTCTGATGTCTTTTCCATCTATGCTTATTTCTTGAAGACATTTTAATAATTTTTCATGTTGGACTATGTCAAAGGTCTGGTTGTAGTCTATGAAGCAAATGTAGACTGTAGATGCTTTTTTTGGACTTCTATATATTTATCTATCGCTAGTCGGATACTAAGTATAGCTTCTCTGATTCCTTTGTTTTTCCTAAAACCGAATTGTTCTTCACCGACCTCCATGTCTATCTTGTTTTTAATCATTTCATGTATTATCTTGAGCAGTATTTTAGTTAAATGATACATTGGACGTATTGTTCTATATTCAGTACAGTTGACAGCTTTAGGCTTCTTAGGTAAAGGTATGAATATTGATGATGCTAGGTCTTTAGGTATATGGCCTGTTTCATATATGTCATTGCAAAGTCTGTGATAATATCCACACCAAATTCATTTAGATTTTTTAATTATGTCTGCTGTTACGTTGTTGGAACCTGCAGCCTTTCCGCATTTTAATGATTTTATTGTATTTTCATGGACACTTAAGAAATTAAAAGAGAGAAAGCTTGCTACTTATAGATTGAGATGTACAAGAAAAGCTGGAAACCGAACAAGAAAAGCTGGAAACCGAACAAGAAGAGATCATGCGAGGAAAGAAATTACAAATACTGTTACCCAAGACTTAGTCAAAATGCAGAATGGTGGCAGCTGGAGGACCTTTTTAAAAAAATGCTCCTTCTTGTTGGTCATGACCCTCGATATTATTTAAGGTTTTTATTGTCAAACGCCTTATTGAAACATGCTGGAGTGCAAGGTACGAAGCCATAGCGATCATGAAAATCCATTATAATGAGATTATTGAAATCCTGGAATCATTTTCCCAGAACATACAAGAAAATGCAATGACAAGATCAGACGCTGGGCTCCTACTTTCTGCTCTCCAGTCGTTGTCATTTTTGGTCTTCGTTGGACTATGGAATCGAGTTCTTTGTGAAATAAATGATACACAATTGTAAATGATACACAATTGTATCTCCAGACGAATGGTCTAAATGTGCATCAATGTGCTATGCAAATTCAGGCATTACAATTGTTCCTAGTCGACAACAGTGATGATATGGTCAACGACACATTGGATTATGCTAAACATGTTTGTGAAGATCTAGGCATCGATATAGCTCCTCGTCGAATAAGAAAAATAAAAAGGACGGCCGGGGAGAAAGCTGCAGATGCTGGTTTATATTATGATATTAAATTAAGACAAGAAATGTTCGAATCAGTGGTCAGAATAATACAAGAAATCAAAACCAGGTTTCAGCAACTGCATGAGCTGGATGTTAAATACTCTTTCCTCACATGAAACAACTTGTTAAACCCAGAATACAAGTGTGAATTCGAAGAGCCTAGTGACATCGATGTGGAAGTTTGTAATCGAAAGAGCCCCGGGCGCCATTGACCCACGCTACGCCACTGATAGCAATAACATTTATTTTGCGTTTGCGCTATCGCGACAGTTTCATTAGTGTATTTGTGAGAAAAATAGTTATGAATGTGAATGTCACGCCTGGCTAACCCCCCCCCAGGGGATTCCCCCATATCCTGTGTAATGCCAGTCATTAATTGGTAAAGAAGATGGAGTGAGGTTCATTGACCTTCATGCTTCATCAGTTGGTTACCCCTATGTAAATCAAAAATAATTTATTTAAACCTAATATATAATATATTTCCAGATTAATAATCCTTTCATCTGAAATGAAACACAATGTTTTGAGTGGAGCACAAAAGAGGAGGAAAGCTGCAGAGGAGATGGAAAAAAATAAGGAAACTTCCAAAATTAACATCGTGGCTCAACACAGGTGCAACGACAGGTACTCATACCATTCATTCAGAAATAGCTTTCACATCTACATACATTCCTGCTACCAATCAACCAGTTTCATCAGATATACCTCCTATGCCTGTTGCTGCTTCTAGTGACATTTTACAAGAGGAAACGCCCAAATATGTATCTGTAGCAGTAAAGGAGTTTGCAATAAAAGAGACAGATCCGGGGCTATGGAACATTAATGACACTAACACAATAGATTACTGGATTCGTACTGGGCCCTCATCATGTCAGAACTATGATAGTAACTTTTCAAACTCACGCAGATTGTATAAAACAGCTGGCGTAGAGAATATGACGGCAAGGTATTTAACTGACAATCTGATCAAACGTGAACTACGGAATGGAGAGTTTGTAAAACGTGAATGGACACTCTATTCACCATCCCAAGGTCGTTTGTATTGCTTTGCATGTCGCCTGTTGTCCAAGAAAGAATCTTCTTTTGCTACATCCGGGTTCAATGACTGGAAGCATAGCAATGTAATTTTAGAACATGAAAATGGAGAAGAACATAGAAAGTGCATGACGGAATATTTGATAAGGCATACAGAAACTGGAAGTGTAGATTCTTTATTACTTAAGCAACATCGCTCAGAGCAGGAATATTGGCATAAAGTGTTGACACGTTTGGTTTCTGTAATTCGTTTTCTTGCTTCCAGAGGTTTGCCATTTCGTGGCGAAAATCAGATTATTGGATCAGCAAATAATGGTAACTATTTAGGTATACTAGAGCTACTGAGTGAATTTGATCCTTTCCTGGAGGAACATCTCAAAATATATGGAAATCCTGGAAGAGGAAATACGTCATATTTATCTGCCAATATTTGTGAGGAATTTCTTGATTTAATATGACAACAGGTTCTTGGTACTATTCTTGAAGTAAAGAGTCAAAGTATTATTCAATGAGTGTAGATTCTACTCCAGACATCTCACACATAGATCAATTGACATTTACTGCCTGATACATTAAAGGATGCGAACCTGTGGAACGTTTCTTGATGTTTATCCCCATCTTTTCTCATGGGTCAAAGGATTTAACAGACACTGTTGTGGATTTTCTTAAAGAGAACAAAATTCCACTATCAAACTGCCGTGGCCAATCATACGATAATGCGTCAAATATGTCTGGAAGATACACTGGATTGCAGGCACGTATTCATGAACTCAATGAGTGTGCCATCTATGTCCCCTGTGCAGGACACAGCCTGAATTTGGTGGGAGTAAAATCTGCAGAGTGTTGTCTACATTCTATACAATTCTTTGACTTTGTTCAGCATCTGTATACATTTTTTGCTGGTTCTACTCATCGCTGGAATCATTTAGAAAAAGATGATGTGGTCAAGCGTCTGTCTGACACACGTTGGTCAGCACATTTTGATGCTGTTCATGCTTTGTGTAGGGGTTTCGATAAAATAAAACATGCACTGGATTCTATATCAGGTAACAATAAACAGCAAGTGACAACAAGGCGTGAGGCGGAAGGTTTGAGCAAAAAAATGGACCACCTTGAAACAATATTTCTTACAATTCTTTGGAAGGGCATTCTAGAAAGGATGAATACAACAAGCAAAGTTTTACAATCAAAGGATGTGAACATCCTAGTTGCCACAAATCTTCTTGTGTCGCTAAAAAGCTATCTTCAGGAAACTAAAGACAAATTCACTGAATATGAATTCAAAGCCAGGAGTATGTGTCCAGATGTCGATTACAGTGATGGAAAAAACGGAAACGAACCCGAAGTGTGCGTTTTAGTAGATATGATAGGCCAGGAGAATAGTTACTTCTAAATAAGTCCGAAAAGTTCAAGGTAGAAACTTTCCTCCCTATTGTGGGCACTTTAATCATTGAACTAACAAGACGTGCAGAGGCGTATTCACAAATTGGAAATCTGTTTTCTTTGTTGGGTGAATTAAAAACCATTACTTCTGATGCACTAAAGAGAAAAAATCGAACATCTTGCCAATACGTACCACACGGACTTGAGTTATGACGACCTTTTAAATGAATGTGAGCATCTCAAGCATTACATGGCTCTTGATGAAAATTGCGACTCTCCCTGCATTGTACAGAAAAATAATTTCGGACAATTTAAAATCAGTTTTTCCTAAAATGAAATTGCACTCAGAGTGTTCATGTGCATGATGGTGAGCAATTGTACAGGAGAACGTTATTTTTCAAAACTTAAACTTATAAAAAATCAGCTTCGTAGTACAATGGGACAACATCGTTTGAACTGGCTATCACTAATGAGCATAGAAAATGACATCCTGAATACCATTGGCTTCAAGCCGATAATAAAACAATTTTCTGAAAAGAAATGTTGCAAACGCTTGTTATAATAAAGTACCGTACTGAAATTTGTCTAATTTAAGAAATTGTTTTCTATTACGAATTTTAATACCTTTGTTTGACCTTGTGTAATAGATGTAATATGTTATGGCGCTTATTATTTAAAAAACATATGTAAATATCTGTTTTTGTGTGTAAATTTTTTTGTTTTTGCAAATATCATATGTAATACTATAAAACATATAGTATATAAATATATAGTAAATAAAATCTCTTTTCTCTGTTTTTCATGTTTAATGTTGATTATAGTTGCAGCTGTACAGCAAGTTTTAACAACAATTTGGTTGAAATGAGTATAGTGACAATAAAATAAATAATACATTATTTTTAATATTATCAACCATTTATTTTTTATTCCTGCGGGAGTGGGGGGGGGGGGGTGGCACTCTTTCTTTGCCCAGGGGCCCTAAATGGTGTAAAGACGGCTCTGGTCTGGATATGACCATAGAAAGTAACTAGGGTGGGGTTTATCGTCTACAGGAAACCATTTCAGACGTCTATTGCAGCACATGGAATAGAGGTGGATACATTTCATATGTGACAGTGTCACGTGTGTCGAATTTCCCACATGTTGAGTTCTACCGTAAAATGAGAGGGGAGACTTTCATACATTCCTGTGGGTATTATAGGGAAGTGGACAGACCGGCACACATCAAAACCACTGAAAGCAGACCGTAGCAATTAACGGGGACTGCTATCAGACAATGAATCTTGACCCGCCTGACCAGAAATGTTAATGGCACAAGTATTACAAAGGGGCCAAACCGCCCAAATTGTACACCACAGTCAACATAGCCAGCGGCTACGGTACGCAGAGAAATCGCCGGACTAGATTGGAAGACTTTGAAGTACGTAGCGGCATAGATAGGGTGATTGTGAGGGAATGAGCTTTTAGCTATTTTGGTAGTCGGTTTTTGGATTCGGAAGAAGAAGGAAGTCTAGTTCGGGAAGTTGAGGTGCACGGTTGTGCTCGGAACTGGGGAGTCCGAAGTGGACTCAGTATTTTACAGGGTAGATCCCGGAATATTGGATAAGTCAACCTTGCTGAGAGTTGAGGTTGTGCCTATTTGGATTTGATTAGATAAGTCGTATTTTGCTGAGAGTTGATGTTATGCCTTTTGTTTGAGTTTGATTGGAGAAGTCGTACTTTTCTGAGAGTTGATGTCATGCCGTTTTGGATCTGACGAATGTGTAAAATAAAGTTTCAATTCATATGTAAACGTTGGAGTTACAACCTTGTTTTATACTATGCTATCACCTGGAGATAAGTGAGAGAGCCACAACAGATATACTTCATAACCTGCTACACTGATTATATATATATTACTCTTTGTCGCCATATGGTAGAGTATGGAGTTATTATATACATGCAACAGATAATACTGTTACACTGAGGCCATCTGACTACGGATCGTCTTGGCCAACGGGGAGCGCTACCCTATATTTGATCATCACGAAGGCCAATTATACTGAAACACAGAAGTTTCAAAGAGAAAATCATTGTGTGTTAAATTTAGTTTCAAGTTGTGACACGAGCAGAATTTCAGTTACCTATTCGTTTAATTAATCAGTGCGTTCGCAGTTTAGTAAAATTTCAAGGAACCGGCGGACATTGATGTATGTCTTACTAACTAATTATCACAGAACAGAGAGAAGTGAAAAATTGTTATCTAATTTACGAACAATCTATTACTCTGTGGAGACTATTGCTAAATTTATAAATTCTCCGACTGGACCAGAACGACTGAGAGAAATGAACATTTGTTTTGGTGTTTAACATAAATAATTAAAGTTAACATTAATTAGATACTGAATTTATAAATGTTCCTTCCACAGGGGAGATATTGAATTTATTAATGTTAGATCCACAGAGGAGATATTGAAATTATAAATGATTCATACAACACAGGAGTTAATTAGATACTTGACATATTTGTTTCATGCATTTTTGGTAATATATCTCAAGTAGGATTGTTTGTTCACACATAGGTTAGCAGTTAAGCAGATTAAGGCTATCCAGAGATAATAGTAGAGTTGAGAGGACGTTACGGAGTTAGTTTAAGAGACAGAAAATGGAACAAAAGGCATTGGCCCAGGAAGCCAACAATGAAGAAGTAGAGAAGTCTGAGCTGCGCGAAGTAATACAAGCCTTAAGATGGCAAGGTTCGGCTACCGTTAATACGCCGTTCTCAGGGAACGAAGCGCACTTCAAGAGCTGGATAGCAGATATAGAAAAGTGCGCGTTGTTGACAAGGGCCAGTGACTATAACAAAAAATTGTTATCTCTGCAAGCTAGCAACGGTCTAGTAGCGGAGACGATTAGGCTAAGGATAGAGAGAGTACCAGCAGAATCCTGGAAGGACTTCCAAGCAGAGTTAGAAAGGAGGTATGCAGGCCTCACAGGGAGCAGTATGCGCTGACACAATTAGCGAAAATTAGCCAAAAACCGGATGAATCAATAGAGGCATTCGGAGACAGGCTTACCAATTTAGCCAAAGAAGCGTTCCCAAATGAAATGGAAGAGAAAGGGGTGTGCAAACAGCTGCTACACTATTTTATGGATGGATTGAAGCCAGGAGGCATAAGACGCCATGTGTTGGAGGCAGAGCCGACAACGTTGGAAAAAGCCATCCAAATAGCAACAAAAAAAGAACGCACAAAAAGGTGGGTTGAATATAACATGGGTCCTCAAAGTCAAGATAGGAATCACGATACTCCAGCTGAAGCCGATAGAACATATTGGGGTAGAGATGAGGACCACCGTGGCCGGATGCAGGGAACACAGAGAGAGAGGCAGACCGAATTAATTAGGAATGGACAATGCTTCAATTGTGGGCAAAAGGCGCATCTCACAAGAGAGTGCAGAGCAAGGAGAGCACCTCATGAGGACAGGCAACTCACAAGACCTCTCCCCAGGATTGAAAATGCAACAAATATAGGGAGTGTGGGAAACGGGAGTTCCGCTCAGCGAATGGGGCTTACCAGAGTGGATTCCAGACTCCAAGCCCCATCCAGAGAGGAGCAAACATGGGAAGAATCGAGGCGGTGGTGAGAAAACGAGAAAATGCAGGCGAGGCAAGGAAGGCGTTCATGGCCCGATTAAGACATAAGAATTCGATCCACGAAGTAAGAAAAATAGTTGACAGATTCGGGCACCTCGAACACTTAGTGATCCCTTGGGACAGAACTAGAGATCGGAAAGGCATGTTCGCTTTCATCACCTTCTCTGATGACGCAGCAAAGAGATGTTTGGAGGCAGCCCCCCGTTTGTTCGACACCCATAGAGTGGTGGTCGAAGAGACTAGGTGGAAGAATGAGAAGATAGAGATAAGAAGACGGACCTATAACAGACAGCCGACAAGGGAGGTGAGGAAGTACAGGGTGCACACCATAGACAAGGTGAGGAAGTACAGGGTGCACACCGTAGACAAGGAGAGTACCATCCAAGCCGCGCATAGACGGCAGAACGAGGTGACAGCTGCAGAACAAGTGGACCCCAGTCTATGTCCGGTTACATTAAGTGGTGTCAAAATCGGAGCGTTGATTGACACGGGAGCTGACATTTTTTTAGGAAAACAAGAATTAGCTTTTCGTGGTCACAGCGAGGGGATTGATTCCACTAATCGTGGGAACTACATTAAAGCTTTAAATTTATTAGCAGAGTTTGAGATGAAAAATTGCATCAGCATCTCATGACGTCAAATATATTCACGGGTCTTTCCCCATTAATACAGAACGATCTTATCCAAAGTGTGAACAATGTAATAACTGCAGAAGTGAAATTTCAGATTCAATCGTCCAAATTTGTCGCCATCCTAATTGACGAGACCTCTGATGTAACAAACTTGTCTCAGCTGTCAGTTGTTTTTAGATATGTTTATAATGGTAATATTTACAAAAGATTTATTGGCTTTCATGACGTTAGCTCTGACAGATCTGCACAAGCATTGTCAAAACTGGCTTTAGACAGTCTTGATCAATTTGACTGTAGAGAAAAACTAGTAGCACAAACTTATGATGGTGCAGCAGTAATGGCAGGCCAATTGAGTGGTGTGCAGACGAGAGTTAGGGAAGTTGTTTCTCAGGCATTATTCATCCACTGCTATGCACACAAACTTAATGCCAAATTTTTCACCTAC
Organism: Meghimatium bilineatum; assembly: GCA_034231615.1. Lineage (NCBI taxonomy): Eukaryota > Metazoa > Mollusca > Gastropoda > Stylommatophora > Philomycidae > Meghimatium > Meghimatium bilineatum. The sequence continues at coordinate 61,628,373 of CM067311.1, read as the reverse complement.
AAATTTTAATATTTTCTTAAATTATTTATTATTGGTTTGAGTTTTGTTACAAATGAAGCTTCTTAGTCCGAAACGTCTATTTGTAGAGTCCTGCGCTATCGCTGTTTAATAATAAAGTTTGAAGATACAACTCATAAATTTGAGAATATCCAGCACAAAATTGTTAGTGCGGAAGGCGGTATTATTTAAAAATTTACAAAAGATGACGTCTTCGGCTTCGCGAGGCGCCGAGCCTTACTCTACCCATCTCACCGCCGCTCACGTGATCTGTGCCTACGTGACAATCTGCATGCTTTTGTCCTTGTCGTATTCCTGTAGGCGCTAATAATTCATTCAACAACATCGCGCCATCCTCACCAGCAGCAAGAAGAAATTTTGGCTTCATTCTTTCTTTATGTGTTGGAGGCTGGAGGTTGCTTCCAGGAATCCAGTCTGTTGTTACCGGTGGTTGTGAAATATTAAATTTGTTCATTTTTAATTGAGCATTCTAATTTTGTGAATTCTTTTTTTGGATTTATTTTTATTTGGAAATGCCGAAGAGAAAGTGTTTTTTCCAAGAAAACTATTCGGAAGAATGGTCTTTCATAAAACAAGGTAGAAGTGAGAATGAAGCAGAATGCAAAATATGTCAATGTTACATTTCTATCGCGCATGGTGGGAGAACTGACATAACAAAACATATAGGAAGTGTAAAACACAAATCTAGAATGTATTCTGCAAACACTTCACGTACTATGGACAATTATTTTTTGACTAAATCGTCAGAGCAAGGTAAATTAGTGGCAGCGACAGAACTGACAATGTGTTATCATATTGTAAAACATCATATGTCTTTCAAGTCAATGGACTGCATAACTAAGCTAAACTCAAAACTGTTTAAAGATTCTCAAACTGCACAAAATGTGGAGCTCGGAAGAACTAAAACAACAGCAATAGTAAAGTCAGTATTAGCACCTGACACTACGAGGCAATTGTGTAATGAACTTGCTGGTGTACACTACTTTGGTATTGCTACCGACGCAAGTAATCACAATGCTGAAAAAATATTCCCATTAATTGTTCAGTATTTCACTCCAGCGAATGGTATGACTGTAAAATTACTTAAACTGGGTTCTTTACCAAATGAAACATCCTCTGAAATAAGCAAGTATTGTATCGAGGCTTTAGAAGAAAACAACATTGATAAGAACAAGTGTATTGCGTTTTGTGGCGATAATGCAAACTGTAATTTTGGTGGAATACGGCGTGCTGGCACCAACAATGTGTTCGCGAGATTGAAAAGTGAACTTAATGAAAATCTTCTTGGAATTGGATGCCCTGCTCATATCATTCATAATTCTGTAAAGACTTATAAGACTTATTCTGTAAAGCCGCCGATGTTTTGAGTGTTGATGTGGAAACAACAATAATTAAATTATTCAATTACTTCTCTATATATACTGTACGAACGGAGCGATTAAAAGAATTTTGTGAGTTCGTGGAATTAGAGTATCATGCATTATTGTCACACACAAAAACAAGGTGGTTATCACTTTTAGCTGCAGTAGACAGAGTATTAAAATTGTATGACGCCCTGCAATCATTCTTCTTATCTGAAGAAAAAGCACCTAAAGTTTTGCTAACATTATTTCAAAATCCGTTAAGCGTGCCATATCTATGGTTTGTCCATAGTCAGATGAGCGTGTTTGAAAGACAAATACTTAAGTTGGAAAAGACTGATATCAGTGTAATAGAGGTAGCAGTAATTTTGAAGGATACCCTCAGGTTAATAAATGAACGTAAAGAAGAAAGATTTATCCCTATAAAGGTGAAGTCTATTCTTAAAAGAATAGAAAATGAAGTGTCTACAGATGATATTGAGAAACTTTATGCTGAGGTGGATGAATTTTATGAAACAGCGGCCGCTTATTTGCAAAAGTGGATGACGCATTTGAATGAATTTTCCACCATCTTTACTTGGATGCTACTAGACTCTAAACCAGAATGGACTGCAGTTCAGGGAACATTAATGTTTCTACAAGACAAAGGTGTGTCAATAGATGATTCATTGTTGTTTGATCAGTTCACATATTTGAAAGAGTTTATTGAATTAGAACTTTGTAAAAATGGAGATAGATGGAATAGTAAATCATGTCAGGAGAAATGGACGTTTTTCTTAAGACAATGTAAATGTGCGGATCAGTATTCCCAGTTATTACATTTATGTGAATTCATCTTCAGCGTTCCAGGACACAATGCTAATGTGGAAAGAATATTTTCTTTAATGAATGTGCAGTGGACAGATGAACGAAATCGGTTGCACGTAGCAACTGTTGAAGCAATAATGAAATGTGTGTTTAATTATAAACTTAGCTGCACCGAGTTTTATGACTACGTAATCCAGCGACAAGATCTTCTCACTCAGAGTCTGAAGTCAGACAAATATGAGATGCAGCCGACACCGACTTAAGAAGCTGCAAATCAAGGTAAACATGTTTTTTTATTAATTAAAAAAATTACTGGTACAGGTATTAGAATTATAATGTAATAATAATTAGTCTATGTGTGTGCTATCTCTGACTTTTCCTATGGCTATTATGCTTTACATGATGTGTCCCGCTTTCGCGTCTAAAAAAGTACCATTTGTCCCGCTTTCTGCTTCGAAGGTTCTGGCAACCCTACTCTTGCCAGACTTGCTCGCTTCCCTTTGACTTTACCTTCAAGTAAGGTCTGCAATAAGGTGTCGTCTTTTAATGTGTCCAAAATATTTTATTTGCAAGATCTTTATTTCTCTTAACAATTCTTTCTTCATATTAAGTTAAGTGTTTTTAGAACCTCTTTGTTTTCTCTTTCCATTGTTCTCCCTATTCTTCTATATACCCACACTCAAAAGCATCAATTTTATCTTTTATTTAGTGTCGATGTTTCTGAGCCATACATTAACCTTTAGCAAGCTACGGGTGGTACGGATCCCCTCCAGTACTAGTTTAGTTTTGACGAAAGGTGTCTGTGGTCACCTATAAACAAGGCGTGTTTATATGACGTGGCACAGCCGTATTTGGTAATGCACATAAACTGGGACATGCGCAGATGAAGCCTATTCATTTCCACTTTAGATAGAGGTAATTTTAGTGACACTGAGTCTTTAGGCAGCATGGATATGGACATTTTGAAAGATGGAAAAGTTTAAAATTCGCATGTCCCTTCGGCATATAGGCCTAGCTGATAACGTTAGTGTGTTAGACGTGTTATATATTATAGAATAGATGTAGTATTTTATATTTCTCATTTTTAACTTATTTGTAATTTGTTTAGATACTATTTTCCTCATCATCTCATTGAATGTACTTTTAGCCATTCATATTCTCCTTTTTAACTTGTTTCACACCTGCCGCCATTTGTGGCTATGTATTGTGTCCAAGATATTGATGTTTTACTTGTAGTTTCTCTCCATGTCTGTTTATCTTTAGCTCTTGTACTTCTGTGTCTTTGCTGATTATCATGGTTTTTTATATTTATATTCAGTCCATATTCTTTGAAAAGAATATATTCCTAGTGTAGAAAAGACCATATTCCTAGAAGATCACTACATTAAAAAAACGGCTGGGTTGATGGCTACGTCCTGAATAGGATACACAACCTTTTTTTTTAAGCTAGTAAGGGTTTTCTATCTATGAAAATTGGCAACATTGACCGGAAGTAGCAGACAGGTTGTTATTGCCATGTTAAAATTTTAAAACAATAATAAATAGTATCTTGTGGAATCGTGCCGGTAATTATATTATTTGTTTTTATGAAGTACTGTGTAAACTGACACCGCTAAAATAGCTACAGCACCTTCAGATAAGAAGAAAAGGACACTTGATGAAGAAGTATTTCAAGAAAACTTGGAACTACAGTATTTTTGTACAATGGTAAATGGAAAGATAAATTGTTTAGTATGCACTAGCAGCATTGCCACGCCAAAAGAGTACAACCTAAAAAGACATTATGAAACCAACCATCGATCCTGCGATAAATATGAGGGCTTAATGCGTGTTTCAAGACTCAAGGAATTGAAGGCTAACTTGATACAGCAACAGCCATGTTTTACACAAATAGATCAAGCCAATGTCGCTTCCATTACTGCACGTTATGGACAGCCGAATGGTCGTCATGAGTGCAAAATCTTACAGTGAACGAGATTTCGTAAAGCATTGCCTTGTAAAAGCGGCTGACATTGTGTGCCCACAGAAAGCAGTTATTTAAGGATATTTGGTTAACCAGGAACACTGTGTACTGGGTAATTTATTGTCATTGTACAACTCGGTCAGGATCAGTGCTTATAAAACTGAATTTTTATATATTTTTTTTTCATTTCAACACTGAATTCCGGGAGTCGTCAGTGGATATACTTTGTGTTACTTTCACAGCAAGCATTTGAACACATACAGGTGTTTTTCACATGATTATAAGATTATTGTGATTGTCTGCATCATGTGAAACCACGTTTAACACATTTTCATCAACCATTTATCAATTTATATAAACCAATTTTTAAGTTTTTGCGTACCAGTGTGACGACCCCACTGGTCCCCGAGAAGCGACGATCCTGGTCAAAACCTACACTGTGCCATTCAGTCTTACTGGTGAGGGCCTGCAATGAAATTGGATTCCGAAACAGATTGGGGAGATAAATGTAATTTGGAATTGTAATTTCTGGTCACAATCTAGTTCCATCACACTATTGGCACTGGCCACGATATCGCAGCTTACAACGCGGAGTATTGACCATTGATCAACGCCTCGTTAGACAAGCAGACAAGATTGTATACAAATGTCCAATTGAGGAATAATCAGAAAGATTCAGAGAGAGAGAGTAGCGAAAAGGAGAAATTCAGAAAATCTTCACGGATCGTGTGTTAGTTATATGTGTTAAAATATTATTGCAAATAATTGTTAAATTCTGTGGACAAAGGACACAGATCATATGTGAGTATCAACATTTGATAATATTACTATTATTACCAAGTGTGTGTGTGTGTGCACAATATGAACTATTAGTTACGTAATGAGACAAAGAAACAATTAGTTAATGTTTTGTGACACGGCAAAAATTCCAGGAACTTATAGAACAATCATAGTAGATATTAGGTTGATCGTGTAGTAACCCATTTAAAGAAAATATGTGTGTGTGCATTTCTAGGTAGAAAATATGAACATGTATCCTGTTAACAAATTTTGATCAGCTACAGAAAAATGTGCACAGATTCACATGAAATCTACGTTTTCATATATATATATATATATATATATATATATATATATATATATATATATATATATATATATATATATATATATATATATATATATATATACCTAACTTCCATAAGTTGTATTATGACTGGAAGTTAGGTACACCTGTTTGAAACAAATTGTTCTCAGGAAATTTACGTTTTCACATATAGCTGATTTAACTTGCATTGTAACTTCTAATCAGAGATGTATAGAAATGAATCTACACATAATTCTGTCAACAGGTGCATTATGATTTTTATTTAAATAGAAACTGTGTTATTTTGTAACAGTTTGGTTTAGGAGATGCACGCGGACAGTTTATAAAATTGAATTTGTTACGATTTAGAGATAACATATTGTAGATTAGAAGTGACAAGAAAAGAGGAACGAATAAACGGCAGACGAGAGAGCCACTTCACCACCTCTCGCAAACTGTGTCGCGAACTGCAGATCAACGCAAGTTAACTTTGGGGAATTCCTCAAAACTAGGTCAAACTTCGCAGTTGACGCCGGAAAGCAAGATGCGCCGAAAAGCTTCTGTCGGGAAATCTGCGTTGAAATGTATGTTGATGACACAGTAAAACTTGGAGGAGAAGGAGTCGTAGTCGAAATTGATGAAAGTCTCTTCGGCAAACGGAAATACAACCGAGGGAAAAGAGTACAAGGGACATGGGTGTTCGGCATAGTTGAGAGGGGGACTAATAAATGTATATTGAAGGTGGTGTCCGAAAGGACAAAAGAAGTGTTATTTGCAATCATTAAACAACACGTGCTGCCAGGAACCACCATCGTATCAGACTGCTGGCGAGCTTACGCCTGCTTGGGCGATGAAGGTTACCAGCACATGACTGTGAACCATAGCATCGAGTTCAAAAATCCAGTAACAGGGGCCCACACAAATACGATCGAGGGTTTGTGGGGCCTTGTTAAAAGACAATTCCGGAATCAGGGTGTAGGCGGTGCAAAGGACAATTTCCCGCCTACCTTTCTGAGTACATGTGGCGGAAAGAACACCAGAAATCGCCACCGCTTTTCCTGGATTTTCTGGACTCGATCAAAAAAGTGTATCCTCCAAGCAACGATGAATACGGTAAGTGTACTGTGTTTTATTTTATATTGCAATATAACACTGCATTTTTAACAAACTGGATGTGAATTGCGTTTTCCGCGCAAATGCAATTGCAATTGATGAATCTGGAAGCACAAAGTCACGTCGCGCGCAAAAACTCTCCTTTTTGCTTCCGTAGTGTGACGTCGCGGCATCCATTAATTTCATTGGCAGTGCGCGGAAATCCATGACGTCAATAGTTCAAAATGTAAACAGTGTGCTATTTATAGTAGTGTGGTGGACGTAACAGCATTTCTACCGAAATTGCAAGTTCCGAAACCAGGAACACAGAAGCAATCTCAATGAAGGACCTGGTAATGGCCATGCGAATACAAGGGGCGATCACGGCCATCTCACCTTTCAAAGGTTAGGAGGCGAATTCAAGGAGTGTGTAGCGGAAATTGAAAAGTACGCATTAACATCAAACGTGGACGGCAAGACAAAGAATATAATCACGCTCCAGGCAAGCCGATGGTGCGTTTCAGACGTGATAAAGAGGATAGAAAGAAACCCGACTCAGTCGTGGCAAGAACTGGGAGCAGAGTTCGAAAGAAGATATGGTGGTTATCTTTGGAATACACCATGCGCTTTCAGAATTGACAAAAATTAAACAAAGACACTAGGAGTCAATACAGATTTTGGTGATCGGCTTACCAGTCTAACAGAAAGAGCGTTTCCCGAAGAAATGGAAGAAAAAGGCTGCTGTACTATTTCGTACACGGACTGGAGTCAAGAGAAATGAAACGCCCACTTGTTAGAGGGGGAACCAAATACGTTAGAAGTCGCCATTCAGTGCTCACGTTCCAAACTAGATGGAATAGTTACTGAGAGGAACTTATAAGGGGAAGTATAATTTCTTAGGTCAAGTCTAGAAGTTTCCCCATATATATATATATATATATATATATATATATATGTGTGTGTGTGTGTGTGTATGTGTGTGTTGTTTTCACATTGGAGTATATTCAGCAGTTCATTACTCATCAACACTCACCCTGTCATAACTACATGAGATAGTGTAGTGACCAGCCTTTTTAATACTACCATGATATATGATAATATGCATTTCAAAAACATATTCATTGCGTCCTGCCATAACTGATGCCGCGTAAACAGGATCGGAACAGTACAATTTATAAACCAATATATCAACCACGGCCAATTCAAAATTCAATGCAGATAAGTTGCAACCGGTGTGCTAGTTATTAATTTACACGTGTGTAGACTATTGAAGAAATTCTGAACAAAGGACAGACCATATGTATGAGTATTGACAATATTACTAGACTTACTACATGTGTCAGAAATAGTCAGTTATTACGTAAAGAGGAACGAAAAATTAGTTTACCAAGTGATGAGAAAGGAACAATACATTATTACGCGAAGAGAAAATGAACAATTAGTTATTTTGTGACACAGTAAATTCCAGAATACACTTAGAACAATCATAGTTAGCTATTAATAGTGTATATCATATTGTAAACCATTTCAAGATACACATATATGTGTTTGCACTTTAGGTTGAACATAGTAACATATCATAATGTAACCGTTTAGTCTCTGATGTTACAAATAAACAAGGTTCTCTTGTGCTCACGTTGTGAGAAAATTAGGGAGATGCCGATTTATAAGACGACAGACTTTGAGGAAAAGGAATTTGATTTATGGACAAAGTTCTGTAACCGAGTATTAATTTGACGAAATAGTCAAAAACGAGTGAATGCCCGGAAAATAGATTTCATAAATAGGGGGATGTAATAATTCAGTCATCAAGAGTGATTGCTCTTGCTGATAGCGGCCATCTCGAGAGACAATTTTCTTGTAAACAAACATTTCAGGTAGGAATTAGCTACTTTCCATCTAAAATATAGCGTTAAAAACCAACAAGAGTAGTACTCAGTGATAAATAGGAAGTGGTTTTATCATGGGGAACTCGTGATGGTGTTATGTGAAACGTAAAATTGGATAAAATATATAGAGCATTAGGACTGAGCTAAGTTCAGTTCTCAGGTAGCAGTCCACACAGTAACATCAGTGTGAGTTGATTTTAAGAACAAGTAGACTAGCAGAACTCAAGATGGCACGGACGTTGAAGAACTCTTCAGATGAGCCCAGATTAAAATTAGTACAATATCAAGTGGTTTTATTCAAAGGAAGTTCTGTTTAGATGATAGGAAGTTATTGTTTATCATCATGTAAACTGATAGAAACAGGTCAAAATGTAGTAGCAATGTGTTGAACATAAGTGAACAGAATAACTTTGAGAAATTATCCTGTGAATTGTAACAACCAGTGGTATAGTCTTTGACAAAACTAAATTGATGAGTTTAGATGAGAAAACTAACTATGAGGTATAACAATATCAATTGTGATGATAGAGTGATTGAATAGGTTAGACAAATCAAGAAGTTATGAATTTATTGTAGAATGTTTCCTAATAATAACTAATGAAGACATGAATTTTGTGGTGACTTGAACTATGTTGGTTACAAGGTACCCACTCATGAACTTGGGCAAAGATGAAATTACTTTTGTTGAGGGATGATTGTATATAATGACAGTTGGACTTGTCAGGAGCGAGCTCTATAGTTGAACTGAGCCTGAAATAGCTGTCAATACAAACTGGTAGCAAAGAACTCCAGAATTAATAATATTAACTAATGTCATTGGATAGAGAAAAGAGAGTAGTAATCTACAAATTAATAGTGGAAACCTTGGAAATGATAAACAGACTGAGGTCATCAATTTTGAGAATAATGGTAGATCTTGCTTTCCGGTGTCTGGCGTCTATAAATAGCACACTGTTTACATTATTAAGTAGGCGAGGTCACAGAGTTCCGCTAGAAAAAACTGTCTGCCAATGATATGCCGCGCGCAGTGACGTGGAGCGACTGTATGCGCAGCGGACATTTTACAAAAATATTTGATAGATTTGACCAGTGGTTTTACTAGTGGAAATCCATGGAAATCGCCTAATTAACAATACAAACAGTGTGAAATGAGTAAAATGAAGCACTTACCTTATTCACCGTGGATAAACTCTCCATAAACCATGCATTATTTATAATACAAATATAATACACAGCACAAATCACAAGCTCTACTGTAGAAATGCACGGATTTAATTGGTTTCCGATCACGCCAACAACAGTGTTGCCATCTCATTTAATCATAAAAGAACCAGAAACGTCCATAATAAGCATCAGAAAGCATCAAATTTAGAGCGAAAAGCATCAAAATGGCAACCCTGCTCTCGCCGTAGACCTAAATATTTTTCAAATTTCAAACACCCCAGGCCTCTATTTTAAAAAGTTCAAATGTAATGAGGGGGGAGACCCCCCCCCCTTTCCCTCAACATCCAGATGTAATGTTGAAATGTATGTTGATGACACAGTAAAACTTGGAGGAGAAGGAGTAGTAGTCGAAATTGATGAAAGTCTCTTCAGCAAACGGAAATACAACCGAGGGAAAAGAGTACAAGGGACATGGGTGTTCGGCATAGTTGAGAGGGGGACTAATAAATGTATATTGAAGGTGGTGTCCAAAAGGACAAAAGAAGTGTTATTGGCAATCATTAAACAACATGAGCTGCCAGGAACCACCATCGTATCAGACTGCTGGCGAGCTTACACCTGCTTGGGCGATGGTTTCCAGCACATGACTGTGAACCATAGCATCGAGTTCAAAAATCCAGTAACAGGGGCCCACACAAATACGATTGAGGGTTTGTGGGGCCTTGCTAAAAGACAATTCCGGAATCAGGGTAGGCGGTGCAAAGGACAATTTCCCGCCTACCTTTATGAGTACATGTGGCGGAAAGAACACCAGAAATCGCCACAGCTTTTCCTGGATTTTCTGGACTCGATCAAAAAAGTGTATCCTCCAAGCAACGATGAATACGGTAAGTGTACTGTGTTTTATTTTATATTGCAATATAACACTGTTTGCATTTTTAACAAACTGGCTGTGAATTGCGTGTTCCGCGCAAATGCAATTGATGAATCTGGAAGCACAAAGTCACGTCGCGCGCAAAAACTGAGCAAGTTAACTTTGGGGAATACCTCAAAACTAGGTCAAACTTCGCAGTTGACGCCGGAAAGCAAGATGCGCCCAGAACTTGATAGACTGTTTCATACAAAAGTGAACCAATAGGGAGAAAGATACTTCTGTCAATAAAACTTGATAACTTTTGGGAACCGAACTGTGTGAGTGGATAATTCAATTAAAAGAAGGACCTACAAAACCATTGACTAGGAATTAACTTGAATGAACCACAGGATCTTTAACAAGGACATAGAAACTGGAACATAATTATCAAAATAGTTGGGCGTAACCAAGAAGGAATGTCAACAAGACAATAACTTTGATTGTTTATAATTAGGTAGTAGAAGTGTTAGCTGAAAATGTTAGGGATTGCAATAGAAGCTGTGATGGTGCAATGTTCATCAATATAATGTAAGTACCATTTAATATCTGTACTTTACTGATTTTGATTGATGTTAACAATGTACATGAGAATTCCACTATAAGAACATCTAATGAATTGATATTAATAACTGTACATGAGAGCTCCACTATAAGACCAACAAATAAACTAGTAGGCCTGTAACCACAGCCACAAGGTTGAGTGTCACAACAAATAAACTAGTAGGCCTGTAACCACAGCCACAAGGTTGAGTGTCACAACAATTAAAGAAAGTGAAGTACTGTTAACAAGGATGTCATTGTGAATAATGACAGTTCTATTTGACCACTATAATATAACATCACAGGCCAGATAATTATAAAGGACTGACACTCCATTCTGATCAAGAATGATCTCATAGGAGAACTATCCAGGAGTTAGTATTCCCTGTCCTGTGTGTGTGTGTGTGGAAGGGTTATGCTGGATGAGTCTGAGATCCTGTTGTATAGTGAGTGATTGCAGATCACATCACCAGTGTGTAATCACAAGTGGTGATGTACACATGTTATCCAATATTCAATTTGGGTATTGATAACGATTAAAAAATATATTTTTTTAAACAGAAGAGTGATGGGTAGATAAATAAAAAAAGACATCAAAACTGATAAAAATTGGATAAAGAATAACAATGTATAAAAGGTATTTAAAAATACGGTTACATTTGGTGCAGGTATTAAGTATAACAAGTGTTTTTGTACAATAAGCATGACTAGTCGAAGACATACATGTGAATTTATCCACAGAATAGACCACGATTTTGATGGAGAATAATTAAGTGATTGTGTTAAAAATGAGTTAAGCATATAGATATTCTTCTGCGTTCGTTCTCAAACTCTGCAGATTAGCAGGATGTAGTCCGGAGAATGGAATGAGCTGTGTCATAGTTTACAGCATTGCTGTGAATTCTGTGGCTTTCGGCCTGACACACCCGACTTCAGCATGGCTTTGGGTCACTGACCCTATATGGGATGGGACAGCCAACTCCATCCCATAACCTCCTGTCACCTTTTACGACATGCGTGGAAGGTAAACAGTGTTGCTAGTCTTTGTTCCCCTTTTCGGGCCCCGGCAACACACGGGCGGAGCATATAGATATGATTTTGTCCACAGGTGAACTATGATTTTTATTCAAACAGTAACCCATACTAGGTTGTTACACATTGGCTATGGAAATATATGTACACAGAGAAATTTGTCCACAGGAAATAGATATACGCACATATAGTGATAGTTAACTGTATTATAATTGGATAACTAGAATTGTGCGCATACATAAAACTGCTCACATGAAGCCTTAGTAATAGTCAAATAGAGAACAGTAGTAGAGATAAGACGAGAAAAATGGAAGGGGAACAAATAAACGGATAGAAGTTAGAAGCCGGAAACTAAGGCCACCGAACCCACAACAAGAATGATGAAGGACCTGGTGGAGGCCATGAGCACATCCATCTCACCTTTCACAGGTCAAGAAAGTCAGTTTAAGGAGTGGTTAGGAGAACTAAACAAATATGCATTTATAACGAATGCAAACGGAAAAGCTAAGAAATTTATCGCGCTCCAGGCAAGCCGAGTTCATGTTGAGGATGTAATAAACTGAAGAATAGAGAAAGAGTTCAACTGAATCGTGGGATAATCTTGGAAGAGAATTAGAAAGAAGATACGCTGATCTCACGGGAGTTCATTAAGCGCTTTCCGAATTTAAAAAAATACAACAGAAACACCAGAAGTCAGCAGAAGGCTTTGGCGATCGGCTCACCAATTTAGCTGAAAAAGCTTTGCCGTAAGAGATGAAAGAAATAGGGGTAGGACGGCAACTGCTCCACTATTTCATCAACAGCTTAGCACCAGAAAAAATAGTCAACCACATACTTGAAGCAGACCCAAAGATGTTGCAAAGTGCCATTCATCTAGCAATGAAAATGGAGCAGACAAATAGGTGGGTTGAGTACCACATGGGAGCAGCAAATCGGGGACAGTCTCAGGATAGGTGGGACGGATCAAGCTGAACTGTTAATGTAGAGAGAGAAAACAACACGCAGGGACGGGGGCAAGAACAGCCAGTAAGGTGACCATACATAGACGAAGGGAATAATCGGCGATGCCATAATTGTAGAGGGATCTGGCATCTTGCAAGAGACTGCCGGCCAAACAGCACCGATTTCGGAACAGGATACATGCAGAACCTCAAACAAGGAACGGAGATGTCAGGTCATGGAATTTAGGAAATGGGTATTTTGTGTACTTGTGATACCAAATGTTAATAATAATAATCAAAAATTATATTGCAGATACAAAGAGGACTGAAATGACAGATAAACAGCCACATGTGTATTGTCATAAAAGGGAGTAAAGAATAGCAACACTGACATGCCATGCATGTTGCAAGAGGTGACTAAGGAGTTTGTGGAGGATGAAATTAGTTGTCACATCCTATATACGGTCAAAATGATCGTCACATCCTATATAAGGTCAAAATGATCGTCACATCCTATATAAGGTCAAAATGATCGTCACATCCTATATAAGGTCAAAATGATCGCAAGACATGCTAAAGTAAGATGTGTGATAGCGAAAGGCACAGATAGTGCAGCCAATCTCTAAACCATAACACCACATATTCCATTCTCTGGACTATGTCCTGCTAATCTGCAGAAGTTTGAGAATGAATACAGATGAATCTTCCATATGGCTGCTTCAATCTATAACCTGGACGAAATTCATCAATTTACATTTCAACAAATTTAGACAACAGAACAAAATTAATTACAATATTTAACGAATGCTGATGCTGTGATATAGGCTATACATCTATATTTTAAGTATGCAAATTAAATGTGATTTTTAATTATTAATTAGCTCTGGTTGCATCGGAGAATTAGCACAATGCAATCACCAGATTTATCTTGTCTTCCAGAACAAACAAAAAAATAACAGCCATGTCAATGTTTTACATAATACAAAACCAGATTACACAACGGCTATGTCAAGGTTTTAAATAATACAATACCAGATTACACAACGGCTGTGTCAAGGTTTTAAATAATACAATACCAGATTACAAACAACGGCTGTGTCAATGTTTTAAATAATACAATACCAGATTATACAACGGCTGTGTCAATGTTTTAAATAATATAGTGTGGCCGAGACTGAACTGGCAAGCTAATAAAGTGAATAAATTAGCTTACCGAAGAGGAGAAAGTAATACTTAAAAATATAGAGTAAAACTCTGTGATTAGCAATTATCAGACTTACTTCAATTGCTTGCACCAAACAATGTTGCCTTGAAATTAGAGGACAGAACATGATCAAATGAAAATGGGTTGAAAGAATGGTTCACTACCATCACCTAGCGACGAATAACATCAGGGGCTGAAAACTAAGACTGGTCATTCAGTCCCACTCGAGCAAGACCATAGTCCTACCCAAGTAAGCAATGTGCTGAAGATGGAGGCAACCAGCCAAAAGGCGCACAAATAATTTATAATCGGGATGCCATGCACAAAACACAATGGAAACATGTCTGTATCTATTAATAGTTATTACTAATTATTAATAGTTATTAATACTTCAATTGCTTGCACCAAACAATGTTGCCGTGAAATTAGAGAACAGAACATTATCAAATGAAAAGGGGTTGAAAAAATGGTTCACTACCATCGAATAACATCAGGGGCTGGAAACTAAGACTGGTCGGGCAGTCCCACTCGAGCAAGACCATAGTCCGGCCCAAGTAAGCAATGTGCTGAAGATGGAGGCAACCAGCCAAAAGGCGCACAAATAATCGGGATGCCATGCACAAAACACAATGGAAACATGTCTGTATCTATTAATAGTTATTACTAATTACACTGCGCAACACATAAAAAATTACAGACATGAAAATAATCATTTCCTACTGAAAATGTGGTGAGAAAAACGAATATCACATTAAAAATTCTCAGTTTGCTCTTATTGTTGTGATATTCCTTGTTTGTGTCGGAAAAAGTGGAAAATATCTGGCGAAAAATTTATTCAGCGACGAATGCATGTTGACACCGTGCGACATCTCTCAATGGCCGCTATATTGTTTAAATCGTGTGTTGATGTAAAAAACAAACCACATATTTCAACATGTGTATATAATTAATATTTTCAAGTAGTATATATATATATATTTTATTTTCCAGTGCTATAAATGTCTGAATTTGTATAAAGATTGGATTCCATAATGTCACGAAAGTGCGTTAATAGTGCTAACAATTTTTGCTATGTTTGTGGCGAGGGCACGTTGTCGTCTCAAAAACGGAAAATTACACCTTTAATTAAAACTGCATATCATCTTTACTTCGGCTGTAAGATAGGTGATCAAGACAAACCCTGGGCACCTCACATTTGCTGTATTACATGTACTGTGAAACTCTGTGGTTGGCTGAATAGCAAAGTGCGGTCAATGCCTTTCGCGATTCCTATGATATGGAGAGAGCAGAGAGATCATGTAAGTGACTGCTATTTTTGTATGGTGCCTCCTCTCCAACACGGAATATCTAAAAAGAAGAAGTGGACTTTGAATTACCCCAATATTCCATCAGCTATACGGCCAGTACCACATGGAAAAGATCTGCCTGTTCCTACCTCACCCAACCAGAAAGTTATAGAGCTTGATGCAGATTGTGGTCAAGAAATACAACCTGAGTGAACAGGAAGATACTCAATTCACACCAATAGGTTCTGTTGATATTCTACATAGAATTTCTCAAAATGAACTAAGTGACTTAATTCGAGATCTTGACTTATCTAAAACAAAAGCTGAACTTCTTGCATCAAGACTTCAGCAGTGGAATCTCCTGGATAAAAATGTTAAGGTGTCTATGTACAGAGAACGTCAGAAATCTCTAACTCCATTTTTCACAATGAATAATAGCATTGTTGCTTGCCATGATGTTAATGGGCTTATGGAAGCTTTGAAAATAGAGCACATACAACAAGAGTGGAGGTTATTCATTGACTCATCAAAGTTAAGTTTGAAAGCAGTTTTGCTACACAATGGCAATTCATTACCTTCTATCCCTATAGGCCATGCTGTCCACATGAAGGAGACTTATGAAAATATGAAATTACTTCTTAAAGCAATAAAATATGATGATCATCAGTGGCAGATTTGTGCAGACTTGAAAGTTATTGCAATTTTACTTGGCATGCAATTAGGTTACACAAAATATTGTTGCTTTCTGTGTGAATGGGACAGTCGACAGAGAACTTCTCATTACATTAGGAAAACTTGGCCTGATAGGAATGTACAGCAAATTTCTTTGGTTGATAGAAATAAAATAATTCTACCTCCTCTTCATATTAAATTGGGGCTAATGAAGAACTTTATCAAGGGCATGAATAGGGAGGGAGAGGCATTTAAGTACTTGAGGAAAAAATTTCATTACCTTAGTGATGGTAAAATAAAGGAAGGATTATTTGTAGGCCCACAGATAAGGGAACTGTTGAAAGATGAGCATTTTGATGCCATTATTCATGGGAATGAGAAAGGTGCATGGCAATCTTTCAAATGTGTTGTACAAAATTTCCTGGGCAATCATAGAAGTGAGAACTATCCTGTTGCTATTAATGAACTTCTGACAGCATATCAACAATTAGGTTGCAACATGTCACTTAAGATCCACTTCCTGGATTCTCATCTTGATTTCTTCCCTCCAAATTGTGGTGCAGTAAGTGATGAACATGGGGAGCGTTTCCACCAAGACATTGCATTGATGGAAAAAAGGTACCAGGGTAAGTGGAATACATCCATGCTTGCTGACTACTGCTGGAATGTCACAAGAGAAGCTCCAGAAGTGGTATACAAGAGGAAAAGGAAACAATAAGAAATAGGATTTTTAATACAAATATTGAAATTACAATAACTCAAAAACTAGAGCTAATAAACATTTTCTGATGTCATATTCGTTTTTCTCACCCCATTTTCACTAATTTTTTACCATTGACTAATTTTATACTTGTAAAAAAAACAAAAAACTTGTTTTTGTTGCGCAGTGTAATTAATCTAGCTGACCTGGCATGCTTTATTACAGTGGTCAACGAAATCGACTCGACCAATGTCTGCCTTAGTGTGCGACCTGACACCAAGTACGAGCTAGAGAATGTGCTACAGAATTCTATCTCTAATTTCTCTCTAACCATACACTAGGTTGTTCTTTTAGATACTTCTACCACATATAACAAATAATAGGGGTAATAACCTTGAGGACTGATTTTTCTCTCTCAACTGTTAGCAAGATTTTTTCACGTGCACAATGTGCACGGACCAAGCAGTCTTAATTTGTCACATTAAGTGGGCGCAGGCAAACCACAAGGTTGTGTGGACACTACACAAAGCACAACAACACCCCCATTTCACAGCAATTAGCTGTGTCCACACCAATAGAGGCCGCTGTAATAACCCCAGCTGCAACTGTGATGCCTACATCATCAACAGCACCACTACAAACCACGGAGACACCACTTACAACCAGAAAACAAGCAGAACCGGAGGTAGGTCTGGCTAAAAACCATAAGTAGATACCTGGCCAGGCTACCTGTTGATATCCAGCAAACTTAGACCATAAGGACCCATTCCCGCGTTCTCACAAAGATGGCACACTACACAATAATCCACTCACCAGCAGAACCACACATAAACAACTGGCATGATACACTAGTCACAATACACACCACGCGAACTATGTGTTAAAGATTAGCTTGACCAAACATGTCATTCTTCTAAACAAGGAGATACTAGAACCACCATTTTTTCACGGCTCTACCAACAACACCTCAGTGTTGGAGAGCCCTGTTATGATAAATAATCGAGCTGACCTGGTACGCTTTATTACGATGGTCAATCACCTAAATCACCTCAACCAAAGTCTGCCTTAGTGTGCGACCCCACACCAAGTACAAGCTAGAGCAGGGGTGGGCAAACTACGGCCCGCCATTGGATATTTTGCGGCCCTCAAACATAAAACTTTTAAATAAACACACGATCGTCACAAATGATTTTTCCCCCATTAATATTACGCAGAAATTTATAGGAATTTTAATTTGACTTTCTTATATATTAAATATACAATAATTTTTTTCCAATTTGACATTTAAATATTAATATATATATAAATTATATATATAATATATATATATAAATGTTTAATATGTGTTACAACTTGTTAAACCCAAAATACAAGTGCGGATTCGAAGAAGAACCCAGTGACATCAATGTGAACAAGATTGAAGTCAAAAGAGAGGTTACGCAAATTCGTCGCTGTAGCTGATGCAAAAGACCAAGATATTTATGAAGTTAATATAAATGTTAGTGATCCAAGTATATTAAAAGCAGAGGTAAAGGAAGCTATACAACATTTTAAAAGACCAACAAATCTTCGGGTCCAGACAAGATTACAAAAGAAGAATTGGAAGCCCTGGGAGATTATGGCATTGACGTTATCACTAAAATGTTAAATGACATCTACAATAGTGGCTATATTCCATTGGATTTGCTAAAATCAATTTTCATAGCCCTACCAAAGAAACCTGGTGCAGTAGATTGCGAAGACCACAGAACAATCAGACTTATGAGTTAGATGACCAAGGTTCTACTGTGCATAATAATGTGTATAAGAGGAAAAATAAAACCAGATATAGACAAACAATGCGGATTCGTAGAAGGAAAATGTACAAGATATGCCCTATATATAGCAAGAACATTAATGGAGATGACCATAGAAGTACAACAAGACCTTTATCTATGCTTCATAGATTACAGCAAAGTATTTGACAAGGTGAAGCATTCACAGAGATTATAAAACTGCTAGAACATCTTAACATTGATGGGAAAGATATAAGAATAGTAAGAAATATGTATTGGAAATAAACGGCTGCGATGAGTTAAAAACACTATAGGTACATTTCAAAAGGCAAGGTTGTGTAATGTCTCCGGATCTTTTCTCCCTGTATACAGAATACATTACGCGAAATATAGAAAATATGTCAGGAATAAAAGTAGGAGGATGCAATATAAATAACTTTAGAAATGCTGATGACACAGTACTGATCGCAGGAAGCGAACAAGAACTGCAAGCCCTATTAGATAAAGTAGTGAAGGAAAGTGAAAACAAAGGCCTCAGTTTAAACAAGAAGAAAATAGAAATAATGGTTGTATCAAAGAGACATACACCACCAAGATGCAACATAATTAATAACACAAAATTAGCACAAGTTGAAAAAGTGAAATATCTTGGCACCCTGTTAACATCAGAAGGTAGATGCTCAAGTGAGATCAAATGCCGAACAGCACAAGCCAAATCAGCATTCCAAATAATGAGATCAATTGCGTGCAATGGAAATCTATCAATGCAGACCTGAATTCAAGTACTGAGATGCTATATCGAACCAATTCTTTTTTATAGATGTGAAGCATGGACGGAAAAAAAAAATTCAAAGCGAATTAGAGGCTACAGAAATGTGGTTTCTAAGAAGAATGATGAAAATACCATGGACAGCTAAGAGAACTAATGCTGATGTTCTCATTGATGCTGGCGTAAAAAAGATCAATCATATAAAACATTAGGGGCAGACAGTCAAGGTTTCTAGGGCATGTACTGAGAAGAACACAACTTGAATGTAGCAGAGTGGTACGCTGGTCATACCAGAAAGTTAGTGATAACCACCTCTGGCTACCTTAAGGAATACAGGTGGCAAGCTATTGTACGAGTGGTTTCTTGGCCAGACTAAGATTCTATCAGATATCAGAGTTTCAGGTGACCAGTGAAACATAAAACAATCTGTGCCTGTGAATAGACTGATCGGTGCCAGATTAGGGACTACAGATACTTTTATGGGAATGTTGAGGAAATATATAGTTTGTTGGAATGGGTGATGTTTGAATGAATGCATATAATTTTGGGACGCACCAACAATGTTGAAAGGGTTAGAATTGTGGGAAATAAGGGAGAGGTTTTTAGTGGGAAGTTGAGTTAGTTTGGGGCTCCTTTTTTGAAAGAGTGAGAGATGGGGGATTTGAGTTGGGCAGACATGACCAGGAAGTAGTCTCGAGCAAGTCAGTGGCTCAGAGATGGAGAATAAAACCAGTAACTCCGAATCTCAAAGTGTAATCTTCAATATCGTGAAATAAGTAAATTGTTATATGTCAAGGTTCATATAATATCAGTTGGAGATAAGTTGTCAGGAATACAGGACACGTTACCTGTCTAATCTCTGGATTATATGTAGTAATTTAGATTCTCGTCATTTGTATTGAATTCAGAGGTACGATTGAATCTCTATTTGGATTACCTTCAATACTGTGAAATAAACTGTTGTTATATGTCGAGTGCAGTCTTGAATATTGTGAAACAAATAAATCGTTATATGTCAAAGTAAATAATGCAGTCCTTTTAGTATTGTACATGTAGCAGAAGAATATCAAGAAATTAGTACATAATATACCACGTGTACATGCCCCCATTCATGTAGATAAATCACCCTGTGATAACGGATGCATGTGACCTAGGATATTGCGGCACATCGAAGACTAACCATTATACTGATCAGAGCCAAGTACCGGCAGCAGGGAGAAAATTCAACAGAATTCAGGAAATATTCACCTATCGCGTGCTAAATAGATGTGTTAAAATATTTATGGAATTGTGATAAAATTCCAACACGTGCCATAAGAAGATTGCATTGTGAGTATTAACCTATTGACAATATTACGCTAACTACATAGGAACAAAAACCAATTGTGTTGTGAGAAATATTAAGACAGAACATTTTATTATGAAAATTGTAAAGAACAGTTGTGTGTAGATTAGAACTAGAAGGAACAATTTAGAACCAGAAAATTAAGAAGAATAATGATTTAGTCATCTGTAAAGATTAATTGTGTTTGATGATAGATACGTTTTCTGTCCACAGGAAAATTAGATTCTGTCATATGTTTAGTTATAACTTGAATTATTACTTGCAACCAGAGTTACATACATATAATTAACATACACAGGATCACTATGATTTGTATATAAATAAGTAACCTGCAACATTTCTATAATTAGCATTATGTACATGAGATGTGCCCACATTATAAATTGCATTTAGTTTAAAGATAATAACTTATGCAATTTCCATAATTAGCCAAAGGCCGTACAGGTACGGTTGTTCACGGTCGGATAAACGTTTTATGTGAACAATAATCTGGATCACCTTTGGAACTCGTGAAAACGTGCACATCTATAAGATTTTGATACAGGTAGAATCGGCAGGAGTGACCTGAACCTCAGATGTCATTCTGGTGGGAATGAAAATAAAAATCACATTATTACTGTATGATTAATTATATTAGCTTTTAGGATGGAACAGAAAATAGAAGAGAATTCGAGGTCCGAAACCAAAGTCACCGAACCCACAGCAGCGTCTGCGATTGCTCCCTTTGCAGGAGAAGGCCATTTTAAAGAATGGATCAAGGAAATCGACAAGTATACGATAGTAAATAAAACGAGTGAGGATACCAAAAGGATTATTTCGTTAGTCGAGCCGTGGGTTGGTATCTGACTTTATCCTGAAAAGGTTGGCGAAAAAGGTTTTTTGCATTGCTTAGGGCCTGCCAGGAGAGGTATTTCCTACAAAACTGCAATTGCTACAACCGTGTGGGAGAGGGTTGTTGTGAAAGGGAAATCTGCACATGACTGCAAAGCAGCATTTCAAAATTTGGCCAGAAAAGTGAGTACATTTAT
The DNA here is from genome assembly GCA_034231615.1 of Meghimatium bilineatum. Lineage (NCBI taxonomy): Eukaryota > Metazoa > Mollusca > Gastropoda > Stylommatophora > Philomycidae > Meghimatium > Meghimatium bilineatum. Next base: position 61,606,787 of record CM067311.1, on the reverse strand, counting down.
ATATTAAAGGCTTTTGGGTTGAAGGAAGGGATGAGGAGGGTATTGTCACGGGTTGATCTCAGACCACATAGTTTTATTTTTCTGTATTGTCACAGGTTGATCTCAGACCACATAGTTTTATTTTTCTGCATTATCACAGGTTGATCTCAGACCACATAGTTTTATTTTTCTGCATTATCACAGGTTGATCTCAGACCACATAGTTTTATTTTTCTGCATTATCACAGGTTGATCTCAGACCACATAGTTTTATTTTTCTGTATTGTCACAGGTTGATCTCAGACCACATAGTTTTATTTTTCTGTATTATCACAGGTTGATCTCAGACCACATAGTTTTATTTTTCTGCAACAGGATTTTCTCGCTGCTTCATCTATGTTCAGAATTATTTTAGTTGTGCTAGATTTTCTGGTATTTGCTTTAATTCATATTTTTAACTTTCACCAGCTCTATCCAACTGGAATATCCAAGAAAGAACTGAATTGATCAACAGTCTAGGACCTGCTTGCAGGAGAGGAATATCATACAGGACCTCAGTTGCTACAGCCAAGTGGAAGACAATTGCAGTTAAAGGGGAAAAAAAACACATCACTGCAAAAATGCATTTTTAATGTTGGCAAGTAAAGTTGAGTACATTTATATATGAAAGGCTTTTGGGTTGACGGCAGGGAAGAGGAGGGTATTGTCACAGGTTGATCTCAGACCACATAGTTTTATTTTTCTGTATTATCACAGGTTGATCTCAGACCACATAGTTTTATTTTTCTGTATTATCACAGGTTGATCCCAGACCACATAGTTTTATTTTTCTGCATTATCACAGGTTGATCTCAGACCACATAGTTTTATTTTTCTGTATTGTCACAGGTTGATCTCAGACCACATAGTTTTATTTTTCTGTATTGTCACAGGTTGATCTCAGACCACATAGTTTTATTTTTCTGCATTATCACAGGTTGATCTCAGACCACATAGTTTTATTTTTCTGCATTATCACAGGTTGATCTCAGACCACATAGTTTTATTTTTCTGTATTGTCACAGGTTGATCTCAGACCACATAGTTTTATTTTTCTGCAACAGGATTTTCTCGCTGCTTCATCTATGTTCAGAATTATTTTAGTTGTGCTAGATTTTCTGGCCAGGCGCCAGAACAAAGTTCACTGTCTTCTTTATGTGCTGAAAGTCAAATATTTTTACCAAGGCTCCGCCTACTATTGCTAGCTAGGTCTTACCTAGCAGTTAATCGAAGACCAAATAATCTTGGAAGTATTTGTTCAGGGGTGTGTATTTCTGTTGTACATAGACATAAACAATTGTGTGGGCCACCCTTATTTTGTACAGAATAAATCATGTCAAAGTAAATAATGCAGTCCTTTCAGTATTGTACATGTAGCAGAAGAATGGCAAGAAATTAGTACATGAATAACGTGTACACGCCCCCATTCATGTAGATAAAATCACCCTGTGATATGAACACCAAATGGAAAGATCAAGGGGAGAAGATATAGGGGACGACACAGAGAAAAGTTACTAAATGGACTTGTATTGTGGCACAGCAGAGGCTCACCAACCGGGTTTATTGACAATACAAGAGACAGGAGTCGTGGAGAAACATGATCGCCTACGCCATTCTGCATTACACTTGATTGATCACGGACGAAATTAATTTGACGTCATAAACCATTTTGCGCCCTTGAGGCTCGAAGAACTATGTCAAATTTCAGTGACCGTAGGAAAGAGGAATGCGCCATACAGGTTTATCCGCCACACTGTGATGAATAAGGTGTTTCCTTTTAGATTTGTAATAGATCTAAAAGTATAGATAAGGTCGCCCATAGATAAGACAGAAACCATGGCAATAGGATCTAAATATATCAGTGGAAAATCAAGTCATTAAACAAACCAACACCTTCAAATACTTAGGCATAACATTCTCTTCAGATGGAAAGATGGACACCCAAATAGACATTCGTTGTAGCAAAGCGAATCTTATAGCAATGCTGGGCAACTGCGTTGGATTCACTGGTTGAATTGGCCGTTATCTAGGTAGGCCTATTTGAATTAATTTTTTTAGTTCCACCAAAGAAGGACAACAGACAAAGTTACAAATAGTAACATGCCTTGTCACTAAAGCTGAAAATTTTTCTCTGTAGCCTATGTAGGCCTATCCAAAGAAAGGAATGCCATCCACATTTTAAGTCTCTAGTGCTGGACTTAAAATGAAAGTTCACAGTGAGCAATTTTGTTTTCAGCTAGTGGTAAGCCTAGGCGTAATGGTTGGTTGGTTGCTGGGATTTGGTAGTTTTTTTTGCCTACCCTTGACCAGAGCCAGAAAATGACTGGAATGTTTATCCCAGCCAAGAATTGCCGCCAATCTTAGACGAACAGCTAAACGAACAGCTGTAACAACAATGGCTGGGCCACGGGCTCATAGGAAAGAGTACTATATATATATATATATATATATGCAGACATGTCCCATTCAAATTGACATGACAAGATAAATAGGCAACACCGCAAGGATAAGACCACAATTTAAGCAGTAAACAACACATGCACAATTTAATATACACCAAAAAAGAATTACTGCAGACCATACTGCAACAGACAGGAGGAGGAAACAGTAAAACACTACCTTATTGAATGCCCTGCACTACAAGACCTGTGCAGAGGATTGTTACCACCAAACCCCTCCATCACTAACACCCTTTATACAGACAACACAGCTGAAGAAGACACGCCACCACCTGGCATAGGGAGAAAAGAGTAAAAGTATATACCCCGTGGATTGGATAAGTAAATAATGTATTTGCTTTAATTCATATTTTTAACTTTCACCAGCTCTATCCAACTGGAATATCCAAGAAAGAACTGAATTGATCAACAGTTTTTTGTACAGTTTAGGACCTGCTTGCAGGAGAGGAATACCATACAGGACCGCAGTTGCTACAGCCAAGTGGGAGACAATTGCAGTAAAAGGAAAGAAAAAAACATCACTGCAAATCAACATTTTTAAATTTGGCACGTAAAGTGAGTACATTTATATATGAAAGGCTTTTGGGTTGACGGCAGGGAAGAGGAGGGTATTATCAAAGGTTGATCTCAGACCACATAGTTTTATTTTTCTGCATTATCACAGGTTGATCTCAGACCACATAGTTTTATTTTTCTGCATTATCACAGGTTGATCTCAGACCACATAGTTTTATTTTTCTGCAACAGGATTTTCTCGCTGCTTCATCTATGTTCAGAATTATTTTAGTTGTGCTAGATTTTCTGGTATTTGCTTTTAACTGATACCGGCTGCAGCAACTTATAGAAGTAAGAAACCGTTATGTCTTCCAGCCGAAATGACTTATACAAGTAATGAAATATTTTGTCTTGTTTAGAAATTTAGACTAACCTAAACTAACTAGAACTACTTCCTACAGGAAGTAAACACTTATCTTTGTCAAAAATGAGACGAGCGTGGCATATTTGTACATCGAATTTATTTGTTATAAATTAGTTTATTTATCGTGTTTATAATTCTCATAATGGCAAGCAGCATAGAAAATGGCCAAGGTTTGTCATCAGCACATTCTGTACGTATGAGTGCTGTACAAGCCCGAGAATGGCTAGAAAGTGCAGTTGATTGGGACAATGAAAGTGACACTGATAGTACTTCTGATGAAGAATTCATAGAAGATGCAAGTTTTGATTTTGATAGATTAGATAACAATTCTGATGAAGTAGATACCGTTTCAAATCCTGCTCAAAAGGGGGCGTCTCCTCAACCAGGTCCACATAGTTCCTCTGTGAAAAGAAGAAGAACTGAGGCAGATCCTCCTAAATGTACGTGGAGAGAGGTCAGTGAAGGTTTCACTAAAAATAATTTTCTATTTTTGCCACGGCATACACCGGGTGTCAATGCTGATCTTAATGAAAGATCAACACCACTGGACTGCCTGAAGACTCTTCTTACAAATGATGTTTTAGAGTTACTCATTAACTCTATAAACTCATTTGCTGAACACAAATGCATGATCAACAATCCATCTAAAAAGAGATCTGTTTTTTCCCAATGGACACCAATAACAATGTATGAAATGACAAAATTTCTGTCAGTTCTGATTGGAATGGGCATCAATCGTCGTCCAAGTGTCAGGCAGTATTGGTCAACAATTCCAGTATTTGACACAAAATATTTTCCTTCAATGTTTACTCGTGACAGATTTCTGAGCATCTATCATACAATGTTGCACTGTTCTAAACCTCTTTCAGAAAATAAAGCAAAGATAGAGCCTTTTATGAATTTACTATTGTCCAATTTTCAAAAAGCTTTTTATCCGTATGAAAATTTGTCACTAGATGAAATGGTTGTTGGTTTCACCGGCCGGTGGCAATATAATGGCACCAAACCCCACAAATAACCATAAAAGTATTTGGACTTTGTAATTTCACAACTGGTTATGTGGTTAATTTGCTACCATATTTTGGTAGTAAAACATCTTACGATCCAGAGGCAGATCTTGATGGAGGAATGGTGGTCAAAGTTTTTCAAACGCTCCTGTCTCCGCTAGGTACCGGTCACCATATATTTGCTGACCGATACTATACAACCCACAAGCTTATAACTTATTTGCTTTCCAAGAAAACCTATTACACAGGAACCTTAAACAAAAATAGGAAAAATTTCCCCCTGGAAATAAAAGCATTAAAATTGAATCTGTTGCAAACAAAGAGCTATTTGGATGACAACAATTCCATTCTAGTCACAGCATGGAAGGACAAAAAGGCAAAAAATCCTGTTGTTATAATATCTTCTAAGGCTTCAATTGAAAGTATTACTGTTGTTGGAAGAAGAAACACACAGAAAACAAAGCCAAAAGTTATCCATGACTACAACCAGTCCATGAATGGGTGTGACAGAGTCGACCAAATGTTGACCTACTATGGCAATTTCAATCGCAATACGTAAAAATGGTGGAAAAAAATCTTTCACTGGATGCGTGAGATTTGCCAGGCAAATGCTTTAATTTTATATAGCCTTACAAGGCAAGATAAAACGAAAACCAACATGCTTGATTTTAAAATATCCCTTATTGATGACTTGAACAGAGCAGCGGCTATTTTAACACCAGACAATGTACGACTTGGATCCTCTCTTGTTGTACGTGGAAGACCAAGAATCTCACATCAAGTAGAAAGACTACAAGGAGCCAACCATATTATTACATATGCTGGACATCAAAAATATTGTGTTCAGTGTAAAAAGTCTAGAAGCCAATTTATTTGTGAAGGTTGCTCCTCAAATCCTGCTCTCTGTCCTAAGTACTGTTTCGAGCTGTATCACAGCATATAATAGATGCATCATGTACCTGGGTACTTGTGTGTTTGTAATTATTCTCCTAACACAGTTTTTTTTTTACTTTTACTAATATAACATTTCTATTTTTTCTATCTGGGATCTTGTATATATTTGCATAAATATTATGGATGTATAGCATGTGAACACTATTTTAACTATTTACATTTTCTATTCATATTATTTAAACTGGGGGTCACATTGCTAATTTGTGAATAACTAAAAACCTATAAATCCAGTTAGCATTTATAAGTTATTGTGTTTTCGAAATTGGATTACATATATGATGAAAGGAAGAGGAAAGTTCTAGGACAGTTATTGCTGAAGCAGATCCTTGGTAAGTGAAATTTATTTTCTCGCATTTTCATATTTTTATTTTGTGCGTGCGAATATTTCTTTCTTTAAATTTAACATTAACATACATTTGCTATAACAGTCTACATATCTATAAAGTCTTTTCTTTGAATAGACATATAACACATCTTACTTTAATCATGTTTAAATTTCATAATTTCAGTTTGACTAACCTATATCTGCAATATTCTAAAATTTCTTAGCGGAAGGCCATGATACGAGTTTGGGAACAATTCATTTACTGATAAACAAATATCAATTTTGTAAAATGTTATGTATCCAGAAGTGGATTACCAACAAATTATGGTTATTTAGAATGCTCTGTCAAAAGTATTGTGGTCTGTGGTTCCGCATAGGTGAAATTTTTGTGTCATCTAATTTTACATTTTAATTATATATAATTTCTATATTATTTGATACAACTTGTCAAAAATCTCACCCACCCCCAAACTGTTTTCCGCGTGACATTTTGTGGTAGGGATTAGTTATTTCTTCATTTGGGTGTAACAGCTTCCACTTGTTAAATTCTGCTTATACTTTTATAATCTTACTTTTCATAGAGTGTAATATGTTTCACTTTATATTTGCTCTAGTTATTCCCCATTTCTTTACCAGAATAACCTTTTCATTTCTAAGTATGCCACAGTTACCAGGGATCCACCGCTGCACTTTTTCTTTGGCAGTTGTGGAAAAATATGACGTCTGTCATAATTAAAGAAAGCAAGACAAAGGTGTATGTTTTATGTGTATGTTTTACACAGAGACTAACTATCATATGAGTTGCTTTAAAATGGTAGAAATGAATGAAAGTATAACTATTGATGACCCTGGGCTACCTGTAAGGAAATAGTGGAGCTGTAAATTCATTCATCAGGTGACATATTCTTTCAAGAATGTGATCTTTCCTATGAATCTCTTGAATTCTCCGTGGTCTTGAGCAAGTTGTCTTGCCTCTTCCAGTGGCATGCGCAGGCATTCCTGAATGTCTTTTGTCCAACATCATCTTGGTCGGCCTTTGCCCATATATTATTGCCTTCTATCCCCTCCAGTAAAACTCTCCATGCCATCATTGTCTCTTACTGTGACCGAAACAAACTAGCTTTTTATTTAATATGGTTTTCAGAGGCCAGCCTTCCTGGACGTTAATTGTTAGCAACACCTCCTGGTTTGTTTTCTTTGCTGTCCATGGTATTCTCAAAACTCTAATTCAAATGATGTTATTCTTCGCCAAATCCATATACAATTTCTTGGCATTTTACTCCTGACACAGAGGGAAAACACATACATTCTCACTCGCCATTTTGAGCTGTAAATGATAAATGGATATACATAAAATTTAGAGAATGATTTTTTTTATTTTTTACAGTATAAATATGAATACTTGCAGAATGTTTTTCTTTCACGACATTGCAATTTTTGACTGCAGATACAAAAGTCCGGTGCCATTTCAGAATTTATTGATGTAATGAAGATTATAGCCGTTAATACACTTGGGGAAAAAAGGTAGGTTTGGTGTTTGTTGTTTAAAAAGAAATGTTTTGTAATGAAGAGGGAAAGCAGTAGCTTAAGTAATAGTGAGCTTGCTTACCATGACCTGGTTACAATATGCCATGATATAATATACAATTATATATGTGATACACAACTCTGTATGTGATATGATAATAGGTGGGGGATGGGGGAGGAGTTTTGGGTTAGTGATACACTGGAGAAAAAACTGCCACAGGTTTTAATAGTTCCTACAATCCAAACACATTCGCTCCCTGGGCTATAGAAAATTGGACAATCCTAAATTTGATGGACAGAACCAAAAGGCCTAGATTAAATCGCTCGCAAAGCACTGGGGTGACAACAGTAGATTATATCGGCCATATAGTCCTCGCACGCAGACTGATTATATAAAGATGTGTGTACTGTTATAACTACAGAACTCACAGATGACAGATAGGAAACATGCAGTCATATATATGGATGGAATATATATATATATATATATATATATGTGGATGGAATATATATATATATATGGAATATATATACATATATATGGTGGACGGAATACTGGGCATAGATCCAAGCTTAGACACAGTTTCAAACACAAATAGAAAAAAAGATATGTCACCAGGATGTGACAACTTGGCAGCTTATTTGATACAAGCAGGAGGACAACAGTGACATAATGAATAAGTCACAGAATTCATTTCCCTGATGGAGATTGGTAACTATCCATATCATTGATGATATAGTATAGTATAGTATGAATATAGAAAAGCTGTTTCAATTAGTTTCATTACATTGATTAATCACAGCACATATAACATGCTGAAATCGATGTGATGGACCAGAATGCACTAACGCAATTTCCGCTGTAAACCAGTAGCACAATGTATTTCACGCTCTCTAGTGGAAATCACATTAGTGTTGGTTATCAGAAAGAAAATGCAGAAGAAAAAGACAGCACATAAACATGACCCAAATCCAATATCTAAAATGTGTGAGATGTTCTCAGAAAGTTGTATTATTTATTTCTGGGGGGGAAATAAATTGCCCACTCCTTCCAGGTACAGTGCAGAACAAGCTATGGTTATGTGTCAGAGCTTGTTAATTAGTGAGTCAGATACTGATGATTCTGATAGTGATTATAGGCCTAATGTCATGTGGACTTGCCAAAAAAGTAAGAAATCAAAGCAATCTGGCTTAGATTTTATTAAAAATTTAATAAATGCTTGCATCAGATCAAGGAATGTCAGTTCCCCTGAAGAAGCATCCAATAGTAATGATGAATCTGCTTATTTAGCTAGGACTTCTAGACCTACTAGTGCTACAAGTAGGCCTATGCATCAAACTACTACAAATGGACAAGCTAGGCCCAAGACTGATGCTGTGTTTCGTGAAGCCCTAGGAGTGTCTCACTTTAGACATACATTCTGGCAGCAAAATTGACCTTCCTGGCAATGCCTCCCCTCTTCAGTATTTGCTATCCTTGATGACATGAAATTTCTCACCACCCTGATATAAACATGGGTTTGGACCCTAAACATTCTATAAAAGACTTTTGGTCCACAAAAACACACAGAAGTAACCCCTGGTTTGGATCAATTTTCAGCAGGACCAAATTTTTGATTTACCAATCAATGTTTCATGCGGTTTGGAGCTGATGCACAGGGTAAATGTAAAATAGAGCTGTTCATAAATGAATTAGTTGCAAGCTTTCAGAATGCATTGTATGCTTCTTTAAAAATATATATATATATATACGAGGGGGAGTCAATAAGTAAGTCACAAATTGATGTTGGATGGCAGGAAAATGCAGTAGGTGGTTTCTAAAGCTGTTTATAGTTGATATCATCATAGAACTTTATGTTTATGTTCGCTAGATGGCGCTAGCTGTACCTTGCGCATGCGCAGCACAAAAAACAAAATGGCTACTGTACTTACAGAGTGTACAATCAATGAACAACGTGCTGTTGTGCGTTTTTTATGGGCAAAAGGACTGCCTGCAAAAGACATTCATAAAGAAATGCTTCCTGTTTATGCTGACAATTGTTTGTCCCGTAAAGCGGTGCACAGCTGGGTAAAAAAAAATTCTCAAGAACGCTCTAAAATTGTTGACGAAATCCGATCTGGTCGTGCTGTTGAAATTGCAACAGACGCATCTGTGCAGCGGGTTGAGGAGATGATTCGAGGTGACAGACGAGTAACGATAGACGCTGTAGCAGCTGCAATAGGGTGCTCACATGGTTCAGCATACAGCATCATGCATGACCGATTGAAATTTAAGAAAGTGTGTTCAAGGTGGGTGCCCAGACAATTGACGGACGAACACAAAATGAACCGATTAGGCTTGTCATTGGAGCATCTCTGTCAATACGCAAATGAAGGAGAAGACATGATGAACAGGATTATTACTGGGGACGAATCATGGGTGCATCACTACCAGCCTGAATCAAAGCGTGCTTCAATGCAATGGAAACATCCTTCTTCGCCTTGTGTCCAAAAATTCAAGGTTACACCATCAGCCGGGAAGGTTATGCTGACAGTGTTCTGGGATTGTCAAGGAGTGCTTTTAACCAATTTCAAAAAGAAAGGTGACAATGTGAATTCTGAATCATACTGTGAAGTTCTATCAGTGCTTCGGGATGCAATTCGAAGAAAACGTCCAGGGCTGCTGACTAGAGGAGTGCTACTCCTTCATGACAATGCTAGACCACATACGGCTCGATTAACTCAGGAGAAAATATAAAAATCTTGGTTGGAAAATTCTGGAACATCCTCCTTACAGCCCCGATTTAGCCCCTAGTGATTTTCACCTTTTTGGTCCACTAAAAACCCACCTTGGCGGGAAGCATTTCGCGACTGACGCAGAAGTTGAATGTGAAGTGAAAATGTGGCTTAAAAAGCAGAGCACGCAGTTCTACGCAGCAGGTTTGGGAGGACTCATAAAACGATGGGATAAATGCATCAATGTTGGTGGAAATTATGTTGAGAAGTAAAGGGATAATGTTTGTGTAAAAATAAACAGTTTTCAGGTTTTTATCGTCTTCAGTTTTTTTCTAAAGAGCCATTTGTGACTTACTTATTGACTCCCCCTCGTATATGAGATGGTTATAGGTCACAAGGGAAGATTTAGGCACAAGCAATATAATTTAAGTACGCCAAAAAAATACAATATAAAGTCATACAGATTATGCGACTCCAACACCGGATATGTTTTCAACCTGCTGGTATATTTTGGTACGGATACAATATACAGGCTGGAAACTGATAGTCTACCTATGGTGTCAAAATATTTGACAAACTACTAGAAGGCATCACAGGACATCAACATTTATTTGCTGACAGATGTTATTCTTTCTTACCTCTTGTCCTGTTAACTGCAGCAGAGAAATCACCATTATAAAGGAACTCAATGCGAACAGACGAAGGTTTGCACCAGAAATCAAGAATAACAAAACTGTCACTGAACCATTTTATGATCATAATTGATCAAGATCAAGTACCGGTAATGTCTGTCAGCTGGAGAGACAACAAATCGAAGAAACCTTGCTAACCAGTAACAACATAATGGAAGTGCAACATGCAATAAGAATTCTGTATTTGAGAATGAATACAGAAGAATCTTCCATATGGCTGCTTCAATCTATAACCTGGATGAAATTTATCAATTTAGATTTCAACAAATTTAGACAACAGAACAAAATTAATTACACAATATTTAATGAATGCTGATGCTGTGATATAGGCTATACATCTATATTTAAGTATGCAAATTAAATGTGATATTTAATTATTAATTAGCTCTGGTTGCATCGGAGAATTAGCACAATGCAATCACCAGATTTATCTTGTCTTCCAGAACAAACAAAAAAATAACAGCCATGTCAATGTTTTACATAATACAAAACCAGATTACACAACGGCTGTGTCAAGGTTTTAAATAATACAGTACCAGATTACACAGAACGACTTTGTCAATATTTAAATACAAAACCAGATTACACAACAGCCGTGTCAAGGTTTTAAATAATACAATACCAGATTACACAACGGCTGTGTCAATGTTTTATACAATACAATACCAGATTACACAACGGCAGTGTCAAGGTTTTAAATAATACAATACCAGATTACACAACGGCTGTGTCAATGTTTTAAATAATAAAATACCAGATTACAAAAAAAGGCTGTGTCAAGGTTTTAAATAATACAATACCAGATTACACAGAACGGCTTTGTCAAGGTTTTAAATAATAGTGCCAGATTACACAACGGATGTCAATATTTAAATAATACAATACCAGATGATACAACGCTGCGTCAATGTTTTAAATAATACAGAACCAGATTACACAGAACGACTTTGTCAATATTTAAATACAATACCAGATTACACAACGGCTGTGTCAATGTTTTAAATAATACAATACCAGATTACACAACGGCCGTGTCAAGGTTTTAAATAATACAATACCAGATTACACAACGGCTGTGTCAAGGTTTTAAATAATAAAATACCAGATTACACAACGGCCGTGTCAAGGTTTTAAATAATACAATACCAGATTTACACAACGGCTGTGTCAAGGTTTTAAATAATACAGTACCAGATTACACAGAACGACTTTGTCAATATTTAAATACAATACCAGATTACACAACGGCTGTGTAAATGTTTTAAATAATAAAATACCAGATTACAAACAACGGCTGTGTCAAGGTTTTAAATAATACAATACCAGATTACAAACAACGGTCGTGTCAAGGTTTTAAATAATACAATACCAGATGATACAACGCTGCGTCAATGTTTTAAATAATACAATACCAGATTACACAACGGCTGTGTCAGTATTTAAATAATACAATACCAGATTACAAACAACGGCTGTGTCAATGTTTTAAATAATACAATACCAGATTATACAACGGCTGTATCAATGTTTTAAATAATATAGTGTGGCCGAGACTGCACTGGCAAGCTAATAAAGTGAATAAATTAGCTTACTGAAGAGGAGAAAGTAATACTTAAAAATATAGAGTAAAACTCTGTGATTAGCAATTATCAGACTTACTTCAATTGCTTGCACCAAACAATGTTGCCGTGAAATTAGAGGATAGAACATGATCAAATGAAAAGGGGTTGAAAGAATGGTTCACTACCATCACCTAGCGACGAATAACATCAGGGGCTGGAAACTAAGACTGGTCATTCAGTCCCACTCGAGCAAGACCATAGTCCTTCCCAAGTAAGCAATGTGCTGAAGATGGAGGCAACCAGCCAAAAGGCGCACAAATAATCGGGATGCCATGCACAAAACACAATGGAAACATGTCTGTATCTATTAATAGTTATTACTAATTATTAAGTTATTAATACTTCAATTGCTTGCACCAAACAATGTTGCCGTGAAATTAGAGAACAGAACATTATCAAATGAAAAGGGGTTGAAAGAATGGTTCACTACCATCACCTAGCGACGAATAACATCAGGGGCTGGAAACTAAGACTGGTCGGGCAGTCCCACTCGAGCAAGACCATAGTCCGGCCCAAGTAAGCAATGTGCTGAAGATGGAGGCAACCAGCCAAAAGGCGAACAAATAATCGGGATGCCATGCACAAAACACAATGGAAACATGTCTGTATCTATTAATAGTTATTACTAATTATTAATAGTTATTAATACTTCAATTGCTTGCACCAAACAATGTTGCCGTGAAATTAGAGAACAGAACATTATCAAATGAAAAGGGGTTGAAAGAATGGTTCACTACCATCACCTAGCGACGAATAACATCAGGGGCTGGAAACTAAGACTGGTCGGGCAGTCCCACTCGAGCAAGACCATAGTCCTACCCAAGTAAGCAATGTGCTGAAGATGGAGGCAACCAGCCAAAAGGCGCACAAATAATCGGGATGCCATGCACAAAACACAATGGAAACATGTCTGTATCTATTAATAGTTATTACTAATTATTAATAGTTATTAATACTTCAATTGCTTGCACCAAACAATGTTGCCGTGAAATTAGAGAACAGAACATTATCAAATGAAAAGGGGTTGAAAGAATGGTTCACTACCATCACCTAGCGACGAATAACATCAGGGGCTGGAAACTAAGACTGGTCGGGCAGTCCCACTCGAGCAAGACCATAGTCCGGCCCAAGTAAGCAATGTGCTGAAGATGGAGGCAACCAGCCAAGAGGCGAACAAATAATCGGGATGCCATGCACAAAACACAATGGAAACATGTCTGTATCTATTAATAGTTATGGTGCTTGCCCTGTGGCGGACGTTAAGGCAAGGACAGTGCCAGGCCCTATACCTCGAAAGGGCCCAACCTCAACTAATGGAAGTCCTCAATTACCCCGGGGAGCCAGGAGGCAAGGCAATAGAGCTAATGGCCAAACAAACCAACGCAATCAATTAAAATAATGCACTTGAATGCTGAGGGTGCCAACAGCAAAGAGATGGATACAGTAAAAAAAAAATTGGAACTTGAAAATATCCTGTGTGATGAACAAGTTAATGTATACTGTATTCAAGAAACACACCTCAGTAGCGATATAGCCTTTAAAACAGTGATACCGATCAGGCCGAAAAGGTGGAATTCTGACACTTGTTAAAAACAATATCACTGCATGTCAACTGGAAGTGTATATGGAGGGAGCAGAATACCAGATGATCCACCTAAAGACAGACAGTACAAAATTGTAAATAAAGTTGTGAGATATACGGTAGTTAGAATTTGTGCTGTAGGGAGTTAGTAATAATTATTAGAAATGTCAACAAATCAGGGCTGTAATTTTAGTGACTTATCGACCTGTCAATCGACCTACGAAGATCAGTGGCAAATCCTAGGATCTTCAATCAAGCCGAAGAGGATCAAGGCGAACGGAGGACCTGATCATAGGATAAATACACTTCCGTTTAGATAATAAATTGTAACCTTAGCCTAGATAGGATATCCTAGAGTTAAAACATTCCTTTTTGGGAACTGGACTATGGGGATTTTTTCTCCTCCCTTTAAGTAGAAGTGTGTGCCAGCAGAATTTGATTAATTTACATGTCTGTAACCTTTTGAACAATACCATGATTGACAGAAAGTCAATCATTGGTCTCTTTTGTATCTATTTCACCATAATAAAGTTCCCATCTAGTAACTGCATACATCTGATTTGTTGCACATATATATATATATATATATATATATATATATATATATATATATATATATATATATATATATATAGAGAGAGAGAGAGTATAGTTGTTGTAGTCTGTTGCTGTGCCTCTGCTCTTGTATGTGGGGTATGAGATATTCTAACCACTGAGATCATCAAGCCAAACAAGGAAGTCTTTGAGAGTCACGTGTGTCTATTTTCTTTAATGATGCCTCTGATCTTGCTGAATGGATATACGAGGCGTGTTCAAATGAAAACGGGACTTGTTACACCACGCGTGATAGAGCGCACTGATATTGATGACATTTTGCACTAGTAATGAGTATCCAATAATTTACATACGGTCACGTGTTCATCTTCCCAGCATGCATATGTGCTGCAGAAGACTGTTAACAATATGGCGGGTGTGATTCCGAACCCGTCCAAAGTGAATCAGCGTGCTGTGATCCAGTTTCTTTCATTTGAAGGATGTCAAGCAGTAGACATTCATCGGAGAATGAAGGCAGCATATGGTGACAAATGTTTGTCGAGGACCAGAGTGATGGAGTGGGTGCGTATGTTTAAAGACGGACGTGAGTTAACGGCAGATCTTGCACGGCCAGGTCAGGCGCATATTGTTGCAACAGAAGAAGCCATAGCCGTGCTTGATAAAGCAGTACTGACTGACCGTCGTCGGAGCATTCGTTCGCTTGCAGAAGAATTCCATATGTCAATTGGGACAGCCCACATGGTTGTTCGGAAGAAATTGAACTATCGGAAGGTGTGTTCACAGTGGGTCCCACGGATGTTGACTGACCACCATACGGAAGAACGGATGGGGTGGAGTTTGAACCACCTGATGCGTTACAGGGCAGAGGGTGATGCATTTCTGTTGAGCATTGTGGCAGGTGATGAATCGTGGTGCCACCACTATGAACCGAGCAGCAAAATTGACAGCATGCAATGGAAACATCCAGGTTCACCAAAACCCAAAAAATTCAAGACACAGGTTTCTGCTGGGAAGGTTATGGTGACTGCATTTTTTGACCATGAAGGGCTTTTGTTGACTGATTTTAAGGAACCTGGTGTCAACATCAATGCCGCCCATTATAAAGACACTTTAGACAAGCTGCATAAGGCCATCAAGGCTAAGCGACCAGGCAGACTTTCTCAAGGTGTGATTCTTCTCCACGACAACGCTCGTCCGCACGTCGCAAAAATTGTGCAGGAAACATTGGCAAAGAAGAATTGGGAAGTTCTTCATCACCCAGCCTATAGTCCCGATTTATCCCCGTGTGATTTCCATTTGTTCGGACCGTTGAAGAAAGCACTAAAGGGACAGCGATGCAGACGTGAAGACAGCGGTGACCACATGGTTCAGAGAACAGCCACGCAACTTTTTCTCGGACGGCATTCGACGTCTACCTAAACAGTGGGATGCTTGCCTAAATGCATACGGAGATTTTTTCTGATGAACCCAGGTGCATTCTTATTCACAAGTGGTTGCTTTGTTCAATTCCGTTGAAAATATTAAATTGCGTATGATACTTTTTAAATAAATCCACAAGTCCCGTTTTCATTTGAACACGCCTCGTATATATATATATATATATATATATCTTTTGAACTAGTATATATATATATCTTTTGAACTAGTCTTTATTGGGATATTACCCCATAAATGAGCGTATAATCACCATCAGAATAAAGGGAGCAACAAGAAACATCTCTATTACACAGATTTATGCCGCAACATCAGCGGCAGACGAAAATGAAATTGAAGATTTTTAAGAGATTTTTTTGAAGAACTACATTCGTGCTTGAAAAAAATAGACATGACATAAAAATAGTATTGGGCGACTTCAACGCAAAAGTAGGTCAGGTCAGAGATCAACATTACTCGAGTCAAGGTACACACGGCTTAGGCATTAGGAATAATAGTGGAGAACGTCTGCTAGCCTTTTTGTGCAGAGAACTGCCTAGCAGTTAATGAATACATTTTTCAAACAACACCCTAGAAGACTATACACCTGGATGTCGCCAGACAGAAAGACCAGAAACCAAATTGATTACATATTAATAGATCACAGATGGAAAACAAATATTCTTCAATACAAGACCCTACCAGGCACAGACTGCGACACTGATCATGAGTTACTCATTGCAAAGACAAAAAGACAACAAAAATATCACATGACCAACCAGTTAAATTAAACCAGCTGTATACAATCAGTCTATGGGAGGAGTATTCGGGTTGGACAGATTCGACCAACTATGTTCCTATTAGTCTATGGCAAGAAATCTGTTAAATGGTGGAGGTACATGTCATAAATGTCCACTTCCCGTAAATAGCCGTATTTTTACGGGTTTTTCAAAGATTTACGGCTGTATGGACGTACATCTGCATTTACGGGTATTTACATGAATTTCTGCAGTTCTGTACATTTTGGGGGTTTTTTTTACTAAATTTAGAGAGAGAGAGCTATGCCAATATCATTAAAAGTAACCTAAATAAAAAAAATGTAAGTAAATAGACCTAGATTAGAACTACGTGGCAGCAACCAGAGGGCTGCCATCGAAAACAAAAAAGAACTAGTCTTAAACAAGCTGCATTCTGAGCTCAGCTTTCATAAGTGGCAACATATCGAAGAAAAGGAAGGCTCCCACCAATCATGCTGCAACTTCGGGTGTGGGTAACAATAATCTGCTTGAACACAGGCTTATTCGCATGGTAGGGAACAAAAGGGCATGTTTCTGGTGTGTGAAGAACCGGCAGTATGGGAGCAGAAACAGGGCACATGACACAGTCTATGGCTGTAATTTGTGTCATGTTCGACTGGGCAAAGGAGAATGTTTCTCGAAATATCATGCCACTTTGACAAGTTGACTACTGATGAGTCCAGATACTTTTCCTGTGCTGAAAATGTAAGTTACAAAATTTTCTGACTTTAACCTTTATGACTCTGCGGGCGAGGTCACGCACCCGTAGGACACGCCCCCTTGTGCATGTGAGCGAAGTCACTCACCATACGATATCGCCTGATTCCAGAGTACGGAACTTCACGAAGTAATGAACAGATGACGTATAAAGCCCGCCAAACAAAGCTAGGAATACGTCACAGTTTAAAGGTCAAATTCCTTTACTCATTATGATTGTAAGAGAGAGAAAGCCGGTTGAATTTGTCAATGTATTTCTAGAGCTACTTTAGCCATTTTCAGCCGTATTTTACTATCAAATTGAGTACCGCGTGGCATGGGTAAGTGATCGTGACTACATGTTCTAATTGTTGTTTTTTATGTTTAATATGTTGTTATTTGATAAGAATGTTTGTGTATTCATTCAAAAACACAAAAATAATATGTATCAGGGGTGCCACATGTGTGCATGGACAATAATTATGTTGCGTGTCGGCATAGACCTAGTGTTGACCGGACGGACATTATATGCGATTTCTTCACGTTTTATTAGTTTTTTTAGTTCATATTATATTAGTTTGGATATAAAACAATACATATACAATAAGTATAGGTATTTATGAGGATTTTACCAATGTTGCCACACATTGCTCATGTATTAGGGTTGTCAAGAAGATATATTTGCGATTTTGTAAATGGCGTTTTCCGTTTTTCCCCCGAATTTTCAACTTCACAACTTGCTCACAACTGTCATATCACACATACAACAACAACAAAAAACATGATTATATTCACTATTCATTCCGTTATTTACATGTGCAAAAATTATTTAAATATCTTCTAAAACAACAAAGTTATTGCGTTTTCAAAACTCACCATCAACAATGAAAATTTTCCAAAAAGAATCCAGGCCCAGGGGAGAAATTTCTCAATTTAATTCAGGGCTCTAAAGGTTAACAGTTTATTTTTTGGAATGTATAAGTGTTAGATTATTATTGGTATAGTTTCCTGTGAGACTTCATTTTTCTGTCAAGTCTGAGTGTGATAGGACAGAGTTTTAAAGTTAAGATTATTGTTGGTATAGTTTTCTGTGAGACTGTTCATTTTTCTGTTTACCTGCCAAGTCTGAGTGTGATAGGACAGAGTTTTAAAGTTAAGATTATTGTTGGTATAGTTTCCCGTAAGACTGTTCATTTTTCTGTTTACCTGCCAAGTCTGAGTGTGATAGGACAGACAGTTTTAAAGGAAATATATTTTTAATATCATCATATCAACAATTTGGAGGAGTTATGCCCCTTGTGTTAGGGATGGGGGGTTGGCAATTGGGAAATCTCATAGGGGTGATAGGGTTAAACAAGCTGCATTCTACGAGGGGGAGTCAATAAGTAAGTCACAAATTGATGTTGGATGGCAGGAAAATGCAGTAGGTGGTTTCTAAAGCTGTTTATAGTTGATATCATCATAGAACTTTATGTTTATGTTCGCTAGATGGCGCTAGCTGTACCTTGCGCATGCGCAGCACAAAAAACAAAATGGCTACTGTACTTACAGAGTGTACAATCAATGAACAACGTGCTGTTGTGCGTTTTTTATGGGCAAAAGGACTGCCTGCAAAAGACATTCATAAAGAAATGCTTCCTGTTTATGCTGACAATTGTTTGTCCCGTAAAGCGGTGCACAGCTGGGTAAAAGAATTTTCTCAAGGACGCTCTAAAATTGTTGACGAAATCCGATCTGGTCGTGCTGTTGAAATTGCAACAGACGCATCTGTGCAGCGGGTTGAGGAGATGATTCGAGGTGACAGACGAGTAACGATAGGCGCTGTAGCAGCTGCAATAGGGTGCTCACATGGTTCAGCATACAGCATCATGCATGACCGATTGAAATTTAAGAAAGTGTGTTCAAGGTGGGTGCCCAGACAATTGACGGACGAACACAAAATGAACCGATTAGGCTTGTCATTGGAGCATCTCTGTCAATACGCAAATGAAGGAGAAGACATGATGAACAGGATTATTACTGGGGACGAATCATGGGTGCATCACTACCAGCCTGAATCAAAGCGTGCTTCAATGCAATGGAAACATCCTTCTTCGCCTTGTGTCCAAAAATTCAAGGTTACACCATCAGCAGGGAAGGTTATGCTGACAGTGTTCTGGGATTGTCAAGGAGTGCTTTTAACCAATTTCAAAAAGAAAGGTGACAATGTGAATTCTGAATCATACTGTGAAGTTCTATCAGTGCTTCGGGATGCAATTCGAAGAAAACGTCCAGGGCTGCTGACTAGAGGAGTGCTACTCCTTCATGACAATGCTAGACCACATACGGCTCGATTAACTCAGGAGAAAATAAAAAATCTTGGTTGGAAAATTCTGGAACATCCTCCTTACAGCCCCGATTTAGCCCCTAGTGATTTTCACCTTTTTGGTCCACTAAAAACCCACCTTGGCGGGAAGCATTTCGCGACTGACGCAGAAGTTGAATGTGAAGTGAAAATGTGGCTTAAAAAGCAGAGCACGCAGTTCTACGCAGCAGGTTTGGGAGGACTCATAAAACGATGGGATAAATGCATCAATGTTGGTGGAAATTATGTTGAGAAGTAAAGGGATAATGTATGTGTAAAAATAAACAGTTTTCAGGTTTTTATCGTCTTCAGTTTTTTTCTAAAGAGCCATTTGTGACTTACTTATTGACTCCCCCTCGTAAAAATAAACGAAAGAGCATA
Source organism: Meghimatium bilineatum (assembly GCA_034231615.1). NCBI lineage: Eukaryota > Metazoa > Mollusca > Gastropoda > Stylommatophora > Philomycidae > Meghimatium > Meghimatium bilineatum. The sequence continues at coordinate 61,586,781 of CM067311.1, read as the reverse complement.
ATAACGCAAATTACGTAACATTTGAGAAAACCAATTCCGCGACAGAGGAGAATATTACATTATTGTAAACTAGCATGTGCTAAAGGTTAAAGAAAATGCATTTTTAAAATCACATCAACAAGTTGGAGGAGTTGAGCCCCTTGTCTTACTGACAGGGGATTGACAAATGGGATATCTCATAGTGGTGAAAGGGTTAATCAAGATATATTTTTACACTATTCTTTCATCTGGACAGGTTTTGGAGGGTCAACTCCAGCATTACATTTAATCCCTTAGCTGCGGGGGTATCCTTAACTCAATTCCTACGTATGTCCGTTTAAACGTAGCAAAGGCTCTCCCCTTTGACTATGTATGCACTGTATTACGTGACTACCTATATACCCTCCAAATTGACCTTGTTTGGTTCGTAAATGACAAATATTAACTTATTTAGCCGTTTAACACTTAGAAATCTGGCTAATGAACGGAAACCATCAGGTTAATCAGCGATTCGAAGCTAGATATAATTTCAAATTAAAATTCAAACAAGATATTTTCCGTTTTTCCAAAATTAGCAAAATCATAAAATGGCTTCATCTTCAACTGGTAATAGGGCTCAACGTTTGAGCAAAGATCAAGCACTATTATTTTTAGAGAGCTTGATAGCTGAGGATTATAGGCCTAATTCAAGTGATGAATCGGTCGATTCTGACAGTGACATAGCCATAGGCCATGCTGAACCTGTTGAAAGTCGGAAACGAAAAATACAGAATAAAGGTACGGGAAAAGGAAAAATGGCTAAAAAATTTAGAACTGTTCCTACTGTTGCTGTTTCTGATGAATCAGATAGTGACAGCAATAATAATTTAGATATTACAGACAGTAGGCCTAAAGTGCATTTCAAATAGTTTGCCTCATTTAAAAAAAATATAGCTTATGAACCATTTGAGTTACAATGTTCATATTTTGAATGTAACCTAAGTAATCTCGTAACGTTATAGGACAAGTGAATTCATTGCAAACAAACAGCTGGTTTTTCTTCTGCGCTTGCATACCAGGTCGACAAAAAAGCGATTAAAGGTGGACAAATCTTATTCATACTTTCAGCGTGCTTACCACTTCATTTCTATTTATAAATGCTTGCATATGCTCAATATCAATTGCATTTTCATGTATGTGTTTAAAAGCACCGTTTTATACTTATTGAATAGAAAATGTACAACTTCCTTCAAAAAATGTGCACCGGAAGTATCAATTTTCATTTAATTTCGCTGTGCAATTTGGGTTTCGCACCGATTGAATCTAAATTGTCAACTTCCTGTTTGATGTAGTCACCAATCGCACTACAATAATAAGTTTGTTGCATAGGCGTGTTTTGTTAACTGTGCCTTTACAATGAGTCTGAAGTTGAAATTCTTTACTCAACAAAATATCACACATAAAATCTATCAATATTTTTGTAGAGAGGCACAGCGAGGGAATCTATATCGCAGTATATCTAATCCTGAGAAGAGAACAATGCACTTGTTGAGTTTAAGCAAACGGTCATTTCATAGATTGGTGAAAGATGTTGAAAGTGAACTTCCAAAGAAAGAAAGACATCGAGGAAGAAAACATATGTTAGACTGCTTTGACAGAGAACTTGTGCGCAGAGAGATTTGTAAAATGTTTGATTTAGGAGAAGAGGTTACTATAAGGAAACTTAAGATTTGGCTAGAAAAAAACAACAGCATCGTTGCATCAAAAACTACATTATGGAGAAGTGTGCGAGGTTTAGGCTTCACTTTCAGGAAATATTCTTGCGGAAGAAACATCATATGTGAGAAACCTCATTTAGTAGCTGCAAGAAGCAAATATTTGCGTGAAGTCAAAGAAATGCGCAATGAAGGTTATGACATTGTGTATTTGGACGAAACCTGGATTAATGCTCACCACACAAATGAAAAAGAATGGCAGTCATTAGATGGGACGATTAAACGGTATGTACCTAGCAGCAAAGGAAAGCGCTTAATAATTGCACATGCAGGTAGCAGACATAATGGTCTGATGAAAGATGCTGAACTTGTTTTTATTGCAAAGTCGACTGACAACCAAGACTATCATGCAGAGATGAACAGTCATATATTCAGAGATTGGATTGGGAACACTGTTTTGCCTTTATTAGATAGACCATCTTGTTTGATCATGGACAATGCATCTTACCACAACAAAGTGGCACAAGAAGATAAAGTTCCAACATCATCAAGCACTAAAGATGAAATAAAGCTCTGGTTGACAAGAGAACAAATACATTTTAACGATATGTATCTTAAACCTGAATTACTCTCAATTGTTAAACAGACACAACGGGCAAAGATATTTCATATTGATAAATTAATCCAAGAAACTACATTATGGAGAAGTGTGCGAGGTTTAGGCTTCACTTTCAGGAAATATTCTTGCGGAAGAAACATCATATGTGAGAAACCTCATTTAGTAGCTGCAAGAAGCAAATATTTGCGTGAAGTCAAAGAAATGCGCAATGAAGGTTATGACATTGTGTATTTGGACGAAACCTGGATTAATGCTCACCACACAAATGAAAAAGAATGGCAGTCATTAGATGGGACGATTAAACGGTATGTACCTAGCAGCAAAGGAAAGCGCTTAATAATTGCACATGCAGGTAGCAGACATAATGGTCTGATGAAAGATGCTGAACTTGTTTTTATTGCAAAGTCGACTGACAACCAAGACTATCATGCAGAGATGAACAGTCATATATTCAGAGATTGGATTGGGAACACTGTTTTGCCTTTATTAGATAGACCATCTTGTTTGATCATGGACAATGCATCTTACCACAACAAAGTGGCACAAGAAGATAAAGTTCCAACATCATCAAGCACTAAAGATGAAATAAAGCTCTGGTTGACAAGAGAACAAATACATTTTAACGATATGTATCTTAAACCTGAATTACTCTCAATTGTTAAACAGACACAACGGGCAAAGATATTTCATATTGATAAATTAATCCAAGAAACTACATTATGGAGAAGTGTGCGAGGTTTAGGCTTCACTTTCAGGAAATATTCTTGCAGAAGAAACATCATATGTGAGAAACCTCATTTAGTAGCTGCAAGAAGCAAATATTTGCGTGAAGTCAAAGAAATGCGCAATGAAGGTTATGACATTGTGTATTTGGACGAAACCTGGATTAATGCTCACCACACAAATGAAAAAGAATGGCAGTCATTAGATGGGACGATTAAACGGTATGTACCTAGCAGCAAAGGAAAGCGCTTAATAATTGCACATGCAGGTAGCAGACATAATGGTCTGATGAAAGATGCTGAACTTGTTTTTATTGCAAAGTCGACTGACAACCAAGACTATCATGCAGAGATGAACAGTCATATATTCAGAGATTGGATTGGGAACACTGTTTTGCCTTTATTAGATAGACCATCTTGTTTGATCATGGACAATGCATCTTACCACAACAAAGTGGCACAAGAAGATAAAGTTCCAACATCATCAAGCACTAAAGATGAAATAAAGCTCTGGTTGACAAGAGAACAAATACATTTTAACGATATGTATCTTAAACCTGAATTACTCTCAATTGTTAAACAGACACAACGGGCAAAGATATTTCATATTGATAAATTAATCCAAGAAACTACATTATGGAGAAGTGTGCGAGGTTTAGGCTTCACTTTCAGGAAATATTCTTGCGGAAGAAACATCATATGTGAGAAACCTCATTTAGTAGCTGCAAGAAGCAAATATTTGCGTGAAGTCAAAGAAATGCGCAATGAAGGTTATGACATTGTGTATTTGGACGAAACCTGGATTAATGCTCACCACACAAATGAAAAAGAATGGCAGTCATTAGATGGGACGATTAAACGGTATGTACCTAGCAGCAAAGGAAAGCGCTTAATAATTGCACATGCAGGTAGCAGACATAATGGTCTGATGAAAGATGCTGAACTTGTTTTTATTGCAAAGTCGACTGACAACCAAGACTATCATGCAGAGATGAACAGTCATATATTCAGAGATTGGATTGGGAACACTGTTTTGCCTTTATTAGATAGACCATCTTGTTTGATCATGGACAATGCATCTTACCACAACAAAGTGGCACAAGAAGATAAAGTTCCAACATCATCAAGCACTAAAGATGAAATAAAGCTCTGGTTGACAAGAGAACAAATACATTTTAACGATATGTATCTTAAACCTGAATTACTCTCAATTGTTAAACAGACACAACGGGCAAAGATATTTCATATTGATAAATTAATCCAAGAATATGGTCACAGATGTTTGAGACTGCCTCCTTACCACTCACATCTAAATCCAATCGAATTAGTTTGGGCAATAATCAAAGGACAAGTAGCAGCTGAAAATAAAACTTTCAAATTATGCGATGTGAAAGCGCTTACAAATGTTGCTATTTCAAACATAGACAAAGAGTATTGGGCTAAGTGTGAAGACCACGTTTTGGGAGAGGAAGAAAAGTATTGGAAAACTGATGGCTTGTGGGTTAGTCAACCAAAAGTGGTAATAAATCTGCTGCATTCGTCTGATTCTGAATAAAAATTATATATTATAGGACAATTGACTCCAATTCTACAAAATAAACCATGTAACATTAGACACGAAAAGAGCTCTATACAACACAATTTTCCTTTCTACGTTGTGCTACCAATGTCAAACATGGTCATTAACAGCATGTGAAAAAGAGAAATCGTTACAACTGAAATGAAATGCTTAAGAAGCATAATGAATGTGTCCAGACTATATAAAATCAGAAACGAATTTAAAAGACATCGAACTGGAGTTACACCTGTACTGGATTACGGCAAGAAGCAGCAATTAAAATGGTTCAGTCATGTAAGCAGATCACCACCAAATAGCAACATTCATCGTGCCTCGACCATGAGATACAATGGTAGACGAGATAAAGGCAGAGCTAGAAAACGCTTGATTGATGACATAGCTGAAGCCACAGCAAACACCATTCAGCAAAAACACATTAGAGCATTGTCAAGGACACTCCATCCCCACTCTACGCGGTATGGCATTTAGAGACAGAAAAAAGACAAGAACAAAGAAACAAAGTAAGAATGTATATCGATTGACATTATATTGACTAACAACATCTAACTAAATTATTTTAGAGACACAAATTTATTTAGATAATGCATAGTTTTAAAACGTGTCTTGCCACTAATTATCTGTCAAGACGGCGCAGTCCAGATGTTGAAAATTATTAAATGTGCAGAAAAAATACAAAATACTTTAATATTATATATTAATAATCGATGCTATCTCCTTACATGAAAATTGAGGATACGACTCTGCCTCTCAAAAAGTGTAAAAGTTCTTAATTTACCGTACATTCTATTTTTTGTGACAAAATATATACAAATTTGGGGAAGATCAAAAGAATTTGCCGCTTTGAGGAATCTGTAATACCTGAAATAATTTAATTGATGAATTCGTTATGACATTGGAATTCTAAGGTCGCATGCAAAAAATCATGGCATTTCATAAGAGGGTTCTCGAGATATTACAGGAAATAGGCAGGCAGATTTAGTGAAACAAACTTTAATAATGATACTGAGTGGAAACAACTCGAACAGAATGAGAATGTTTCTATCGGATCATCTACATTTAGATCAACTGCATCTGGTGTCCAAGCAACATTGAATGAAAATTCATCAGAACTGGATTGTTTATTTACACTGCTAACAACTGAGATTATTGATAGTCTGATAGGAAATATAAATGCATATGCAGAGGAGAAGATAAAAAAAGAACATACCAATGACAAAGAGGTCTACATTTCTGAATGGCAAATGTTGACCAGAGCAGAGTTTTTTTAATTTCTTGCAGTAGTAATTGCAATGGGATTTACAAAAAAACATGAACTAAAGGATTACTGGACAACAGTACGTTATCAATTTGTTCCATGGTTCAAGCTAATGTTTTCTCGGACAAAATTTTACCTATTGCATGCATCAGAACCAGATGCACAAGGCAATGCAAAAATTGAACCATTTGTAAATGATCTAATTGTCCAGTACAAGGCTGCATACACAACCCATACGAAAACCTTTCAGTGGATGAGATAGTGATTGGATACAAGGGGCGTTTCCATGCAAAACAGTATAACGCAAGCAAGCCAGATAAGTATCACATAAAGACATTTGGTGATATGGCGAATACAGCATATGACCCTGATCTTGACGTAACTGCGACTCATGCCGTGAAAGTCTTCTCCACCTTACTCAATGGCATTACAGCCAACCATCATATATATGCAGATAGGTATTATTTGTCAATGCCCCTCATTGAATTCCTTCTATCAAAGAAGATGAATTACACTGGTACAGTAAATTCAAACCGTAAAAGCTTGCCACCACAGCTGAAGCAGGAAAAAACCATCTTCAGAATTCCAAGATGGTTCTCAAACAAAGAGAAAAATGTGCTTTGTGTTTCTTGGAAAGACAAAAAATCAAAAACCTTGCATTGTAATGACGACACATGGTCAATCCACACTTTAGGAGCGTCAGGAAGGATACAGAAATGTCCAAAAGCCCAGCCCCATTCATTCATACAATATGAACATGAATGGATGTGATCGCATGGACCAAATGGTGTCATATTATGGCAATCATAATCGCAAAACAATCAAGTGGTGGAAAAAGATTTTCACATGGATTTTAGAAGTAACACAGGTGAATGCACATATTCTGTATGTATTATCCCACCCTAATGCATCTAAACGTATGACGCTAGCACAGTATAAGGATGCTCTTATCAATCAACTGATTGCTCTGTGTGGCCAGGAAATACCCATGGACATGATTGCAGCTGTAACAAATAAACCAGGACGAAAGCCAGTACTTTCACAGGATGACAGATATGTTGGCACTGTACATTTAATTGATTACGATGGTGCAGACCGGCGGTGCGTACAGTGCAGCAAATTAAAACTGAAAAAATGCACCTTTTTCTACTGTACACCTTTTTCGGGTGTATAGATAAACCTCACCTGTGCGCGAAAGTATGTTTTAGGGCATATCATACCAAACCAGAGTAAAAATAAGTCATCAGATGTAAATATTAACCATGTAAATAGTGTAAATATGATATGAATGTGAATTTTAAGCTCCACTGAGGATTCCAGTACTGGGACTCTAAATTTCTAAATTTTAACAATATTTTGTTCTGTTCTGAAATTGGACATGACACACAAAATATGGCATAAAATACTAGGCAGTTGCACGATTTACTTCAAATAAACTAATTATGATTAGGAAATGGACAGTCAATGCATCTACTTTAGGAAGATTGGATATCAACATTTCAAGACAATTAAAATTGAGGGTGAGTAGAACAAAATATCTGTTTAAAAAATGTCTGTCCAATTAACATTCCTGTTTGTGGTGCAATATTTTTATGTTGTTCTTAGAATTATTATATTTTTATATTGTATATGGATTCCACATTCAATTATCTTTCTTTTGATACCTTATATGACCTTCTATAGCTAATACTTTGTCTTCAGGAAGCTTGCGCCTAACTCATGTTGCGGTCCAAAAAGTTAGCCTAAAATTAATTACGTAAAAACCCCGGGTATAATTACATTCTGAAAGAGTTAAGGGGTTGCTGCCATTTTTCCGAGATCTTCTAATTCTTAGTTTCCCAGGGAAACAATTCATCTGAATGTTTTATTATAAGCTTCCAGACATATTTTATTCCCCGGAGGCTAAAAAGAGGAAGATCTCAGCAAAATGCCAGCGGTTTTTCACCATATCCTTAAGAATGTCTCCGCTGCTAAGAGATTAATGTAAAAAATATCCATGTTCTATTATCACTCACTAATCTCCTAGAACACACACATCTTCACTACACCCACTTGTAAATAATACAGAAACGTAAAACATGCTATATAATGACATGTAGATTGGATAGTATGCTCATAACTGAACACAGTACATATGCATTTATTGGATAGACTTCTAAATGTTCTATCTACCATTACTTACTTATACCAGTTGAGATCTTTCAATTTCTTCCCTGTACCAGGTGCTGTATGTCTTCTTTGTGTAGAGGGTTCAGTGAAGGCATTTAGTTGATTTTCATACAAAAAGTCTTGTAGAGAAGGTATTTGATAAGGTGGTATTTCACCGTTTCCTGTCTGTTGCAGAGAATGCAAAATCGTCTGCTTTCATTGTTGCTGTTTGTTGAAAGGTCTTGATTGTATTCTATATTGTGTTTTTCTCTGTAGTCTGATGATGATAGAAGCCATAGGAAGTATGAGTATGTCTCTCTTGATCCCTATGCCAAACAGTGGACTTTTATTACTTTCATTCTGTGTGTTTCCCCTGCATTCTTTTTTGATGAAGTTCTCCAATGTTGTTTTAGCAAGTCCCAGATTAGTGTTAATCAATGTTGCTGTATGATGTATTGACACAATTCTTCTAACACTGTGAGAATATTTCAAATAGTTTTACTTGTGTATTAAAGTGCAGAATTTGACAAAAAGCATTTGTTCACTTTTTTGTGATTATGTAATATTAATGTACTTTTGTGTTTTCTTTATTTTCCCCTCAAAGCACATACATTTTTATTTTAGTGAGTAATATAGTAGAATACTGAATTGGTAGTAACCATCTGTGTATGCTTCATAAGATCCAGTTCTTTGATAGGAGTGAATGGTTTCCAGTTTGCTTAAGTTTAGGTGTGCTGTGAACCATAACCTTCATTATTCCCATTTATGTACTAGTAGTGTTTATCTAGTTATTATTTCCCTGCTGTGGCAGCCTGGTAGTGGGCTCAAACCCCATTGCAAGTAATTTTGTGTCTGTGCCGTTCAGAAAGCAATGGTAAACCACTAAACATTTATATTGCCTACAAAATCACAACAGCTAAAAAAAGCTGGGTTTGAAGATACATGCTGAAAAGAATATATCAATTTTTAGTGTTTATCGTGAGCGATATGAGGAATATGATTGGTGAGAAATTTGATATATTATTTTTATTTCTGTATAACTTCTGATAGGTACTAGTTCTGCTACATGTACTGGTGGTTGTGTTCCAGTTTTCTGCATCCGGGTATATGTTAATTTTTTGATGTGTGACTCTTGGGAACGTGATTATTTTTAGTTTCTATGTTTCTCTTTCCTTTTATAAAGATTCGTGAATCTATGATTGTGTTGACTAATTAAATAAGAGGTGTAGATTGAGTGTGATCATCTTCTTGGCTCCTCCAATTCTGCAAAATAAATGTTCCCAATCTGTCAATCTACTGTCTTTGAGAATCTTCTTAATAACTGTTGAGGAAAAAATATTTATATATTGAATTAGACCAACATAAACATTTCACAAAAAAATACTAATTATTTATAAGCAACTGTGATTTATGTGTCCTTAACCGAAAGTGGGAACACTGCTAAAAATTAAATCTAGCCTCATTTCCAGTCAATGTCATATGCAAATAACCTGCACAAGTTCAAAGTGTCAGTTATCTTGTTTCATTCAAAGCAAATCAAGTTGAAATGGAAGCCATTTTTAGTGAAATTCTTAAGGATTGTTTTTCTGAGGAATTGGGAATTACAATTACTTTCAAAGATATGAACACATAATTTTGGTTATGAAATGACACCAGGAACATTAGGTCTGGACATCATGCATTGAATATAAATCATATGTCAAAGAAATATTCTTTTATATCTACTATTCAAGGTTGGATCGAGAAGGTTAGCGACACCTAAGTGCTTTATTTATTTTCACAGACGATAGTATGAGTATGTTAGTTTGGTTACGAAATTGCTTCTGAAATGATAGGTTTAGGAAATTTTCATAAGAGCACCAAGTCAGTCATTTGTAAAAAAAATTTTTATTTTTATCATTGCGCAGTTGTCCACAAATAATCTGACATGCAGGTGGTAGTTACATAATTTGTATTTAGTGTGGGATAGGTTAATAACATCTGTTGAGATGTTAATAATATCTGGGTGTGTTTATTGACAGAAGTCTTGAGTTTCAGGGAACATGTTGCCCATGTTATCATAAGGGCAGAGAAAGGCTTAGCAGCAATGAAGGCTATGGCTGCTGCGCAGTGTGAGCAGAGGTTGTTATTTCTTTTGTACCAGGATTTGGTGGAGGCTGTGGTGGAATATGCACTTGCAATTCTGACTCTCAGCCAAACTCAGATTGAAAAACTGGATAGAATCCAGAAATGTGTATCATTCTTGGGTGCACAAGAGACACATTGACAAGAGCTATGGATAGGTAGATTTTGAAACTTGTTTGAGAGTAGTAATATCACATAAACATAATAATAAAGAAGCACAGATCAGTAATAATGCCAAAGAGGGGGGATGTTATTATACAAACTGATGGATCTGTGATTAGACATTCGCAGTACTTGGGCATTCACAGCTCAGTGTACAGGTAAAACGATCAGGGTGGAGAGTGGGGCCTTTGCTGTTACTACGAGTAGTATGACCATGGAGATTATGGCGGTGACCAGAGCATTTGAGTTGGTCGGCACACAGAAGGTTTAACGCAGGTCAGCATCTTGAATGACTATGAGTATGATCTGATGAATAACTAACTATCTATTCAGAGGTAAACATATTTACATACTGACCAATTTCTCATATTTTACAAAAACAGAAAATTATTTATAAGGACCAGAACCCCCCCCCCCAATTAAATAACTGTGGTGACATCTGAACTTGTATACGGTTTGTGGTCTCAAAGGCATGGTTGTGTTCGGGGGAATTTATGGATTCAAGTTTAGTTCCAGAAGGGAGGCATTCCAGTGCAAAAGTATTCCAGGATCACGTCCTGCCAAGAGCGTATTTTTATATATTTCAGTCGGACACGTTTGTTGTGGTGTAGTCATTTCTACTCGTAGTCTTTTTATGCTATGTGCGTACCTTGATAAAGGCCTTTTGGTTGTGTCCTGTGTATTGTCATTTGTATGATTACATCCTGTGTTTTGTTGTGTATATTATTTCACGTATCTGACAGTGTTGTCATTCAGTTTTTTCTTCTTCTTCTTTCGTTCACTTGAAACATGTCTATATCTGTAATTCTGTCTCCTTAATAAAACTCAGTCTTTTGTAGTTCATACAGTGTCCCATAGAGTTTTGATTCCAGTGTTGTTTCCTCTGGCCAATATGTCTGCCTCAGCGTTTCATGCTCAGAACACTCTTGAAGTATATGTTTGGCACTCTGTGCTGCCTGTCCACATGTACACATGGCCGTGTTGCCAATCTTGAACTTTGTATACGTGTGACTGCGGAGTCGGTTGTGTCCTGTTCTGAGACGTAGAATTATAACTTGTTCTGGCCTGTTCATAATATGATAGTCATCTTGTGTTGGTGTTTGTGGCTTTCTTATTGACTTGATCATCTGTTTTTTCTGATGGTAGGTGATTGGTATATCTGGTTGGTCTTCGGCAGCACCTTCCTAGGCCAGTTGGTCTGCTTTTTCATTTCCTGGTATTCCACAGTGAGAGGGTATCCACTGCATGGTTACCCTATACTGGTAAGACAATTCGCTAAGTAGTTTTTTCAAGTCTGTTAGTTTTCCAGACTGGAGAGCTTGAAGCAGTGACCCTGCATCTGTCAGGAATACCAAAGGCTGTAGGCCAGAGTTGGAGTTCAGTAGTTTTTTAGGTGCCACACTAATTGCCTGGATTTCTGCATCATAATTATTGCAGAATTTTCCTGTCTGTGTTCTGATTGTATCTCTAGGCTTGTGTGGATATTCTATATATACACCTGCACCTCCATTCCTCACGGCATTCTGTGCTGACCCACCTGTGTATACTCTGACCCATATATTTTGTGGATATTCCTCATCCAGGAAACTGAGGGTGACTGTCCTTCGCTGCACACTGTTCTGTTAGTCCTCGTTTAGTATTCCTTTCACATGGGTCTGAATGTATATTGGCATTCCATGGCTTTCACTCCACAGGGTTTGTTCTGGTACAGGCCTTAAGGGGCTGTCAACTTCAGGTAGGTCTGTAAGTTGTCTGCGGAGTCGTTTAGCTTGATGGATAAAGCTGCTTCTTTTCAGTCGTCCCATTGCTAGATTTTGGAATCTTTCCTTCATTGGATGACTTGCCATACACTGAAACTTTTCTGCCTGAATTAGTACTTTTGTGTCTCTGCGTTCGCCAAGTGTTTGCATTCTTCCCATTTTCTGCATCTCTGCTATGGGTGTTGATTTCATTGCTCCCAACATTATTCTAAGTGCTTGGTTTTGCACTTTATCTAGATCTTGTAATGTGGTGTTTGATGCAGGACACCACGCTGCTGAACCATATTCCAGGTGTGGTCTTATGCCTTGCTGGTAAACTTTACTGAGTATATTCCCACTGGCTCCCCATGTGGTTCCACTTAGTTTTCTCAGGATAGCTAACTTCCTCCTGGCTTTTGTTGTTGCTTTGTTTATGTGCTGCTTCCATGTCAGTTTATCATCAAAAGTAACTCCGAGGTATGTTGGTTGTTTGTCTTCTTTCAAGAGTTCTCCATCTATCTTGATATGACCGTTTTTTTGTTTTGGTGAGAGGGTAAAGAGTGTAGTGCTGCACTTATCTGTGTTAATGCTGACGCACCATCTATTAGCCCATACGGTTAGGGCATCGATAGATCTTTGTATTTGTTTAGTGGCCACTGTCGCATGTTCTTCCATGCACCATATCACCAGGTCGTCAGCATACATTGCCACTTTGATCCCATGTGGTAGTTCAGCAACTAGGTCATTGATGTAAACCAAGAAAAGTGTGGGTGACAGGACTCCTCCCTGGGGGACTCCATGACGCAGTAGAACTTTCTTGCTCTTGCAACCATCTAATTGTACCCTGGCTCTTCTATTATGCAGGTATGCTTTTACCCATTTGTACATTCTTGAGCTAACCCTGCAATTTCGCAATTTCTTTAGGAGCCCTTCTTTCCAGACCTTATCAAATGCTTTTCTGAAGTCTATCCATGCTGCTAGTACCAGTTTCTTATCTTGGAAGGCATCCTCAATCTCTTGGGAGAGGTAGGTTGCCTGATCTTCAGTAGAGTAGCACTGTCTGAAACCTGCTTGCTGTGATACCAGAAGGTTTTCACTTTCAAGGTACCACTGCATCCTAAGATTGATAATGCGTTCCATTGTTTTGCATAGACAGCTTGTGAGGCTGATGGGCCTGTAGTTGGAGACTGTGTTGCCATCTTTTCCTGATTTGAGGAGTGGTATCATTATTGCTTCTCTCCACGCCTGTGGTACATTACCCGTGGACCAGCTTGTGTTAAAGATCTGCAGTAGCTTTGCTCTTGCTGCAATTCCCAGGTTTCTAATCATTTCATTGGACACTCCATCAGCTCATGGGGACTTTTTCATTTTCAATTTGGATATTGCATGCTCCAGATCTCTCATTGTGATTGGTGCCTCCATGACTTCAGGTATAGGTTCGCCTTGTCCAATGTTTTGCTGGTTCTCTCGAACCTCCTGTTGTTTGTCTGGGCTGACTTTGATGTTATTGTCTTCTGCAAAGTAATCAGCTGCGTGTTTACCTGTTAAAATGTTTCTATCTTTATAAAGTGTGATCCTGGTATTTCTCCCTGTACCTTCATCATTTAGTTGTTTTACAAGTTTCCATAATTTCCTAGTATCTCTTTCTAGGTTCAGCGACTCTGCTATTTCTTTCCAGCTACTCCGTCTGGCTTGTAACTTGGCTCTTTGAAAATTAGCCTTTGTTTGCCGATATTTGTTGTGATGTTCTTGGCAAGGTCTGTTCTCAGCCTGCTGTCTAGATGTTTCCATCTCATTTTGCAGCTTTTCCAGTTCATCATTCCAGTAGGGTTTGTAGTTTTTGCGTGCCCCCTTGGGTATGGTTTTACTAGCAGCATGTAGTATACATCTATTAAATTCACTCACTGCTCTATTGATGTCTTTGTCCAAGTTCATGTCCTTAGCTAGAACACTGGTTAAATGCTGGTACATTTTCCAGTCTGCCCTCTTATAGTTCCACCTAGTGAGCATGCTGCTGTCCTTGGTAAATTCATTGTGGATTTCCAGAAATACTGGTCTGTGGTCACTACCCCCAAGCTGCTTTCCAACGACATGTGATGTTCCATTCCAGGCCTGGTGAGTGGAATGCCAGATCTGGTGTAGAGGTGGTGTGCCATGCTCTCGAGTAGAAGGTTGGTGAGTCTGCTGGCTGGTTAATAAGGATGAGATTATTTTCATCCTGCCAGCTCTCAAGTTCCTCACCTCTCTTGTTGATATGATCAAAGTCAAAGGCTTGCACTTTGTTCTCGTTCGTAGGCACTATGCATGACTCTTGCTTGATTGATTGACCTAGCAAGAATGAAGAATGTGACACAGTGCATGGGCCAGTAGGCCATATAAACTTTATTATAAGGTAAGAAGGTTTAACAAAACAGTTTCATTATTCTTACCTCAATTAGTGAGTGAGAGTGGCTCTAGGCCAGAACAGGTAACCCGTAACTTGTCATGGCGGATTCATTCATTGGCGTAGCCGTACCGTACCCATTCATTTGCTGAATGTTTTGTTTAAAATTCAAATTGATTGTTGTGACATCAGTCAGAATTCAGATCACAAATCGAGTGCCTCTCATTTAGAAAAATCTTCCCAGACCATCATAACAGAGGCCTAATGAAGTAAATCTGGAAACCACAAATATTCTAACACTTGGGATTCGGATTCGTCGGCCAGGGCGGTAGGGCTAACAACTTTTCCTGGGCTTGATGCCACACTGACACAGCATGCATGCTAATCAGACGCGTAGGCGTAGCATAGTAGTCCGGATTTATAATTGGTCATTAGTATTAGTTTCTCCTGTGGCATGTATCAAATACAGCATTATTTACCAAATTGCATTGCAATGCATGCCTGAGCTATTGCTCGTCATTAGGAAGCAGACAGTGCTAAAAACTTCTAGAAACTGATACGTCATTGCCTTGCCGGTTTCTCAACAAAAATTACTAACGCCAGGATTGCCAGATAATTTTCGATAAAGATGCCAAACCGCACAATTGTCTCTTCCCAGGAGAATGATGGCTGATCTTATTCACACTTGCCTATAATTAGAAGATAAAATTGATGCCTTTGAGATGTGGGTATATAGAAGAATAGGGAGAACATCATGGAAAGAGAAGAAAACAAATAAAGAGGTGCTAAAGACACTTAATATGAAGAAAGAACTACTAAGAGAAATAAATATCAGGCAAATAAAATATTTTGGACACATTAAAAGACATGACACCTTATTGAAGACCTAACTTGATGGTAAAGTCAAAGGGAAGCGAGCAAGAGGTAGGCAGAGATACAAGTGGGAGAGTAACATTACACGATGGACAGGTTACAGTCTAGCAGAGTGTACCACCAAGACAAGAGACAGGAGATGTTGGAGATACGTTGCAGCCAACCTTCGTTGCGGAGACGGCACTTGATGATGATGGTAGCTTAAACTATCGTTTCAAGGCCCGATGTGTCGACGAGGTTGCATTTAGTCCATGTCTGTTCAAGGCTATCTTGATGTCTTCTATCCACCGTTTTCTTGGGTTACTTTTGGCCTTGCTCCCGGATATACTTTTGTTATATGCTCTTATTGGTATTTGGTTTGGGATGATTCTCATAAGATGACCGAACCATTTTACTTGCCATCTTTCAATATGTTCAATACATGATATTAGGCATATACCAACTCTTTTCCTAATTTCTTCATTTTTTATTTTTATCTAGTTTAGTAACCATCGTAGCTTTTCTCAGACACTTAATTTCACATGTAATGATTTTCCTCTGCTGCGATTAAAGACCATGTTGGTAGCAGAGTGTTGGCATTTTTGAGAAATCCATTTTGTTTATATTCGTTATGGTTTTTTTGTTTTTAACTGTTTTTGTTGTCTTTAAAGGTCCCACTTGGACCGACACGTTGACTATTGTATTTGTTCCTTTTATTTATTGTTATTTTCTATATTTTATTATTTTATATTGATATAGTAACCTATTTACTTTATTTGCATTTACCTCTAGCAGAGTGTTGGTATAAATATTGTAGATATTATCGTTATTTTTTTAAATTTCCATCTTGATCTTTGGGTGAAGAAGTAATGGTGAAAGTTGATAGTTCGCTGTGCTTGTTTTCTGGCACCTTGTTTCTAATTCTCTGTCTAGTTTTCCATTTTCAGAAAAAAATGCTGTCTAGATATTTAAATTCTTTAGCTTGTTTCACTTTGGTGGGATAACACAAAAGTTCAGAGGATATTATACGTCAATCTATATAGGATTTCACTCGTGTTTTGCCGGGGCACGAAAGGGGAGCAAAGAATAGCAACACTATTTACCTTCCACGCATGTCGTAAAAGGCGAATAAGGAGGTTATGGGATGGAGTTGGCTGTCCCATCCCATATACGGTCACTTACCCAAAGCCATGCTGAAGTCGGATGTGTCAGGCCGAAAGGTGCAAATATCGCAGCAATGCTGTAAACCATGCCACAGCGCATTACGTTCTCCGGACTACATCCTGCTAATCTGCAGGAGTTTGAGAACGAACGCAGAAGAAGAAGAAGAATCTATATAGGATTTGGGGCACGCAGAGGATAGTATACAGAGGGTGTGCAGATTGAAATATGTGCTACCTGGTGGGGAATGGAGTCATGCGCACTTAGATTGTCCAACAGCCTTCAAAGTAATAATAACACTCAATAGAGAATGCAGGGAATGGTGTCCGACAGTGGTGGAGTCGGAGGTACTCGCTTTAATCGGTGAAAATTCCAGAGAAGCTTATATGATTGTATATACATATGGGTCGGTTGAGAGACACATCAGAAGTGAGTAGGCCTTCGTGGCTCAAACGTGGGGGGGGGGGCATCAGAGAGGAGAGTGGCGCATTTGCTCAGACGACAACCAGCATGAGAATGGAGATTTGGGCAGTAACCAAGGCTTTGAAATAGGTGTGCTTACAGACTGTCTGCGAGCGTGCCTGTATACTCAGTGAATAGATGAGCATGGTTGTGAAGGTTCACGCGAGATACACTCGGGAACAGTGGCTGGATGCAGTGAAGAATTCATGTATGCGTAAAGTGACTTTCATTTTTGTGCCGGGACATGCGGGAGTCCGGGGTAATGAGAGAGCAGATAGGTTGGCCGCACACGCTGCTACTACTGCTGATGGTGGAGCAATGGATTGAGCAGACATTTTGAACGCCCTACGAGAAAACGCACGAGCAAATGAGTGACGATGACTCTTGTTCCATAACTAGAATAAAGGAATTTGATTTGAAATGTGGTGTCGCTAGAAAGGAGTGGTTTCGTGGGAAAGAAAGAATGATGGTCAGTCAACGTGTAATGGCGGCTACACTCAAGGAGAGATCTGAGCACCTATGCACTTGTCTGGAGTGCAGTGACGATGATCCAACGACTAACTTTGGTATTCTATATATTCGCTAAACCCATATTGTCTTTCAGCGTCAGGGGTAGAAGAGTTCTCTGGAGATGGCCCTCGTATGTGCTGAGAATATTGTATAATTTGTCGTCTCTTTTATTTCGGTGGTCCATCGTTTTCGTGGTCGGTCTCTATGTCTGCCTTCACTGTATCTGTGTAGCATAACTTGCTGTGGTGTTCTGTCTAGTGGTAGCCTGTTTAGATTCTCATCTAAATGAAGGACTACTACCCGAAAGCCAATGTGGTTTCAGAAAAGAACGTGGAACAACTGATATGATCTTTGCTGAAAGACAGCTTCAAGTTGTGAATAGATTCACATATCTAGGCAGTACGTTATCACAAAATGCCAACGTTGATGGTGAAGTGTATACAAAGATCGCCAAAGCAAGCAGTACTTTCGGCAGATTGTACGCAAATGTTTAGCGTAGAAATGGCATTAACCTACAGACTAAGCTGAAAGTTTACAGAGCAGTGGTACTTCCAGTGCTGCTATACGCTAGTGAAACATGGACTGTGTATAGACGTCATGTGAAAAAACTCAATCATTTTCATACAAATTGTCTCAGATAAGTTATGAACATCAGATGGCAAGACAAGATTCCAGATACCACTGTCCTTGATAGAGCTGGTATCACAAGCATTGACACGATCTTGATGTAGACACAGATTCGTTGGGCATGTCATTTGGTGCGTATGCCAGACCATCGTCTGCCAAAGATAATTCTCTATGGTGAACTAGAGAAGGGTATACGATCTCAAGGTGGTCAAAGGAAGCGCTACAAGGACTCGTTAAAGGACTCACTGAAAGCCTTTGAAATAGACCACGATACATGGGAAGAACTTGCACAAAATAGATCTACATGGCGTTCTAGAATAAAAAAGAGCGCATCATCTTGTGAAAAGAAGAGAAACGCAGCAGCTCAACAGCGGAGAGCAGCTAGAAAGTCACGGATAGACCAAGATCCGCCTACAGTCGTTATTCCATGTCCAAACTGTCCAAGGACATTTACAGTTCGAATAGGGCTCATTAGCCATCTACGAACTCATAATCAAGGACATAACTAAAATAGAATTTTCAAAAGTGGATGTAACAAATGGTCATCATCACTTGTGATGGGCGAAGAACAACTAGTCTGTTTAGTTATTAGTTATATTGTAGTCTTTGGTGTTATCTATTGTTATATTCATTAGTGTTGCAGACTTGCTGATTTTCATGACTTGTATTCATGTACGTTAATTTTCATGTTATACTTCTGTCATGCTAATAGCAATGCATTGATGTGATTTTGCAAATTTTCCTCATCTTTGTATATTAGACTTTGATTATCGGCAAATAATAGTTCATTGATTTCATTGTTAAGTTTGTCATCTGGTTTATTTGTGATGTTTTTCTCTTTGTTTGGGGTGAGATTCTATTCTGTCCATGTATATGTTGAAAAATAGAGATGAAAGCGTGCAGCCTTGTGTTACTCCAAATCTTGTTTCGAAATGTTCAGTCATTCCATCTATTTGATCAGATGACCCGCCAAAGACGGATGAGTCGGGCCATTGGCGCAAATAAAACTGCGACACAACGCATTTCAATTCTCTGAACTACATCCTGCTGGAAATCTAGTAGGGCCATGGTCTTGCTACAAGAGAATTCAGCAGGAGTTTGAGAATGAACGCTGAAGAAGATCAGATGTAAAAATCCTTTACAATAAAACATGCGCTAAAGTAAAACTAACAGTGAAAACCGCACCATAAAAATGGCAAATCGCACCAGAAAGAGGCCAAAATAAGGCCATAATAATTTGGGCTCTGTTCTAATATACAGGTTTGTAAAAAACCTAAACCACAGACACCAAATATGCAAGTGGATTCATGCTAATAACCAATGTGAATTAAGAACAAATGCAGGAGTGTCCATAAGTTTCAAATTCAATCAGAAGAAATTCAATCAGGAGTTCGCCAGGGATGTGTCCTATCCCCTCTACTTTTTATAGCACATATCGACCACATCTGTAAACTAACAAGTACCAACGAATAAGATAACACAAAAGACAAATTGAACGAACTTCAAAAGATCCCACCAAAGAAACTGGTGCCTCTGCTGAGGGCGATCATGTAACAGATCACGGTGAAACTACTACTAGTCTGCTAACACAAGACTCTAAGCGATCATGTCACAGCAACACAAGACTTTCTAAGCGATCATGTCACAGCAACAGAAGATTTTCTAAGCGATCATGTCACAGCAACAGAAGATTTTCTAAGCGATCATGTCACAGCAACAGAAGACTTTCTAAGCGATCATGTCACAGCAACAGAAGATTTTCTAAGCGATCATGTCACAGCAACAGAAGACTTTCTAAGCGATCATGTCACAGCAACAGAAGACTTTCTAAGCGATCATGTCACAGCAACAGAAGACTTTCTAAGCGATCATGTCACAGCAACAGAAGACTTTCTAAGCGATCATGTCACAGCAACAGAAGACTTTCTAAGCGATCATGTCACAGCAACAGAAGACTTTCTAAGCGATCATGTTACAGCAACAGAAGACTTTCTAAGCGATCATGTCACAGCAACAGAAGATTTTCTAAGCGATCATGTCACAGCAACAGAAGACTTTCTAAGCGATCATGTCACAGCAACAGAAGATTTTCTAAGCGATCATGTCACAGCAACAGAAGACTTTCTAAGCGATCATGTCACAGCAACAGAAGACTTTCTAAGCGATCATGTACAGCAACAGAAGACTTTCTAAGCGATCATGTCACAGCAACAGAAGACTTTCTAAGCGATCATGTCACAGCAACAGAAGACTTTCTAAGCGATCATGTCACAGCAACAGAAGACTTTCTAAGCGATCATGTCACAGCAACAGAAGACTTTCTAAGCGATCATGTCACAGCAACAGAAGACTTTCTAAGCGATCATGTCACAGCAACAGAAGATTTTCTAAGCGATCATGTCACAGCAACAGAAGACTTTCTAAGCGATCATGTCACAGCAACAGAAGATTTTCTAAGCGATCATGTTACAGCAACAGAAGACTTTCTAAGCGATCATGTCACAGCAACAGAAGACTTTCTAAGCGATCATGTCACAGCAACAGAAGATTTTCTAAGCGATCATGTCACAGCAACAGAAGACTTTCTAAGCGATCATGTCACAGCAACAGAAGACTTTCTAAGCGATCATGTCACAGCAACAGAAGATTTTCTAAGCGATCATGTCACAGCAACAGAAGACTTTCTAAGCGATCATGTCACAGCAAAAGATTTTCTAAGCGATCACGTCACAGCAACAGAAGACTTTCTAAGTGATCACGTCACAGCAACAGAAGATTTTCTAAGCGATCATGTCACAGCAACAGAAGATTTTCTTTCTAAGCGATCATGTCACAGCAAGACAAGACTTTCTAAGCGATCATGTCACAGCAACATATTTTTGTTTTCGTCTTCCTCTTGTATCTTTCATATCTTGTATCATATTGTGCCTAATCAATGTCACCCCCCCCTCCCGCACTCAGATTTTGCCTCCAGACAGCCAGAGTTTCCCTAGTCGTGTGGGGTATATGGAAAAATCTTTGATTGAGGAAGTACAGATGTTTTTGTACATCAGCATTGGTCTACCACGGGCCAGCTGGACTTCAGACGGTTCTCCGAATAGCACTTGTTTGGAATGCGATAGTTTGACATTCTGCGGACGTGACCCAGCAATCACAACCTATTTCTACTAAGTGTTACATTGTAGATGGTTGTAGGGTGTAGACTATAACCTGCTGGAAACATGGCAGATGGTAGCTAATTCTGGACTATAACCTGCTGTAAATCTAGCATGACCATTATCCTATTACAAGAGAGATTCAGCAGCAGAAATTATGATGAAATAATCCCTTTAGTTATGAGCAGGTAGTTCTTGACAAATGATGATGATGAAATAATCCCTTTAGGTTAGTTAGTCATTGGACAAATGATGATGATGAAATAATCCCTTTAGGTTAGTTAGTCATTGGACAAATGATGATGATGAAATAATCCCTTTAGGTTAGTTAGTCATTGGACAAATGATGATGATGAAATAATCCCTTTAGGTTAGTTAGTCATTGGATCATCATCACTGCAAATTAGACACGTCCATAGTTGCTTCGATCTCTCCCTGAGTGTATCCGCCATTATACCTCTGCTGACAGTACCGTTCCTATGCTGGGTGACCATCATTCTTCTGCGTTCTCCGTTTATATGTGAGTAGATAGCTCTTGACACATGATGATGATGAAATAATTCCTTCAGCTGTGAGTAGGTAGCTCTTGACAGCCCATAGCCTTTCTGACAAAAGCACGTTCTTCTCAGTTGTGTAACTGAGGCAACACCCGGAATCATACAAGGTCTCAGTCATGTAGCGGGGTGGTTATGGGTGCATGTTTAGTCCTTGAAGGGAGGAATCAAGGATTACCTCATCATACCAACAACACAGCAAACACATCCAGCACAGATGTCTCATGATTCTTTTGTCAGATTTGTTAAATCATACACAGTGATGGCACATTAACATTATCCGTCACCTATGAGTCTGTCACAAAAAGACAAAGGTGCAATGTCCGCTTGCCTGCATCTTTTCGTCATCCGTGGGAATCATTTGATAGAAAACAAATGTAAGAAATTGAGACAACATGTGAGGATGATTTTTTTCACAGATGACAAGTTGTCAGCCTATCCCCCCACTTTCCTTTGTTGCCTCCTACAACATGTCAGAAAAGATGACAGTTGTTTTATTCTTTGCACCCTGAACTAGAAGTTCAGGACATTATTTTTAGCAATGAGGAGATTGAAAAAACAACAAATTAATCTGTCAATAGCAGGAAGATAGAGGAACAAGTAAACTCGTGTGCAGCAGATAAAGGGTTAATAAGGCACATTACTATGTTGTGACATGATGTTCGTCCGTCATAATCGACGATGACCAAAAACTCAACCATAATAATAATAACAATAAGTAATACAAAATAATAAAGTTAATAGTGCGTTTTTAAATGACTAACAAGTCAATGCGCGCACAAAATGTTCTTTTACAGAATTGACAACAATAGAGGGTATCTATATGAGGTTGAGATGTTTTTTCTTTACTACGTGTCCGCTTCTGTCTTGCAGTATCTTGTCTGGACTCTTCCGCCGCTAGTGCTCCCGTTCTAATGATGTAACGCCATGCGGTTCTATCCTGAGCGAGGCTCTCACAAGTGCCTACGTCAATGTTAAGATGTTTCAGTGATGAGTTGAGCGTGTCTTTGAAGCGCTTTTTCTGTCCACCAGCTTTTCGAAAACCTGCCTTGAGTGCTTCATAATATATTTGTTTTGGCAATCGTGAGTTATGTTGTGATATAACAGTATGCAAACTGGTTACCAGCTCCCTATTCACACTTTCAGTAATGCAAAACAAACAACAAAAATTAAAACAAAAATCAATATATTTCATTGCACTTATTTTATGCATGAACTATTTCCCCCACTTCCAAATATTTATATGTAAAATAAATGAAATTATACGTCATACATGAATTATTTATAATATGATGTACAAGCAGCTTATATACATTATTTATCAAGAGAACAATATATTCAGAGTTATATTAACTAGAGGACTGGGTATTACATTTACTAAAAATAACGCCCAAGATTGTGGTTCTCCAAACCAAAACCTCCGTTATTAGTTTATGGTAAAAAGTTCTGATATAACCAAACTGGACTAATGTCCGCAATTGAAAAAAGATCATCTTATAATAAAAGGTCCTTTTTTTAATTAAAAAAAAATATCTTACAATTAATGACAGACAGCAGAGACAATCTTAAGTTAGATATTTGAGCATGGACATCGGTTGTCTAAGCCAATAGTGTGGCAGACAGCTGAAAAAGGTCAGGCAAGTTTGACAGTGGTTAGCTTTGAGGATGGTGACCAGTGTGTGGTATGGGAATCAGTTCTCTCATGATTGGACTACTAGCAATATGGTCACATACGTCCACCATTCAGTGGTAAAAATACTGAACATATTAGTTGCCAGTCAGTTGTGTCAAGCAATTGGAGAAATAAAAATGGCAACATGACTCACTTCCTTCTCTAGACTACATCCTGCTGGAAATCTAGCCAGACCAGTATCCTGATACAAGAGAGAGATCAGGCGGAAGTTTAAGAATGTATGCAACAAAATAAAATATTTCAACATAACAAGGTAAATTATCTAAAGTAACTTACTCATAATTGTCAACTTCTGCAATGACCATCCCTTATTTACATTCAAAATACTGACTGAATTTCATATTTTTTCACCAAAGTCTGTACAATAAGCACATCAGTAAAGAAAATACTAAATACTAACATGTGCGTAGTCAATGAAATCTGAGTATATATGTATCTCTCATGTGAACTGTTACCACCAAACCCCTCCATCACCAACACCATTTACACAACACAGCTGAAGAAGACATGCACCTACCACCACCTGGCACAGGAAAAAAGAGTGAAATCTCGCAAATCCAGGGATCAGATAAGTATCAAGTGACATATTCTTTCCAGAAGTCTTGTTTATGGATTTTTTGAACTCCACATGATCCTGGGCGAGTTGACCTGTCACGGCCAGGGGCATGTTTAAACAATCTCAGATGTCTTTTATCCATCATAGTCTTGGATGGCCTTTACCCCTGCTTCAAAGAACCATACCTTCCACTATTTAATTTTTTCATGCCGTAACGTCTCTATATATGACCAAAAAATCTCAACTCTCTTATTATAATGTCACTGTTTTTATCATTTTTTAAATTAGACTTTCGCTGTCCAATGTATTCCTCAAAATTATTCTATAGCATCTCATTACAAGATATTACAGACACATATCTCGGAGTACATTCTGAAAAATTGAGAGAAAATCTCTTCCTCTAGACAGGTAGGGTTAGAGAAGACCAAAAAATAATTTAAATTTACTTACAGAACACATTTATAGATACAATTTTCTATGCAGGAATGCTACCCAAACCAACCATCTATGTGAACACTGATATGTTAATCTCAATTGGTTGCATATTGTGAATTCAGTAAGTGACATAAATACAGTGAATTCATCTACAGTGCAGTCTTTTATAATACATTTTCCTATATGACACACATTTATAAATCCCTAATTAGATATGGTAGGTGGACTATAAACAAGAATATTCAAAGTGAATTGGAGGCTACAGAAATGTGGTTTCTGAGAAGAATGATGAAAATACCATGGACAGCCAAGAAAACTAATGCAGAGGTTCTCATTGATGCTGGCGTAAAAAGATCAATCATATAAAACATTAGAGGCAGACAGTCAAGGTTTCTAGGGCATGTGCTGAGAAGAACACAGCTTGAACACTTAATAACCACTGGAAAGATCAAAGGGAGAAGAGATAGAGGTCGACAAAGAGAAAAGTTACTAGATGGGCTTGTATCGTGGCACGGTAGAAGCTCACCAACCGAGCTTATTGACAACACAAGAGACAGAGAGTCGCGGAGAAACATGATCGCCTACGCCAGTCGGCATGACACTTGATTGATTTTTTTCAAAAATGTGTATTTCTTACATATATGCATATTAAAAAAAAATGTCCATATTTAGAACCAAAAGACTTTTTGTGTGTGTGTGTGTGTTTTGTTTGGCCCATCAATATGTTCAATAAGTGGGTTAAGATGTCCGCATTTGTAATAAATAATGAAATTTAACAGCATGTGACCATTTATTTTAAAATAAAAGTTGGTTTATTTTGGGTTGGGCCCGAAATCCATATCAATACGGAAAATCTGCACCAATTGACACATATATAATTATATTTAGTATATATTGTTTGTACCGTATATAATGAATTTGTTATTATATACACATTTTCTGCTGAAGGCGGATATATTGGGCCATTAAGCAAATAAAATGGTGACACAAAGCATTTCCATTTACTGGACTACATCTTGCTTGAAATCAAATAGGACCATAGTCCTGCTACAAGACAGAGCCAGTGGGAGTTTGAGAATGAACGCTAAGAAGAATATACATATTTTGTCTGTCAGCACCAAGTTGTTATAACTGGATTCCACTGTGATGAGTTTATGTCATGTGAATGCACTGGGCAATTTTACAAATTACTGATATGTTCTAACACCCGTCAGTGTGTGATGCATGACCAAGAGTTTAGTGTTGGTCTCAGAACGTCATTTTCTGTAGGAAGATAGATTTCTTTTTTTGTGTGTTCGCTACTTGATATCTATACCATTAGGAAAATCTTGTGGATGAACTGCATCATTGTCTGGAGCTGTTCTTAGGTCCTATATATTTTTGCTTGCAGGGTTGAACTGTTTGACTAGCATATCTCTGTAAATGTTTATATTTGGGACAGTTCTGCAAAATATGTTGAGAGATCTGCTCCACAAGTTCACAGTTGCATTTGTTTGTTCAATCTGTTGTGTCCTTCTCTCAGGCGAAGCATGAATTAAAAAACTCACCCTATATGCGACGTATGGTGACAACAAAGGCAGGTGGCCTTTATCACACATCCCTGCAACGTTTTGACTGGAAACATGCAGTATTGAAATATTTTTTAAAATATTGTCTGTCAATATTGCATTTTCCCCATTAGGGAGTCGCAGGGAGGTTAGCTGCTGTCACGTGATATTCAGGAATAGATTTTTTATATTTACACCCAAACAGAATAAAACCCAGTACTTAACTGCAATCAAACCCTAGGTCTCACGGGTATGAGACCAAAGTTCTAACCACTCGGCCATGATCCACACATCTCACAAAAGGACATCATCAAGCACAGAGCACATGTCAAATTGGTATTTTGTTGGGTGTATTTAGTGATCCTTCTACAATCAGATTTCAATGCTGAACAGTCTATTCTACAAGTAAGTATCATTCATGAATTCTATCAGCAGGTGGTTCTTCCCAGTTTCCCTTCCTTTTTGTTTTTAGTGATTCCTAAAACTACATGGCATAGCATTCAAGTCTTGATTACAACTAGAATCACAGAACTTGGGGAATTCCCATAAATTCAACAGCTTGCTGGTTCACAAACCATCAAAATTTTGTTTGTTTTTTATAGCCAAATGAACAGTTTTACAGTCTGAAGACTTGTGAAGAAATCATAATATCCATCATATCTCTCAATCATTCCTGCATCTAAAATAGGGAGGGGGGGTCTGTTTTGAAAAGAAAGTTATAAGATAATGTGGCATCCAATCCTGCATAACTCTACACTTTCTATACTACATTTTCTCAGCAGTTGGTCAGCTGTGATAAGAAAATTACCAGATGATGTGACTGGGTCTAATAAATACTTGTTCAGCATTCTTCACTAGTAAAGACTTTGTTGTCAGCAGTTTACTTCTATGTCAATATCCCAATAATATGAACAGAATATATCAATACATGCGGGTATAAATAAATCAATACATGCGGGTATAAATATATCAATACATGCGGGTATAAATATATCAATACATGTGGGTATAAATATATCAATACATGCGGGTATAAATATATCAATACATGAGGGTATAAATATATCAATACATGCGGGTATAAATATATCAATACATGAGGGTATAAATATATCAATACATGCGGGTATAAATATATCAATACATGCGGGTATAAATATATCAATACATGCGGGTATAAATATATCAATACAAGCGGGTTTAAATATATCAATACAATCAAGTATAATATTTAATTAATGCATGATATAACCAGGATATGAGTTAGTGGACGATAACAATATTTAGTTCTAGATCAGAGTTGGACAGCCTTTTTGAGTCGGCAGGCCATATTGAGCTTTTGTCAAGTGGGATGAGGCAATAAACTGTTTGTCTGTATTTTGTAAATAGTTTTTTAGATTTCCAAGTAGTGTATTCAGAGGTCTGTGAGTTTATAAGTTTAAATCAGCCTGACCGGTTAGTAAACATGGCTTGTGAGGCCGTATTTTGCCCACCCGTCTAAGATGAAGTACAATGAGACTCAAGATGAAGAACACAGCTGTAAAGAAAGAACAACGCAGTCATAAATAAAGAACAATGTAGTCGTAGATAAAGGACTTTTGTAGTTCTATACGAAGGACGTATGCACTTCTTCTTGAAGGAAACATGCAGTTCAAGATGGAGAACACATTTAGTCTTAGAATACAATACAAGATAATAGATGTACACATACAATACAAGATAATAGATGTACACATACAATACAAGATAATAGATGTACACATACAATACAAGATAATAGATGTACACATACAAGATAATATATGTACACATACAAGACAAGATAATACAGGCTTAGATGAACACATAAATCCCTGGATGAACATACTCAGTCCTAAATGAACACATTCTATTTTAAATTAACACATACATATGAATGCATACTTCTGATGACAAATGTATCAGACCATTGGTGCAAATAAAACAGCAACACAACACATTTCCATTTTCTGGACTACATCCTGCTGAAAATCTAGTAGGACCATTATCCTGCTACATGAGAGAACCAACATAAATATGAGAATGAATGCTGAAAAAGGAGAAGATTAAGACATACAATTCTAGATTAGCAAACAAAGACATAGAGGAACACACAAAGCCCCAGATTAACACAATCAGTCCTAAATAAACACATTTAATCTTTAATGAAATCATAATCTTAAATGAACACATGCTGTTCTTGATGAACTTTGATTATCACATACAACAAAACTTGTGAGTTTTCCCAGTGACCAGCATTTACAGATTTCTCTATCTGCACAAATTTGATTCTTTACATCATGGAACAAGAAAAAAATATTTTAACTTAATCAAGTAAATGGAATTTTAGTTTGAACCTTAAGGAGTAAACATAAGTTATGGCAACCCAATTATAATTTCAACTATTTATATTTTAAAACAAATTATGCAATGGATAACCGGTAGTACAATTTCATCGCATCAAATAAGTTACTGGTAGGAACATGAAGTGATATCTTCAACTCCGATGACAGATTGTCACCATGGGACCTACCTTTACTGGTAGGAATCTTGTGTTCTTGGCAAGTCCATCCAAGCTAGATCGTAAGTTAAACTAAGAAGTAACATTGTTCTGGGTCAATCACCCAGCACTACAGGTATAGAGAAACAAACAGATGAGGATGGACAAACGCTGCATGGACAGTCCAGCTTTCATTAGTTTGAGTATATTCAGCATGTGAAAGGGTTTTTTAAATACAAAATATAGTGCCCCCCATCGCAGTAGGAAGCTTCTCAACACAGCACAAGCTGCATCTTCTAGGAATGAAATAGCTCTCTGGGGATGATTTTAAATTGCACAAAAGGATAAAAATAATTGTATTGCTTGTAATTCCCAAGAATAAAAAACAAACATACAAAAACATAGAAAGTGTTTCAACTGGATTTACCGTATGTAGAAAATGTTATGTCACTTGATTGATGTGATTTGTGACCAGATGTTCTTGCATGGCAATTAATACTAGTAATTATCTAGTCCTGAAAAGGGGCCATTAATGGTAAAAAAATAGTTTCTTGTTAATGATAACACTAGTCAATATCAAAATAGTACCAGTAATTAAAAAAGTTGATCTTAACTAATTTTGGATGGGTCAAAGGGCTTGAGCTCATGGACTGCTGAAAATGATATTAAAAAATGTTCATTTGCTCTAGTTTTTAAAAAAGACATATCCAACATTTTTTAAAATTACTGTCTCTCTCTCTCTCTCTCTATCTATATATGATGATGCAACAGCTGTAGTAGACTGAATTATTGATTCTGATCAATAAAAATGTAACTAGAAGCATGTGATGTAATCCTCTGGTATTACATCACTTTTGTGTATAAATAACTTATCTCTGATTACATTTCGTTATTAGTACTGCATTTTTCCTTCTCAAAAGTGCCTTTGTTAGAAATGCCCAGGACGTGTCAATGGTGCGAATAATTCCTGTTATATATGTGGCAAAGTGACATTTCTGTCACAAAGACGGAATATGTCTAATATGATTAAGAAAGTGTACAACTTGTATTCTGGTCTTCTCTAGGCTGTCATGGCGTTTGATATGGCCAAACTATTTTCATTTTCTGTAAAGAAACATGCAGTTTAGCCAGTTTTCTTTTACATTCATTTCTCTCAGGATGACTACATTGGTGATCTTTTTGATCCATAGTATTCTGAGAATTGTTCTGTAACATTTCCAGGATCCACACTCATATATTTCTACTTGGAATATGCAAGCTCTTAGGAATGTTAGTTTTGTTGTGGTGGGTATCATGAATTTTAACATTTTCTGATCTTCTGTCAGAACTGCTATGGAGGTCTAAACAACAAACACAATAAAAAAAAAAAAGACCCAACAATCGAATGATCAATATAACAACAATAATAACACCAAAAAAAACAATAACAAGACCCATAACCCATCAGGGTAGGAGGGGTGCAGCACTGGATACATCAGCACAAAATGCTCTTCAAACAACCCTGTTCTCATCCATTTGGAGCAGTGTAGAAAAATTAAACCCAGACAATCTGTGGTGTTATCAATCCAGGATTTTATCAATATACTTGCTGTAGAATAAGTACTATTTTGTTTCTGGAAATCTTGGTTCAAACATTGAATGCTTTTTAGAACAATTTACACATTTCTGAAATTGTTAGGCTTGAAACACGCTTGAGTCATCTTTATAAAGTAAATTTTGTTTAGATTCTTGGGGATTATCGCTTGAAGCTACGGAGTTATGAGTGTTACTCTCTGCAGGTGGCGTGCCTGAGAGGAACAAAATACATTTTGTATGGGGCAACCCAGGTACAATGAAGTCAATCCTTTAATGTCTTTTGAAAGTCAAAGCCAATATTCCCAATGACTGAAATGAGTAACTGCTCCAGTTTAGACTTTCTTTGTTTTAGCATTTCTGAGTTCGCACCAGTTTTTTTCATGATTTTTTTCTGGATTTGTTGAATATGCTGCTTTTAAGTGAGTCTAGTGTGTGGTATCGGTTAATGATCTAGATTTATGATTATTTTTTTAAACTTGTTTTTACTTGTGGTGAAAGGAAAAATACAATTGTAATAGTTTATGTGTAATTTAATATCATACCCCAATTCTTTGTCTAGCTCTTCACTTTCACAAATATTTTTTTTAATTTGATAGGGGATGTGTCTGACTCATTTTAGTTTGCCAGAAAATTGTCTGCATGTAGGCTATTTGAGATATGCTAATGGCAACATTTGATTATGTAATGTACATATAATAAGAAAGGAGTGGGCACTATTAGGCAATGTTCCCTCTAATTTTCTTCTCATGTGAGCAAACCTGAAGATGTCTGAGCAGTGAATAATATCCAAGGACATTTGTGGCTCCAATATGTCTTATTAGTTATCTACAAATTCATAACAAAGAACATAATTTTAACTGAATTTCAAAAGTGGATGTAATGAATAGTCATCATCACTTGTGAAGGACGAACATGTGCGTGCGGGTGATCATGTGTGCACCGATGTTAGATGGAATATTGATTACAGTCCCACGTGGGACTCTCTCTTGCTGTTTCTGGAATGATTAAGGAAACAATGTTGCCTGACATTACATATTGATGAAGCCATATAGAAAAACAATTTCCCTTTCATAAACTTTCTGAAGAAATTAAAGAAAAACTACTTGAAAAACTGTGGTCCTCATTAAATGAGGTACTCTTTTTAACCACACTAAAATTTATGGAATGGTCATACAAAAATATTACATTTGACAATGGAACACAAACATGATCAGTAGTCAGTGATTCTCACACTGGTGTCATGGTATACAACATTTTAACTATTCATACAACAATAAATTGGAAATAAAACATTAAAGGGGGACATTAACATTTCATAGAAATGTGACACATTCATGGAAGTCATCAGTTAAGTCACAATGGAAAGAAAGTCATGAGAGTTGACCTAATCCATGATAATGAAACAAATGTATTTATCATATTCATCAATTGTTTCAGAAATTCACAAATTTTATGAGGTATAATCAAATGCAGTTATCAAAAGGTTACAAAATATGGACTCAAGATTTGAATATTACAGATAACAAAACAATACTCTTCCATCATACAACATATATCATCACAACAACTTTTTTACAACAAAAATAGGTTACAATTTCTAATGAAAAAAAAAATTATTTCACAAACAATTTTACAAATCAGAATATTGTACACAAAATATTCTGTTGACCTTTAGCACGCAATGTTTACAATTCGGGCAATGCATTTTGCCGAAATTGTGTCATGTCTTGATTTCGGAAGGCGAAATCCACCGCCCAGTTCGCTAAACCCGAAACCAAATGAAAAAAAACGAGATTGGTAACACTTTGACAGAATGTTTTGGCAACGCTGAGAAGAGAATTGATCTAACTTTCCGTTTCTATTGTCAAAATGGTGATAGACAATGTTGTTTGATTATGAAATGGAAATCTGAACAATCTGTAAGCATCGGCATTGCGGCGAAGTGACATGACAGTGAATCGAATTTATTATACTATTCGTTCATCATATATTCAGTGAAGTCATCATTTATTCAGCTGGAAAAGTGAAAAACTTGAAGGTAAGTTCTTAAAATACATTATTTAAAATATACCACGAGGTTTCCATTATGTAAAATATATAATAGTCAACAGATTTCACAGCTGTCGATCGATCAAAAATACGGTATGCCTAGATCTAGATAGGACTAAATCTCTCTTTATCACTTTTTCACACGTCTCGTATCACACACACGCAAACAAAACTTACACCAATATATGCAGAATTTAATTTTTTTAATTTATATATGCAAATATTATTTAAATATCTGTAACAATAAAAAGGTTATTGTGATTTCAAAACTGCCACCAACGATTGCGTAACATTTCCAAAAATTAATTCCACGGCAGAAGAGAAATTGTGTAATTGTAAACACAGTGTGTTAAAGGTTAACTTGTGCTGAAGAAAAAGTCAATAGTGTGAAACCAAATCAAATTTTCTTGGATGGCATTTCTGTTATGGCACTGGCATGTTGAAAAAGATGCCAAATCTCATAGTATATAAGATATTGCCAGATAAGACACATTTAAGTTTCTGAGGTACATGAATGTCCTTGCAGTGGTTGAATACATTATGTAAACATATAACAATTCAGTTTGAAAATTATGAATGGATAAAGTTTTATTCTAGAGTGTTCTATAATCTACTAAAAGTATAACAAGTGTTCTATCATTGACTAAAAGTAAACTCTTGAGTGTCCTATAATCTACTAAAAGTATAACTTTATACTACTAGTTGTACTGTAACTATAGCATCATTTTTAGTAATGTCCACATTCACATTATATTTCATAGCAACATGTTATTAAGTTGTGTTTTTATCTAAATTACTCTGATTATGAGCACAATATGTTTTCTTATTATGAATCAGTACACACGTTTTATTATTACAAGTTCATTTTATTGTCACCTCACCAACCGGCTGATATCTCACAGAAACTCACAATGAACCTGGCCAATCAGATGACAACTCTCAATTTAATCTCACTAATCGGCTGATAACTAACAGAAACTCACAATGAAAATAACAGCATAACCAAATGAAAATTTACATTAACTTATTCAGAACCAAGCTCTGAGAGTAATCTGTGGAGGGATGCGATCCACACCCACAGAAGCAGGTAAGATAGATGCAAATGTAGAGCCACTGGATATCAGATGGAAAAGAGCAATGATGGAAGCTGTAGAAAGATACAAGAGACAAAAGAATGACCATTCAAATAAAATACTTATTGCTACTTGGAAACAAACAAAAAGACTAAAACACCTGTCTCTACTGGATATATCCGGAAAGGAAGATGATAAACACTATATACTGCAAGAGAGAGAACTAGAAAACAAATACCTCAGATTACCCATTTGGAAGAACTTGCACTAACCATCTAAACAAAATTACTAGATTAAACAGCCAATTATATACAGCTATAAGTTATAAATACAGCCCTTACACCAACAATCCTGAGGACATGAGCCCTAGAAACTATAAACAGCTACCCATCATCAGCAATCAAAGTCTACATTGACGGATCAGCTTTCAAGGACAACTGTTTTACAGGATATGGCATCCATATATGATACCCTGATGGACCTCCCCATGCTTTCTGCAACTTGTAAAAATTGCTCAAATTATGAAGCAGAGGCTGATGTTATCAAGACAGCCATTGAGTTAATACACCAATAGTTTGATCTCATGGAACAGAAATGATCAGACAATCATTTTTACAGACTCTATGTAATGTATTTACATTATTAAAAGTCAAAAATTTTACATATTTAGGCACCAATCTAGCATTGGATGGAGACACGTCAAAAGAAATTTTACACAGTATTTCCCTTGCAGTGGGTGCTTTCAATAAACTATGTAACATCTGGATGCCAAACACACTAAGAAACACCACAAAGCTCATGTTTTTTTAAATCCAAAATTATCCCTATTCCATCATATGCATACGAAAGTCACAGATAAGAGACTGGAAACCTTTGAAAACAAATGCCTATGTACCATTCTGAACGTTAAGTGGAGTGACTTTAAATCTAACACTACTATACTAGAGAAAAGCAAACAAACCCATATATCTTCCTTCATTAGACAAAGGCGATAGACTTACATCGGCCAAGCTCTTAGAATGAACAGCCTAAGAATTTCCCATCAGTCACTAAATTGGGTGCCACCGAGAGTAAGAAGAAGAGGGAGACCTAGAGAAACTCTACGAAGAACCATTAATAGAGAAGGCATGTCAATGAACCTAAACAACGCCCAAGAACTGAAAGACCTGGCAACACAAAGAAATGGAAAGCTATGGTTTCTGCCCTATTTACCATCTATGGCCCTGGAGGAACATAGCATGTAATAGTGAAATGACACAGCCACAGGACAATGACATCATAAACAAACTCTGCAGGAGAAACCAATCCGTTATCTTTCACTTTCAAACAGGACATGCAAGGATCAATAGTCATTTAAACCATATCAAACCCCAGCAACTACATTCTTGTAGACACTGCTCACATCCCAATAAAAGTGGGAAAACCTCCTTATTGACTGCCCTTACCTTTCAACTGCCATGAAAAAACTTCTACAGACAACCTTAACAGTCACTAACTTACTGTATGGATCACTAGGTCAACTTCAGAAGACAAGCACTTTTTTAAGAATGTCATTGTGCTGACAAGAGTAGCATTACTCATCAGCACAAAGTTGAGCATATTTGCCATGTCGGATATCGACAACATTCAGATAACCAGATGAAGATTTACATTTGTCATGTTGGATATCGACAACATTCAGATAACCAGATGAGAATATTACATTTGTCATGTTGGATATCGACAACATTCAGATAACCAGATGACGATTTACATTAACTTATTCAGAAGACTCCAAGGATATTTCTAAATTTTTTTTATTATAAACTGTATTGAAACATCTCATTATTCTGTTTATGTACACAATGTTTTCTTATTTTGAAACTGTACACAAATTTCTTATCATTACAAGTTTATTTTGTTGTCAATGATATTAAATAATACTTTACCGCCGAAGACAGATGTATCAGGCCATTGACAAATAAAACAGTGAAACACATTTCCATTCTCTGGACTACATCCGGTTGGAAATCTAGTATGACAATTTTTCTGTTACAAGAGAGGTCCAGCGGGAGTTTGAGAATGAACACTGAAGAAGAAATAATACTGTCACATCGAACACTGTGTTTGATATGTCCCGTTCTATTACGTGACATGCTACACAACAAATGATTTAACATCAGCCTTCAATACTGTTAACGAGATAACATGTTAGTACAGGTGGAATCCGTTTATTGTGCATTCTTGTATAACATATTTCCCTATATAACAACACTTTTTTAAAATCCTCATTATATTTATTCTACATTGTTTCTTCTTCTTTCTGTTCTCATGTACCTTTCGGTGTTGAGGGGAGAGTGAGTGTACAGTCTTTTGCCCTTCTATTTGTCTCTTCCGCTGTTATATTTCCGTTAATACACTATCTATCCACCTTTTACGAGGGCGTCCAATAGGTCGACTGTTTTCGTATCGTTTGTTAAGTGTTTTTTGGATAATACTTTGCTCTTTCTGTCTGGTTATGTGGCCGTACCATTTAACTTGTTGTTTCTGGATTCTATATTGTTTGCACTATGTGTGTATATATATATATATATATATATAATTTCTGTTATTACATACATATTTCATCGGTCCAAACCAAGTTGTTATAACAGGATTTTACTGTAATAGAGATTGATGGTATATGTTGTTTATAAAAAAATATAACTGATTTAAATTTACTAAAGTTGGCATCGCTAAATATGAACCTTTCAGCTAATTAAAGCACATGAACACAAATTCTACAGAAACAATGTTAAATCTGTCCCTCAACATCTTCAGCTAGCATTAATCTGTCTCTCTCTCTCTGGATTCTAGCACCTGGACACAGTTAATCCAGCAACAATACAATATTAAATCTTTCCCTCAACATCTTCAGCTAGCATTAATCTGTCTCTCTCTCTCTGGATTCTAGCACCTGGACACAGTTAATCCAGCAACAATACAATATTAAATATTTCCCTCAATGCCTTCAGCTATCATTAATCTGTCTCTCTCTCTCTGACTGAGACTGGATTCTAGCACCTGGACACAGCTAATCCAGCAACAATATTGAATCTTTCCCTCACTGCCTTCAGTTATCATCTGACATATTAATCTGTCTCTAAGACTGGGACTCTGAGGTATAGTTGGCTATTTTAGTTCTGCCAATATCATTCTAAAGATGGTGAATGCAGGCCAAAACCAAACCAGTTTAGAGATGCATTATAAAACTGTCTTTTCTGGAAAATTGGCAATAAGTAGTCATTCTTCTTTTTCTGCATTTGTTCTCAAACTCCTGCACATTAGCAGGATGTAGTCCAGAGAACAGCACACATTGTGTCATGGTTTACAGCATTGCTGCGATATATGCGCCTGATACATCTGACTTCAGCATGGCTTTGGGTCACTGACCCTATACGGGATGGGACAGCCAACTCCATCCCATAACCTCCTTAGCCGCTTCGTACGACATCCATGGAAGGTAAAATGTTGCTATTCTTTGTTCCCCTCTCAGGCCCTTCAACACACAGGCGGCAATAAGTAGTGTTTCATAACAAGGTCAAGTTAGGTCTTGTCTCCAACATTATCATGTCAAGCTATATCTACAAGGTCCAGTTAGAATTCATAACAAGGTCAAGTTAGGCTTCATAACAAGATAAAGTTAGGTTTTGTCTACAACACAAACAAGTCCGTCACGTCTGAATGAAAGAATTATTAAATCTATGTTTTACGTAAGTACAATACAAACAAGTCTGTCACGTCTGAATGAAAGAATTATTAAATCTATGTTTTACGTAAGTACAACACAAACAAGCCACACATTGTCTTCAGCACGGTCAAGTCAGGCCATTTCTAACAAGGTCATGTCTGACATCTTCGTTAAGTCACAGTCCTGCAGCATCTGAGCTGGTCTATAATACACATGTCACTCATATAAAAATACACATCTGTTTAGAGTATTAAGTAAATCAAAATGGCATCTTACAGATATAGAAAAATAAGGATATCTCTTGTCTGTCTATATTATTCAATATCTGAGAGTATTTCAGCTCAAAGTAACAATATGTACTATCAATATTTCAGCTCAAAGTAACACTATTTACTATCAATCTTTCAGCTCAAAGTAACAAAATGTACTATCAATATTTCAGCTCAAAGTCACAATATTTACTATCAATATTTCAGCTCAAAGTAACACTATTTACTATCAATAGTTGTTGTGGTCTTCTTTCAACTTTATACTGTCATGGAGTTTTTATGGTGACCTTCACTTCCTCATAGCTGACCAGATGACCCTCTTCTAGTAAGTTTCCTCCTTATTTAACTCATTTTCAGTAATATATAACTCAACATAACTCATTACCAGTCTATATAATTCTCATTTTATAAATAATTTTCTTTGCTTCACCCTCAGCTCGGAAAGTCAAGCTACCAATTTTCTCTGTGTGAATAGTGTTGACAGTATTGGGAATTGCACACTATCCATTAGCATATTACACAATTATAACAGTTAATATAACTTATCAGAATTCAAGACAAATATTTATCAAGTACATTTTATATAAAATAATGAAACAACTAGACCAATTATTGCTTGGAGGAACAGTGTTTAACATATGGCAAGATAGGATTGCAAACATCCCCCCCCCAAGACTTCTCAGATTGAAATGAAATAAGGGTATGTGTTCCTAAAATAACATCCGACTATAAAATGTGCGTACACAAGTTTCAGTTGCATAAGTTTTTGACAAAATGCAAATGAAGTAATACTTTTTTCTGAGGCGTTTTTGTTTTGTTCCTGTGTAGAGTGTTAATTATAAAATGAAAATTACCACTGCTTAATTAATATTTTATTATGAAGGAATAAATTTCACACTAAAATTTTTTTTTTTAAAACAACAACCAATGTAATGTCTCTTTCGTTTGAACAGTTTGTCAGTTATAATTCATGATGATGCTGTTTGTCATAATTCATGATGATGGGTTATGAATGGAATTAGTAAATGTGTTTATGATTTCTAGCAGAACTGACACAGAGAATTTCATATGCATATTATGAGTCAACATGGGAACCACAAGTTATTCTACGTAAACCTGTGTCAACATGGGAACCACAAGTTATTCTACGTAAACCTGTGTCAACATGGGAACCACAAGTTATTCTACGTAATCCTGTGTCAACATGGGAACCACAAGTTATTCTACGTCAACATGGGAACCACAAGTTATTCTACGTAAACCCGTGTCAACATGGGAACCACGAGTTATTCTACGTAAACCTGTGTAAACATGCTTCAAAGTCAGATATTATTTTAAGGACATGTAGTAAAATATGAAAGAATTTTACTCAAGAAATGTATCCTGAGATATATCTATACAAAATATCAAGAAAAAATTTATTATTTCTTCTTTTCACACTTTAATATCAAAACTCTTTGGATTGTGATCGGTGATAACTTTCAAAATTACAGGTACTTTGTCATACCCATCTATAACAAGGCCAAGCCAGGTTTTATATTCAACATTGTCAAGCCAAGCTATAACTATAAGGCCACGTTAGGCTTCATAACAGGGTGAAGTTTGGTTTTGTCTCCAACATTGTTATCAAGTTATAACTACAAGGTCAAGTTAAGCTTCATAACAAGGTGAAGTTTGGTTTTGTCTCCAACATTGTTATCAAGTTAGGTTTCATAACAAGTTAGGTTTCATAACAAGTTAGGTTTCATAATAAGTTAGGTTTTGTCTACAACACAATCAAGTGTCACTTTTGTCTTCAGCAACATCAAGTCAGATGATTTCTAACCAGGTCAAGTCAAACTTCACCTGTAAGTATGTAGCACCTATCTATATCTATAATATACAGGTCATTCATAGAATAATACACATCTGTTTAGAGTATTAAGTGAAAGAATATGGCATCTTACAGATACAGAAAAAAAGGGATGTATTTTGTCCATAATTATCATTCAATTTTGTAGGGATTTTCAGCTCAAATATGTAATGCATGAGAAGGTAAAAGATGGCTGCAAGCTAAAGCCAACCCGCCTGGCTAATTACTAAATATGGCTCCCAAGCTAAGAAAATATGAAATCACAAGCTATTTCACCCAACCTGTAAAATGTTAGTTAGTTAATCAAAATCACTGCACTCTGGACAAATTCATAGGTGCTCTGATCTCTCCCTGAGTGTATCCGCCATACACCTCTGTTGACAGTTCTGGTTCTATGATTGACCATCATTTTTCTGTGCCCCGAAACTACTCCCCTCTGGTGATCCCACACTTCAAATCCTATTCCTTAATTCTAGACATCAAATAAGAATCATCATCCATGTCAAGTACATATGCTGTCTACTGTAGGGAATTCCACAAATCTGCCTGATTCATTGCTCCCCCCGGAGAGTAACAACAGCACCTGACGCCAGGAAATCCTCTCTCTTGTTGCCCCGAATACCAACATGCCCAGGTACGAAAATAAAAGTCACCATCTCCAACCTAGATCCTCTCAAAATCCCAGTCCGTCGTTCACAAAATCATTGAATCACTCAGTATACAGGCCTGTAGAGCCCCCTGTGAGCTGACCCATTCTAATGCCACAGTTACCATCATTATCTACAGTCATACTACTTGTTGTCACAGCAAAATCTCCACTCCCTTCCCTGAACACTGAGCTGTGAAGGCCCATGCATATGTTTAACCACCGATCCATCTGTGTATATAATTGCATCCCCTTGACTTGAGTTATTGACCAACGACTGCACCACCACTGGCCCCCATTCCTAGCTTGCCCTATCAAGTGTTATAGCTCTGATGGAAGTTTTGCAACCCATGGGCGCTACATCCTGCCACAGTAGCTACATCCTGCACACACTTTGTATGATATCCTTTGCCCATACCACCCACAATTTTCCCCTCTTCAGTCTACTACCTTTCTGGGATGCACAAGGCACACATTGGTACAGGCTTTGCAATACTCGCTTGACTGTCAACGGCAGAACATAGAATACAGTATGCCATGCAAGGGAGTACATTCAAATATATGCAGATAAAGATCATCCTTTGCATCCCGAAATGGTTAACAGCAAAGTTAGTAGACTAAAATGTGATGCTAAATAGTGATAACGAAGAAACTATGGCACCAAATCGTTAATATTACTAGTTAAAACAGTGCTGCTATTGCCAACTTTTCATATTTCAACTGGAAATTTCAAACAAGTCAAGTCTTTTAATGCAGCAAAAAATGCTACAAGTTCCCACAAAACTTTATTTGCTTATGTAAAATGAAAATTTTGGCCTGCCAATTAAAAAAAAAGGATGCCCATTATAAAGGTAAGTCCCGTCATGGCAACCCGCTGTTGGGGATGAACATAACTCTTCATATACTAGGCTGCAGCAACTATTAGGTAGGGTAGACAGTTCCCTTCCTTGCTGTCTTTACCTCCCCTAACTCAAGTGTCAGGTACTCATTTGCCACTGAGTCGACTGGAGGAGTGGTCGTGTCAAGCGATAAATCACAACCCAGATATTTTATTTGTCCGGACGTCAGCTAATAAAATCCCATTATACTCGCTTCTTAAATGCACACACAAAAATTGTAGACAAAATTTCACCTACAAGGTTTATAAGCAAGTCTGTTACTTGATATGAACATAGCTAATAAGATGAAAACTCTCAATTTAACGTCACCAATTGGGTGATATCTAACACGAAGCTCACAATGAATCTGGCAAAATAACCAGATGAAATTTTATATTAACTTATTCGGATAGCTAGATGACCCCAAGCATATTTTTGTTTTTAATATATAAACACATATAAACTGTATCCAAACATGTCACAGTAACTGAACACGTCCAGATATGGCACATTACTAAACATATTCAAACATGGCACAGTAACTGAACACTGTGAGAGATATCTACTACTAACATTCTCTTGTGACATTCTTTGTGCAATGAGTTTCTAGTTCTGAAATCGAAATCTTTGAACGCAACAATAATTTTTACGAAAACCAAAATAATTGAAGGAACCTATACTTTAAAAAAAAAAAAGCAAACTTCATAGTACAGAGTGGCAGCCACGGTTGTGAGTTAAAAACTCACCTCAGGCAATTGTACACCCCAACTATTCAGAAAACAATGGTAAATTACTGACAAGAAAATCACTTCAGCCAAAAGAAGCTGGTTTCATGGTCACATCCTGTGTAGGATGTGGCCAT
Organism: Meghimatium bilineatum; assembly: GCA_034231615.1. Taxonomy (NCBI): domain Eukaryota; kingdom Metazoa; phylum Mollusca; class Gastropoda; order Stylommatophora; family Philomycidae; genus Meghimatium; species Meghimatium bilineatum. The sequence continues at coordinate 61,545,394 of CM067311.1, read as the reverse complement.
CCAAACATTTTTTAAACCAATTTATTTTAGGGAACCAACAATTTTTTTAAAAAACCCCCCAAAAAAACTAACACTTTTAAAAGAACTATTATAATCTAACTTTTTAAAAAATACTAATATTTTTTTTAAGCAAACATTTTTAAAAGAAATATTTAATTTAAAAAAAAGCAAACTAACATATTTAAAATAACTCATATTTTTTAACTTTTTAAAAAGAACTAATATTTTTTTAACCTTGAGCAATGGTGTTGACAAACCAGGCAAAGCATATAGCCCAAAATGTGTAATTTCTTGACACAAATGACAAAATCATCCATCCGATTTGGTAAACCCTAAACCAAACAAATAATTTGAGTTTGGTCACTTTTGACAGAATGTTTTGGCAACATTGAAAAGAGAATTTATCTAGCTTCCTGTTTCTATTGTCGAAATGGCAAAAGACGGTAGTGTTTGATTATGGAATGGAAATCCGAGCAATCTTTAAGCATCTTGCTGCGAGGCGATATGACAGTGAATCAAGTCGATTACACCATCGATTCATTCAGTGAAATCATTATTTATTCCGAATTCAAGGTGGAAATCACGAAAGGTAAGGACTTCAATTTGTTTATTTTAGAAGAGACACGAGGTTCCACAAAGTTCTCACTATGTAAAATATATCATATTCAACAGCTTATGATCTATCAAAAATACGGTAGGCCTAGGTTCAGATAGGTCTAAATTTGATTTTATCACTTTCTCACACATCTCGTATCACACACACAAACAAAACTTACACCAATATATGCAGAATTTAATTCTTTATTTATATGTGCAAATATTATTTAAGTATCTGTAACAACAAAAAAGTTACTGCGTTTTCAAAACAGTTACCAACTGTTATGCAACATTTCCAAAAAATAATCCAGTACAGAGGAGAATATTACGTAATTGTAAACTAGCATGCTAAAGGTTAAGCAAACTAACTTTTTTGAAATAAACAATTTTTTAAACTAACATTTTTGAGAGTAGCAAAGTATTTTAAAAGCAAAACATTTTCAGATACAATGATTCTTAAACTGTATCATGCTACAACCCCCTTTTGTATCTATCTATGTTCCTTTAGTGCCAAATAAAGTGTAAAGGGCAGAAATCAGAGCTCTCCAGTTCGAGCAATATGATGCTACTGTGTGCAATTCTTGTTTGTTGTTGAGACCCATAGTCATACCCTCTTTGATGGTTTTGTTTTGCAAACAGTTTCTCTTGGTGTTCATCTTTTTCTTGTCATCTGAAACCCATTTTAATGCTTTTAGTGGCAGTTTTTATTTCTATCGTTTTCTTCTTATTGTAGAAACATACAGCTGTTTAGTGTCTTCTCTTACTTGCCCTTTGTAATCATATATTATACAGGCTGTATCTCTCTCCGTATAGATTATATAGGCAAAGCTACATACACATTTTTGTGTGTGTGCAGTTCTTATTCTCTATTACACACAGTGAATAATATATAATGAAGGGAGCAGTAAATACACAAAATAAGAAACTTTTTACTGCAGAATTCAGATGTGTTGGATCATTGGCACAAATAAAATGACAATACAGTATATTTTCATTCTATGAACTCCCGTTCTACTAGAAATCTTGTCTGGATCAGCAAACAACTGAAAATCTTGTAGGACAATTTTTCTCTTGATAAAGGCCTTTTGGTAGAAACATTGATTTTTATGTGTTACCAGTGATTATCAAAATGACTCTTTTCGACATTTTGCGTGTCGGACAACTTTTTAAAGTAATAAATAATTTTATCGGAAACAATCACGGAATGTGCAATGGCATATTTTTATCTGATTGGAATGAAATAGCTGTTTATTCTCAGCAGAAACTTGCTGATTTGAATAAGCATTCCCGCCAAAGATGAATGTGTCAGACCATTAGCACCATTAAAACAGAGACATCCTGCTGGAAATCTAGTAGAACCATATGTCCTGCTACAAGAGAGATACAGTGGGAGTTTATGAATGAATACTGAAGAAGAAATAGCATTGTAATTTCTTATACATAGAATTGTCCACTTTTTTGTCTACTTTACTGCACTGTGTACGAAGCTTCCATTCCATTCTCCGGACTACATCCTGCTAATCTGCAGGAATTTGAGAAATAAAATCTTGACATGACACCTAACTGAAAACCTGGAAGGTAGAGTTAAGAAAGACGAAGGCAGAAAAACAAGTGGGATTTATCATGAGACAGACAGGAAACAGTTTAGCAGTGCGCATTACCAAGACAATAAACGGCAGGTGTTAGAGGTCCATTGCAGTCAATCTTTGATGCAGAGACAGCAGCAGATGATGACTAGTAACAAGTGACATCCATCAGGAGTTTCAGGACAAATGTAACAAGTGACATCCATCAGGAGTTTCAGGACAAATGTAACAAGTGACATCCAGCAGGAGTTTCAGGACAAATGTAACAAGTGACATCCAGCAAGAGTTTCAGGACAAATGTAACAAGTGACATCCAGCAGGAGTTTCAGGACAAATGTAACAAGTGACATCCAGCAGGAGTTTCAGGACAAATGTAACAAGTGACATCCAGCAGGAGTTTCAGGACAAATGTAACAAGTGACATCCAGCAAGAGTTTCAGGACAAATGTAACAAGTGACATCCAGCAGGAGTTTCAGGACAAATGTAACAAGTGACATCCAGCAGGAGTTTCAGGACAAATGTAACAAGTGACATCCAGCAGGAGTTTCAGGACAAATGTAACAAGTGACGAGAGCAAAATCGTCTGGGCGAAGAGTCGCCACTACGCGTGCCTGGAGACAGATATAGAGGCTGTCACAGGCTAAGGGTAGCCCACCCGAATTGTCAAGGCATGCCGAAATCGGATGTGCTAGGCCTACAAGGCGCATAATGGTGGCACAACGTAATCACGCTCCCGGCGGAAAACGCACGGATATCCGTGATGGTTACAATGGAGCGAACGCAAAACAAACAAACAAATGTAGGAGCACTGTATAAACATGTACTTGTTATAAATGTATACAATTCTGGAATAGAGGCAACTCTGTATAAATAGAAATGTGGAAACCTATAATAATGTCAATGCACGTCATTATACGCAGTGAACATCATCAATGTGTTGTTATCTATGTTCAGTTGTTCTCATTTGAGCTTTTCTCAACACTACCTTTCTACTGTTCAGCTCTGTGGTGTCATGATGCACAGACACAGTGCATCCGGACTGTTCAGAAAGCAGGATAAACTACTGAACTAACGCATTTATATTGCCTAGAAAATCATTTCTGTATTTGTTTGCTCATATCTTGATAAAGACCTTTTGGTAAATATGTTGATTATTCGTATTGTTTTACATAAAACTACCAATCGACTCCTTGTGTATATTTTTTATATTTACAAACAATATGGTGTAGTTTTACTGCAGTTTTCTGCTCATTCATTTTTTTTTCAAGACTACCTGGCCTAGCGCAACTAATTTAAGAAACATTTTTTGTAATGAGAGCTCACTTCTAACAACATTCTCAGCCGTATATATGCACATTAGAACTAGAACTTAGCTAAAACTTAGAACATTCATTCTCACCAATCAGTTAATTAAAATTAACACATTTTTGGAACTGCAAAATTTAAAAAAGGGACATGAGCTTACATACTCAGATTTTTTTGACTAATATATGATTCTGCCTTACAGTTAAAGTCTACTCGAGCTTACGTTGATTCTGCCTTACAGTTAAAGTCTACTTAAGCTTACGTTGAGAAAAAAACAGACGCAAAAAGTGACCTACTTCATCATTTGCATTCATTCTCAATCTTCTGCAGATTAGCAGAATGTTATTCTGGGAAAGGAATATGCTGTGTCATGATTTACAGCGCAGCTGCAATATCTGCACCTTTAGAATGACACAACCAACTTCAGTTTGGCATATGGGTCAGCAAACCACCGTAGTCATCTCTTACGATATGCTCGACAGGTCACAGTATCGCTATTCTTTGCTCCCATTTCAGGTCAAGCAACACACGGACGAATGTCCTACAATAATTCGAATGTCCTACAATAATTGTGACAGTCTAATAGGTCCTGTTTGCAAAATGCCCACATCAGCAGTACCACATCCATATGTCTGGTTTATAATGATTACAAGTATAAATGGTAAGATTTATAAATGTTACAGACATCAAGGAATATCCTATGATTATTGCCTGTGATTTTCATTCATTTTCTTTTCTTTTATCCTGTTTAACTTTTTTTTTAAACAAAGATTCAATAGACAACATTAACTGCTGTTAAGATGGCAACATTGATTGGTGATCCAGCATTCAATGCGCTCATGCCCTTTGTTCCAAGATGGCAACATTAAGGATGAGACTTTAACTCATGAGAATATATAAAAAATTAACATTGCCAGATTTTCATCAATGATAAATGCGTCAGTTTTTTTAGTAACAAATATAAAAAAGTGGCACCTTTTTTTCTTGAATAAAGTTGTATAACAAATTTTGTATATACTTAAAAACTGTAATTAATTACTAAAAAATATACTATAAAATGTCAATGAAGACACAGAACTTCTAGAGGCAATAGACTAACTTCAAGAAGTAATGAAACTATAAATAATTATGGTATGTCAAGTGGTATTAAATACAACAGGCATAAAATAGGATTTGATATATAAGGCAGTGTTTTGTTAGAAATCGACATTTTGAATTTGTATGTAAGAGAGGCAGAGAAAGATAAGAGAGTGAGAAAGAATGAGAGATAGTTAATGCTGAGATGTTTCTTGTTTGCTAATGTAGGGGTACTAGTCTGTGCCAAAATATTTCTGTCCAAAGTGATTGGGAGCAACAGGATGTACTTCTGAGGTCAGAATGGTCATGCCAGGGAACTCACTCACAAGTAGATGGGCAGCTGAAATGAATAAATATAAATATTGCGTAAATATCAAGATTATCCTTAATGGTTCTTTCTGGCACATGAAACCTATCACAATAACAGTGTCTCTTCTTCACATTTGTAGTTTAACATATCTACACAGAAAGTCTGGTTTTCCCGATATATGTTTCTGTATTTGAAAATCCCTCGACTCCCAGTTGAACATGTCTACACAGAAAGTCTGGTTTTCTTGAAAAATATCTCCCTGCTTAATCATGTCAATAAAATGTTTGCTGTGATTCTTGAACAACGGATAAGACGTATTGTGGACCTAGTGCTTAGTCCAGAACAGTTAAGGTTTAGAAAAGGAAGTGGGTGTACGCAGGCAATATTTTCTCTATGACAAATTAGTGAAAAGATAATAGAGTACAAAAAACCAAATGAACATTGCTTTTATAAATAAAAAAAAATCTTTTGACTGAATAAATAATTATGGAGTATACTAGAAAAATATACACATGTGGTTGTGTCTGTGGGTCTCACCAATGGCCCACTAGACAAACCACCCATGCAACAGAAAACCTTAGTAGATGACATGACGTTATATTGAAGATATCTTTTTATAGAAGCTTCATAGCACGTCATCTATACAATTACACTTTTATTTTGTTGTTGAAATGTGTTTCATGTTTGCTTGAATATATGTATGCACCATCTGTGGTTGGCATGGAGCCAGAGATGTACTGTGCAGCACTGGGGAGGAGGAAACTGACAGCACTGTTTTTTCCTATGGCTGAGACCCATCATAGAGGCACAGTGACTCAGGACGTGACAATCCTTTTGACGTGAACATTTGGTTGCATGCCTGGAGCAATAGAGAAGTTAGGCATAACCAGTAGTCAATTGGTGGCGGGGAATGATCACAGTGAACTCTATCTTGGCTACAGTGGCTCAGAGCAGTGCATAGGTTGAAACCTACCTTCCTGGAAGTGTGATAGTTATTCTCTGGCTCTGGCCCGGGGTGGGCCAAAAATCCCCAGACTTCCCAGCAATATAATGCCATTGGGTAAAAGGACATGAGCCCAGGGACAGCTGGATCAGCAACCAATCAACCAACTAAAAAAAGTATGGAATAAAAGGACCATTATTAGAATGTGTAGGAGCCCTATGCAAAGATAGTGAAAGTAGTTAGAACAGGCGCAGGACTTACAAAGTGGTTTTAAGTAACATCAGGAGTTAGACAGGGGTGTGTCTTATCATCATTATTGTTTATAATTTATATTGATAATATTACAAAAGTAGTAGAAACACCACCAGAAGCTTACTATCCACATGAAGTAACTGAATTACTCTTTGCTGATGATCAGGGCATACTCCACAGTTCAAGTGAAGAACTGCAAGATTCCCCTACTCAATGAAAGTGGCCTCAATCACACCATGAAAATCAAAAGAAAGAGGTAATGTCTATAGGCAGAAAACCCAGATACAATCAACATAAAGATAAATAAGCAACAACTGAAACAAGTGCAGGAATTTACAGAACTTGAGAGAATTTTTACAGCCGATGGAAGAATGGACAGAGACCGAGACAAGAATTCAAAAAGTCAACTACATGAATTATGAACGTACAACAATTTTGAAACACACAAATCTATCCAAATGAAAATTAAAAAACAAATCATACAATCAAACTTAATACCAACATTGTGTTATCAATGTCAGTCATGGACACTAACTAAATAACAAGAGAGAAAGCTTACAATGTCTGAAATGAAATGTCTAAGAAAAGCAGCAAACAGAACAAGAAGAGATCATGTGAGAAATGAAGAGATTACAAGAACTGTTGGAACGACATCTGTGGTCAAATATATTGAAAATAGAGGCTGAAATTGTGTGACCACTTAATGAGAGTGAATCCTTATTGGCTAGCGGCAAGAGCAAGTCAACATGAAAACAGAAACAACACGATACAGAGGAAGATCAAGAAGAGGGATTGAAGGAGTTACAGGTATTCTGAAATGTCATAACATTACTGCATATCAAGCGGCCAAAAGTACCATGGTCCAAAAATTGATTGCCATTCAATCCTGCGATGCCTTACAGCAAAATCAGAGAAAAGACAATAAATAGATGGTTGGTAGCTGATCCAGCATCCACTGGCTCATGCCCTTTGACCAAGGGTGGGTGGTTGATAATTCATATGGTAGACACTAAGGTTACTGGACAGTTTAGTTATGATTTTGACAATCTATATATTCAGTATTAGGTGTATATTGTGGACATGTGTTTCTGTGGCCCGAAATAAGAGCAAAGAATAGCGACATTGTTACCTTTCGTGCATGTTGTAAGAGGCGGCTAAGAAGGCTTTGAGATGGAGTTGGCTGTCTCATCCCACATACGGTCAAAATTACTCAGGAGTCATGCTGAAGTCAGATCAAAAGGCTCAGATATTAGGTACTTGGACATCTGAGATTAGTGTGTTTGGAAAATTTTGTTTAGGCTATAAATTTCTTGGGACATTTAGTGAAAATTAGTGACGACATCATTTGACATGTTTGCAACTTGATTTATTAACTTCTGTAACCATTTCTCTTTTTATATATGTAACTTTTAAGGATGCAGAAAACGGTAGTTAATTTTTTTTAAAACATCCACAATTGTTTTAATTATACAAATTGGCCACCATTTTGAATATTAATTAGTTGTACATGCTTCAGAGAATCACAGCAATGTGATCAACAGATGCATCTTGTCTTTGTGAATACAAAAATATATAGTTTCTGTGGTATTTTATTATGTTTAATAGATATTTAATTTATTTTCATTATAATTATGCAAATTAGCAGCCATATTGAATATCAATTAGTTCTGTGTCCATCTGAACATTCCAGAAATGTGATCAACATAAGCGTCTTGTCTTTACGAACACAAAAATGTATAGCTTGTGTGTTGTATTATTGAAAAGAACAAAGATAATTCAGAAATTGTTAGCTCAGTTACATTTTGTGGTCACAAGTTTTATTTATATTTTCCTATATGTTTCATGTAAATTATTTTGATGTCAAATTAATTCCAAAAAAATTCATAACTTTTTTAGGGTGACATACTGACTTGGTTGAGGTATCGTTGAATTGCAATTTTCAAGGGCTATCGAACTGTAGTATTTTAAATGTTGTAGCAGTATTTTGAAAATTGTGAGATATCATTGCTAAACTGTAAACCATGAATGACACAGCCCATTCTGTTCCCCAGATTACATCCTGCTAATCTGCATGAGTTTGAAAACAAACACAGAAGAAACTCAGGTGTAAAATAAGTTTCCATTCATTGTCACCAAGTTTTGTTTGTTGTGAAGACGTTATCTAGTTGTCTTGTAGCATCCATATGATGCTAATGTCTTGTGGCCTGGTATCTCTGACTTCAGTACCAGTGCATGCTTGGATAGGAATGTGGTCCTGCTTGATGTCAGTGATGGCCTGCCCAATCTTAGTTTCCAGCCTCTGTTGTAGACTAAACCCCATCTTCACTTCAAGGAGTTGGCCTTGATGGGGATCAAGTCAGTCATTGTTAATATAATCTGTGGACAGCTGTGTAGGAACAACATTGCTTGCACTACACTGGTTCCTTTCACAATCTGGATGATGCCCATAGTCAACATTTTTAAAATCTTTTTCTGTTAAAACCAAACACACCCACTCGTTTGTACCAATTTGGATGAGATAAGTGCTTGGCTAACATAAAAGATAACTCACAATTCTCAAAGTATTTGTCTAACATGCAACATAACCTAACTCACAATACTCAAAGTATAAATAACCAAATGATCGGAGGGTGTCCGACAAAGTGGAGGGTGCCGCAGTAACCAAAGGAACAAATAATAATGTAAAATAAGTTAAACAGGTTACCTAACTATGGATAAATATAGATGAAAAGGTATATAAAAAACATGCAATAAAAACAAACAAGACAATTTTCGACGTATAAAAAAAATATATCCGCATATTGAAAGCACACATTCTCTCTTTTACTGGACGGGGCATTTCTGCATCTGGTACTAGGTTATGTTTCCCGTTAAGTGAAACATGGCCTCATCAAACTCAGTTCAAGTTTGTGTGGTTTAAACGTTATTAGTTATCTTGAAAAAGGTCCCATTTGGACCAATACGTTGAAAATTATCTTGTTTTATTGCCTGCTTTTATATACCTTTTCATTTATATTTATCCATAGTTAGGTAACTTGTTTAACTTATTCTGCATTACTAATTCTAAAAGTATTTGGCTAACATACAACATAACCTAACTTATAATTTTCAAAGTACTTGGCTAACATAACCTAAGTTACCTTGTGGTGTACAGAATAAGTTTAACAAGATAACATTCTCTTCATCAACATTGTGCTGCTGTAATGTTTTTAATGCTTTGACTACAGTGTTGCCAGTACCTGAAATAAAAAAAAATAATGGAAACTTAGACCAAACAGACTTTTTAGTAATCAAAATAATTTGAAACAAAATTAAATTATACTAAACTTAGATCAACTAATGATTTAATCATAAAGAAATTTTTCTTCAAGCATTCTAATTTGTATCTTTATTTTTATCTTTGGTCCTATCCAAGTTGTCTGGCCTATATTTCACTTTTTAATAAATCTGCGCCGATTTGTATTTTTTTTTAGCAATGTCTACCTCTGTATTCCTAGTTACACAATGACTGCCCGTAATTGGTCTCCGATTAATAATATCATTACCTTTGCAATAAGCATTTCCAGAAACATAAAGAGACACGGGGAAAATGACTTACTACAGTCATGATAAGGACATGACTACTAACTCACCACTCAGCATTAAAATTGAGTAATTTCTGCCTGCCACTGCATTCTCTTTTTTTTGCCCTTGCCTTACTTGCACAAATGATTAATGAAGAGTATTTTGAAAATGCAATAACTTTGTTTTTAAAGTTGTGTATATAATTTTTGTGTGTGGAAATAAAGGAATAGTTACTGGTTGTACGGATATAATTTTTGTTGGTGTATAAGTGAATCTGAGATAATTTATGAACATTATCGCCTACGCCTAGAATTTCGGTGAAAACTTTTGATACATTCAATTCAGGATAGAATGGCACTTACTAGGTATAGATTACTCCGCTGCTGAACACTAGTGGCTATGCAAAATTGATCAGAATTTATTTTTAAAATCCTTGGAAATGATTGTAATTTTGTAATATTTTGACATATATCAGCGGTCGTACACAGTCACAACTGATCTCTAACTTGTTCCGTTTCGTGGTGAACACTAGCGAAAGTGAACGCTAATTTAGTAATTAGGTCTACTTTCATTTCCTTGGTTAAGCGGGTGGATAACATAAAGTTTGTTTACACTTGTAATATTTTTGTTTGAAGAGGTATGGAGGTACAAAAAAGAATTGTGCGGTGGTGGGTTAAGAATAAAATACGGTTTGTGTATAATTTTTAACGCCAGAAAAATAATCAAAAACATAAATAAGACGAACTGTGTTGTCTCTATATTTGGGGACATTTAGTTTATTTCACGTTTCATTTACAATATAGGCCCAATATCTGGGATAGGACCTTATCTTTTAATCTAAATATACAGATATTTAATTTTTTTAAATGATTTACTCTAGTTTTGCATACGAAAGCTTTTCTTATCTGCTACTTTACTTCTTCTAAGTTCGTTCTCAAACTCCTGTAGATTAGCAGGATGCAATTCAGAGAACACAATGCACATTACCATGGCTTACAGATTGAATGCGCCTTTAGGCCTGAAAATCCCACTTCAGAATGGCTTCTAGATCACTTTTACCTAATATCGGATAGGACAGCAAACCTCAACCCAAAACTAACTACAGCCTCTCACAACATGCATGGAAGCTAAACAGTCTTGTTATTCTTTGCTGCACTTTGGGCCCCAGCAATCATTCTGCTGATTTGTATGTGTTTACAGTGCTCAACTAGAGCCATCTATTGTAGTTCAGCCTGTGGAAGGTCCACCAGATGAACCACCCTGCAACAGAAGTCACTTAGTTGTTGTTATACTTATTACTTATCCGATCCTGGTTGCAAGCTTTCACTCTTTCTTCCATGTGAGTGATGGTGGTAGGTGCATGTCTTCTTCAGCTGTGTTGTGTCTGTATACAGGGTGTTAATGATGGAGGGGTTTGGTGGTGACAATTGTTTTCTTAGGTCTTACAATGCAGGGCATTCAATAAGGTAGTGTATTGCTGTTTCCTCCTCTTCTCTGTCACAGTGGTTGCAGCATGGTCTGCGGTAATCCACTATAGGTATTTACTAAGTTGTACATGTGTTGTTCACAGCGTAATATTGTGGTTTGATTTTTGCGGTGTAGTCTATTCTGTCGTGTGGATTTGGTTGGGACATGTCTGCATATCAGCAATCCATCCATTGTTGTTTACAGTTGCGGATAATGTGTTTAGCTGTTCTAAGGTTGGTGGGAATTCCTGGTTGGAGCATACTTGCTCTCTTTATGCCAGTTTATCAGCACTTCCATTTCTGCTGATACCTGTATGGCCTGGTATCCACTGTAGTGTAGTAATGATGCCATAGGATGTAATTATGTTTGTAGCTTAAAGTATGTTGCTTGTGGTTTTCTCTGCTGCTAGATTCCAGTTTTGAAGGGCTTATACAGTGAGGCTTCTCTTGTGGAAGCCCTACAGAATTTAATCTATACAATTATGTTTTTACACCCACTGAGTAGAAATAGGCTGTGCCTGTCAAGTTCAACAAAAACCAATTCTTCGGATGCAAGTTCTCAGAAAAATATTTTTATGTATGTATGGGAGTGTGTGTGTGGGGGTGAGGGGGGGGGGGGTGGGGAAGGGGAATCACAACTAAAATAAATTTAATTTATAATACATATTGTCTTTTACCAAATTAGACACAATAAAAAAAAAATCACAAAATACGTGGAAAGAAGGATTAAGTACTTTAATAAATGATCTTGTGATTCAAATCAAAATAATTCCACAATTACTTATGTTCGGAGTGCTTACGAAAAAAGATCCGCATATTCATTGGCCCAGCTCTAATAATAATGCGTAACTAAAATATGATGTATGAAATGGTAAAATCTGGAAATATTTCATTTGAAATTTTAGTATGAAAGATTGTGTACAATATTTATTCTGGATCGTTTTCGTATAGCTGACTGTATTTTACGCAAAATACATTGGCTAAAGTGAAAAAAGCAACATCAATGTCTTGTTCGAGGAAATTCTCTTTCAAATGCGTTTATCATTGCAGCATCAAAATCAGTCATGAAAGTTTAAGGGTTACACTGGCCAGCTAAATCTTTCACTTTTTGAAATAAATAAAAAAAAGGGAGCATATGCATATGTTCTTGTCGTTTGTTGGGGAGTTGAGCAAATGCCAACTGAATTGATCTATTGTCTTCCAACCCATGAATTGTGTACAATTGTTCAAACAAAGGTGAACGGTTTTGAAAGTACCATCTTCATGCCAAAGATTACAGTGGTGTGAAATATCCACACTTGTTTGAGTGGAAAAAATTAATATTCTGTCTTCTTTTGTTTTGTTCTGGAATCATAAACAAGAATTTTTTATTTTTTTTCAGTTTTGGTATATTCGTCTGTAAATATAATGTCTCTCCTTGATATTGGAATCACAGGTCCCTTACTTTGCTTTGTCCTAATATTACGCTCAGTTCTTGTATGATTTAACACACTGGGCAATTTAGAGGCAACATTTTGGCTTACTGACACCAAAACTAAGTAACAATATTTCGTGGTGCTTGACGAGTGGCGAGTACTTCGTGGTGCTTGACGAGTGGCAAGTATTACTGATGACAACCTCCTTTGTTTGTACATGTGCTGCGTCTCCTGTGTGGCTGTGAATATTTTAAAATCTAATTACACTTTTGTCTTGGGTTATTAAGCGACCTTTACATCCACAACTTCGACATTTTTCATATTTCTAGTATATTTTCATTGCGTTGCTTTTGTCTTTATAAAATAAATGTCCATAAAACAATAACTTGTTTTCATTTTTCACTATCAAAAAATTTTAAATCCATGGTTATATACATTAAATGAACAACACAGTCATAAGAAATCCATTTCACAACTGACAAGATTACATTAGTTTTGTGCAGGAATATACTTATATACTTATAGTTAAGATATGCAAAAAATCAAATGTGATTGGTTACAAATATATTCTCTGAATAAATAACATGTTTCATTGACTACATTGGCTAATTTTAAAATTATTCTGAGGATAAATTTATTCCAACATTTCGAAATACTGGGTCTTAATCGATTAAACACAAAAAATATTAAGTAATTAACTCCTAATGTTATTTATTATTACATAATGTTTGTCAATGCACAAAAGAAACTACTGACATATTTATCTGGTCCGCCTATTATGAATATGTAAGTTATTTTCACAAGAACTTTTTGTGTGTGTAGAATTGGTCATTTGAAGTATTGGTTTTCGAAGAACTTGACGGGAATTGTAATAGGCTTCTATTAAAAGCATTTCATGACACTGAGAGCCGTAGTCTTTGAGATATGAAGAAATAGAGCTCCCTTCATTGGGTCAAAAGGCATGAGCCCATGGACAGATGGATCAGCAACCAACCAACCATACAAGAGCTCTCTCCATTGTTTCTGGAGATCTAAATTTTAAACAAAAAACAGTCTGCTATAGGTTGCTCCAGCATCTGTTAAATAAAATGACATTGTATTTTGACCATCAAATAGTGAGCAAAATTTATAATTTAACGAAAACTAATCATGATTAAGAGAATCAAAGGAACAATTAACAAAATCTGATAGATGACTCACGCATAATTGGATACATGAGCAATACTTTCCGCTGGTGGATATCTTTTGGAAGATTAGCATACACAACTCGGGCATCATGGGTATCCTCATCACTGTGTATCAAGATTTTACCTATTCGAATTGACCGACAACAGTCTCGCAAACCTTGTTCCATGGCTTCACCTTGTGGTGGGGTTAAAATACAAATTATGTAATGAAATGTTTATAGATTACCAACCTACATGATACAAGAGAATTTAAGATATTACAGAAATAAAATCAATGTTTCAAAATGTTATGTCTAGCAAGTCATGTACACTAGAACTATTTATTGTTAGGATAGTAAGTCTGGAAACCTGCTCAAAGCATCTGATCATGCCATTCCAGTCCCTAGTTTTTTTCACATTACATAATCCAAAGTCATCCAATCATGCCTCTGTCCCCTGTTCTCACTAGATTAATCGGTAAAAAGGCATCCATCATGTCTCTGTTCCTTGTTCTTACTAGATTAATCTGTCCAAAATAATTTGATCATGTCACTCTAATGTCCCTTGTTCTCAACAGATTAGTAAATCTGGAGACAGATGTCCAAGTGTTCTTTGTCCCTTTTTCACATCATCATTAGCCACCCAAAGACTAGTGTTAAAGTAGCCTGATCAAATCATTTTACTAACACCTGTACATTATCATATTAGGCTGAGCTACCTTTACAATCAAATAGAGCAGGCAAAAGCAGTATTAATCTTCTTGTTGTTCACAGTTTGACATGTTTACACAGCAAGTCTGGTTTTGTTGTGCAGACATGTCAACTATTCAGGTTAAATGATACCATGGTTGCTGGTGCGCCTCTTGGCCTGGTGTCTCTGACTGTAGCATCTGTGCTTGCTTGGGCAGAAATGTGGTCCTGCTCGATATTGGGTTGGCTCGACAAATCTTAGTTTCCAGCCTCTATTTGCTGGACTATGCCACATCTGCACTTCAAGGAGTTGGCCGCAATGGGTAGCAGCATTAATAAAAATTAATATACTGTGGAATGATTTCCCGTCAATAGATGTAAGGGACACCGATTCTAACATATGGATACAAGTTTTGGACAATAATTAAATAGGATAGTGGAAAATTATAGGCAAATGAGATGTTGTTCTATAGAAGAATGCTGAAACATGGAACAGCTATAAATACTAACAAAGAGTTTCTTAAAGAATCAAATGTGAGACATGGGGTACTTAATAATATCAGAAAAAGATGTTTATTGTTTGTACATGTTGTCAGACATGGAGGCATAGAGAACATAGTTACAACAGGTAAGATAGAAGGCAAGAGAGATCGAGGACGACTGCGGCAGAAAATATTAGACAGTCTGACATCATGGTATGACAGAGTCAACAATGATATTGATAAAAGATACTAGAAATAGAGTTTTTGAGATTCATGATCGCATACACCAGTCCGCGTGGTACTTGATAATGATCTTTAAAACCAGCAATATTAACACTAAAAAAAGTGGATAAACATTCGGAAAAATTGTGTGTGTATTTTTGTAAGATGCTCTAGAGATAAATCTGGGATAGTCATATAGATTGCAATACTCCCTGAACATAAAATACACAAGAGTGAACCCTAAGTGAGTTTGAACCTCTAATCTGTTTACATAAATCACATCAAGAACACAGAGGGAAACTGATTCCAAATTTAAACATCTTGGTTTGAATTAGCATATGTTCGTAGCAGCCAAGCTGTAAACCCATGAAACTATGTATTCCATTATCAGCACTACATCCTTCTAAACTGCTAGAGTATGATAATGAACACAATAGAAAAAGAAAGTCTATGAAAATTGAGAAATACGGAATTATAAACTTAATGAGTGCAGACATATATCTTACCACATGGGGTTGTCGGGACACAAAAGGGGATCGATCGATCAAGAAATAGCGATGGTGTGAACTGAATGCATGTCATAAAAAACTACTCAGGTGGTTTGGGGATGGAGTTGGCTGGCACATCCCATAGAGGATAAAAATTATTCAAAGCGATGCTGAAGTCTGATGTTGTGGGCTGAAAGGTGCATATATCACAGCGAACCTATAAACCATAACAATGTATTACATTCTCTGGACTACATCCTAATAGGTTTTGAGAATGAACACAGAAGAAGAAATACCTTACCACTTCTGACAATGCTGACACCACAGTTGCCTTTCTCATAATGAAGACCTTCATATGTGTGACCTGAATATGCAAGAAATCAGTACTATAAAATTCTGAACAACTTTGGAAAATAAAGGACAAGACAATACAAACTACAAACATACATGAAAGTAAAAACTAATGACAAAACAATACAAACATACATGAAAGTAAAATCTAATGGCAAGACAATACAAACTACAAACATACATGCATGTAAAAGCTAATGATATGCATCTAAATCTTTTAGGAACAAAAATTGTATACAGAGTGTGTCTGGATTGTTAATGGTATCATATTCATAGTGGTTTGAGTTTGAATAGACTGGTATATACAGTACGGACTGGATATTTTTCTTTCAGATGTAAAATTTAAAATGAACCACATACACCTTAAATCCTCTATTACAATAACCTATCTTCATCTGTGTTTATCCTAAAATTCCTGCAGATTAGCAGGATTTGGTCTGGAGAATGGAATGCACTGTTGAATGGATTACAGCTTAGCTGCGATAGCTGCCTGACATTATTTCAGCATGCTTCTGGTTCACCCATCTATCGGATAAAACTCCAACCCAAAACCTTCCTTAGTCACTTCTTACAATATGCAAGGTGGGTAATATTGTTGCTATTCTTTGCTCCCATTAGGGGCCCTGGCATTACATGGATGCTAACAGCCTATAAAATCATCCCTTCATCTCCTTACAGGGAAGTGCGATGTGGCGGAAATTAATTTTTTTGTAATCGGTAGCGTATCTTATTCAAGATGTAGCTACCCACCCAGCAGTGTTTGGCTGGGTTTTTTTAAAAAGATTTTCTTGGTAATATAAATATATAGTTTTTTAACATTGCTTTCTGAATGGCCCATATGCACAATTACCTATGGTGGGATTTGAACCTGGTACCTTGGCTGTCAAATTAATATAGTATTTATCACTTCTTTGTTGTGTTACTGCAACACTCTCCACTTTGTCTGACATCCTCTGACAGTTTGTTTAGTTATACTGGAAAAAAACATGATCAGGATAACGACGCTACCAAAAAAAAACCGATTTCATCCTGACATTGTGCAGAAATAGAGAGAGGGAGAGTCTGTCTGCATAAACAAAAGTGAGAAGAGGTATACAACATCTAGTCAAGTGAATACTTTATTATTACGATTAACAATCTTTATATTTTATGTTTTCAATTTTTCATTTTCTTTGAGCTCCTTGCTGTACTTTCTCATCTTGTAATCACATTTTCTTTGAGCTCCTTGCTGTACTTTCTCATCTTGTAATCACATTTTCTTTGAGCTCCTTGCTGTACTTTCTCATCTTGTAATCACATTTTCTATGATTTCCCTACTGTACTTTTTCACCTTGAAATCACATCATTTATGAAGTTCTCGCCTGTTGTCTTTTTTGTTGTTGTTGTTCTCCAGACCTGTTAGTTATACTATATTGATTGTATGTAGTCACTGTTTGATTTTGTCATTCCATTCTATGTTTATCTCTACCTTAATAAAGACCTTTTTGTATAAACACCGATCTTGTGTACTGTTCAACATAGAACTACTATTTAACCCTTTTTATTTATTTTTTTCAACATTCATTTACTATGCATCATTCTGTTGATCACTAAATTTGTACACATCAAGGAGATGTTATCATGACCCAGTAGACATGTTATTGCAGCTGTGCCCGTTGGATGAGAAGCAGTGATCTGGAACATTGGTTTCTTCTTGATTAGAAACTAGCATCACAGCATGTGGGGCACTTCCATAAGTGCTCTGCTCTCCGCTCCAGCAGCCATCCAGTGTATGTAGACTCAGAGTCCCAGTCAGGTGTTGATTATGCGATTTTCGGATCTTTCCAAATAGAGGACCTTTGCTTCCCTCACCTCTAGACACTCCCCTTTATGGCATTCTTTGTATATGTACGTTCTCAGCCTCTTTAACCTCATTTTCAATTTTGCAATGAAATTATGACTGCCTTAATCAAGTCTGCTTGATCTTTTCTCAGCATTGTGTCATCTATTGCCACGATGTCTGCAAATAAGTTGGCATGACCAGGGCAGTATATCCATGTAATGTTCTGAACAAATGAGTTATTCAATAAATCAAACCATTCCTTTTTCTATTTTGTGCAGCTTGTTTTGAGAGAGTGTATTACAGAGTATGTTGATATATCAGTTATCAACCAATTAAGTGCTGCTGTAACTCCCTCCCTCTCCATCCTCATGCTCGATGTGGCAGTGGAGTATGCAGAAGATTTTTAAACCAACTTCACGCCATTTCTGTAGGCAACAAAACCCCAACAGCTTTTATTTGTATTTATGTTGACTGAGCCATCTGTGTATATAATTATGTCTTGTGGTTTCAAGTGTAATTGTGCTAGTTCATGCACTGTAACCTGGGCCTGACACCAGTCCATTTCCGACATGCTTTATCTAGTTGTATTATGTTGGTGGTTTTTTTTCTCAGTGACTACCCATTCACTGTCTGTGCCTATTTCTTCTAATTCGCATACTCTTCGCAGTGTCTTCAGCCTCTGTCATCCATAATCTGCAGCACCTGATCTGTTTTCCCTCTGACTCATCTAGACGTTGGTGTAATGGGTAGTGATAGTATTCTGTTAATTTAAGGTACGACGTAACTTGCATTACCTGATGTCACATTCTAACGCAGAGGATATCAAGTAAAAATCTCATTGCAGAGATGGGTGTGTCCCTAGTACACCCCAGTATGTCTCTCACTGCCTCTTTTTGGACGTTTTCCAATCTATCAACTTGTGTCTGTGACAGTGTTAATATGTAGAGGCCATAATCTATGACAGATTACTCGTAGAAGCAGAAACAGTACCCATTGCTGCATGTAGAATGTCATGATAACATTGATCCCTCTTTTAGCTTTCTGAATCATATTTGTGACGTGCTTGTTGAATGAGAGACTTCTATCAAAGATTATCCCAATATATTTAAGGTCTTGTTCTCTTTCAATGAATGAGCCCATGCAACTGACAGCTGATAGGGTGTCAATAACCAGATTGATTATTATTTAAGGAGTACCAGACGACCTTTGCTTTCGAGGGATTGACCACAGTGTTGGATGTTCTGCACCATATCGACAACTGATCTAGTCCACTCTGTACACTTTCAGCAATATCCGTTCTGTTCCCGCACATGTTGTATAGTAGGGCATCATCAGCGTATGTTAGAACTCTGCAATGGCTGAGAAAATGGATCCGAAAAAAAGACCAACCAACAAGCTTGCATTTCATTGCCCCAATGGGGGTTACCTTCTAAATTTTTTGTATTCCCTCCTTAATATGTTCCGATTGTAAGTATCACAGCAAACACAAAAACATACCCTGGTAGGTCATGGCAGTATGCCTATCCTGTACTGGATCACTGAGAGAGCCAGCTGATGTTGCAGAGGGGCAAGCAGTTGCTTTTCCAGATCAATGACCACTCCCCTTTCAGGGAAAATTAATAAGGTTCTAACGCACGTGTAGCGGAGTTTAAACCTCTCTGATGATTTGAAGGTTCAACCACACGTGTAGCGAAGTTTAAACCTCTTTGATGATTTGAAGGTTCAACCAGACGTGTAGCGAAGTTTAAACCTCTTTGATGATTTAAATGTTCAACCACACATGTAGTGGAGTTTAAACCTCTTTGATGATTTGAAGGTTCAACCACACATGTAGTGGAGTTTAAACCTCTCTGATGAGTTGAAAGTTCTACTACACGTGTAGCAGAGTTTAAACCTCTCTGATGATTTAAATGTTCAACCACACGTGTAGCGAAGTTTAAACCTCTTTGATGATTTGAAGGTTCAACCACACATGTAGTGGAGTTTAAACCTCTCTGATGAGTTGAAAGTTCTACTACACATGTGTAGCAGAGCTTAATCTGCTCTGATGAGTTGAATTTGTTTCACACAACCAAGTAGTGGTGTTGTTATGTCACCTGACATTAGAGCGAAATCTTTCTCCTAAGTCCAAAAGGTGACCAATCACATCTGGGAAAATATTTAGGTTCTTGTTTGGAATGTGTAACTTCCACTCCCGATGTGATTATTAATTTGATTATTTCCCTTGGCAGTAAATATTAATTTTCTAAGGGTTAGGCTTAGGGTTTAGAGAGATTTTATTTGACATAACTAACCTAAATCCTAACCCTAAATAAATTTATATTAAAACTAATAATGGATAAACATAAACTGACAAGCATTGTCAAGGGAAATAATGACATTGAGGGTTATGAGTTCCAACCAAGAACCAATATTTATCTACGTTGGCCCTAGCTGTGAGGAAGACTGGACCTGCCGAAATTATCTTTAACCATGCAGACCTGGAAATAATAGACTATAGAAAAGAGAGAGTTGATTGTTGAAGTTTCTAGTTGTGACAACTTCTGGTAGGTATGAGATTCAGTTTTGAAGGATTGTTTTCAAGGATGAAAGGGGAACTAAAGTAGTTTCACACCTGGCCTGTTATGAACCTGTTAAAGAGTAGTTACATCAGATGTGATTTTCTTTATCTATTCATAGTACCTTAAAAATGCTTAAGGGCATTTTATGGCAAGTCTTTAACATCCATACTTCAAAATCCCTTCTTTTTTTTTTTTTACATTATCTAGCCATCTTACTCTTTGAGTAGGAGAGAGTTGAATAACTTACAATTGCCCCATAACTCTGATAATGCCAGACAGTGTGAAATGATTGTGGGAAGTTCTACAGCATTAATTCTCAAACTCCTGCTGGATCTCCTTTATAGCAGGACCATGGTCTTCCTAGATTTTCAGCAGGATGTAGTTCAGAGAATGGAAATGTGTTGTGTTGCTGTTTTATTTGTGCCAATTGCCCATAACACCCGTCTTCGGTGAGGTGTGAAGTTCAAAATGTAATAGATATCACATGCTTTAGATAGGAAAATGCATAAATGCTGAAACATTTAGTTTAGAGAGAGATGTAAAACGAAAGAAGAGAGGGCGGTTGGAGAATTAGGCAGTTAGTTTTGGAAGTTCAAGTTCATGAGTTGGTCCAGAACCACAGGGCTGTAGCTTGTGAGAGAAACTTTAAAGTTGGACGTAGCATTTTTGTCCACCCTAGACACTTTTTCGGACAAGCTCTGCTGAGAGATAAATATGGGAAAGGACAAAAAAGGACTTAACGAGAATTAGTCTAAACATTTTCAGGAAGGACCCTCAGAATCAATGAGATTCAGAGAGGAAAGAATACGAGATTAATCCAAGAGAGAATTAGAGAGCATAAGACTGAACCTATATGAAGGGGGGGGGGGGGGGTGTATGTTGACAGTGAGCAACTAGGAAATAGTGCTAGAAGTGAGAGATCAGGCCTAAAGTAGAATTAGTGGAAGTGTTGTAGCTAGATAAGTGACATTTAAAAACAGTGTTTCATAGCAATGCTTAACACCCCTCTAAAGGGTCACGTCCATGAAGTATGGCTGTTAATGAGGGAAGCATCAAAACAATGACAATAAGAGAAGATACTCACCAGTAGGTGTCATAACTGTACATTTACGATAAGGAAGCTTGTTGAGACCTTCCTCGACTACAAGCCGGATCTGAAATTTATACAAGAAATATCACAAACAAGATATAAATCACAAACAAGAACAGCAATAAGAAATAAATAATTGATGTGTTCACTAATCAGAAGTATGCTCAATTTTGTACGTGTACGTTAGGACTGACTGAGGCACGTAATGAACTAACAAAACCAACTCTTCTTCACTTGTTCTCAAACTCCTGCAGATTATAAGGATGTAGTCCAGAGCATGGACTGTAAAACATTGTCATGTTTTACAGCTTTGCTGCAATATCTGCACCCTGGACTGACACTTCAGATTTCAGTATTACCTCTGGGCTACTTTGACAATCAATGAGATGAAATAATGAGTCATACCACCACCACCCCCCCCCCCCAAGCCAATATTCGCCTCTTAAACATAAATGGCAGGTCACAGTGTTGCTATTCTTAGTCCAGCTTTCGGACCACGACAACACACGAGCCAAAAAATAAATTCCTATTCTGTATTCATATGCTATTTTCTGTTCTAATTCTTGCTAGTGACATGTGATATAATAATTGATTGCTACCTCAGGTGCCTCTGTTGTTTATTCTTGCTAGCGACATGTGATATAATAATTGATTGCTACCTCAGGTGCCTCTGTTGTTAAATGTCTGCAATCTAGTCCATCTGTGATATTACTATTATTTTTACTGTTTACCCTGTTTTCTTTTGATAAAAACCTTCTGACCATTCACTGCAAAACTGAACTAACTTTGTTTTGTACAAGTACTTTTTTTTTCAGGAGTAGCAATCTAACCAATATATTTGATTCTGTCTCCTTACCTTCTGAAGTCAGATCATGTGCAACATTCACATGCAATGCATTTATATTTAAAAAATGTGTCTACCCGCTGTTACTTCCCTTCGATTTACATAACCAGCCTCAGATATATCTGACTTCAATACAATTCATAATCTATTTATAAACTGCAAAATACATGAAAGCCAAACATAACTAGTCCATATTAGCATTTCACAATGCAACCTGGCACATTGAATGGTTAATGGTGCAATAGGAAAGAAAACACACAATAATGCTTTAAAAAATTGAATCAGTAAAAAGCACACAAAAAAAAAGATTAAAGCTACTTGCTACTTTGTTAAGTACAGACGCCCGTGTGTTGCCGGGGTCCGAAAGGGGACCAAAGAATAGCAACACTGTTTACCTTCCACGCATGTCGTAAAAGGCGACTAAGGAGGTTATGGGATGGAGTTGGCTGTCCCATCCCATATAGGGTAGTGACCCAAAGCCATACTGAAGTCGGAGTGTCAGGCCGAAAGGCGCAGATATCTCAGCAATGCTGTAAACCATGACACAACGCATTCAGTTCTTCGGACTACATCCTGCTAATCTGCAGGAGTTTGAGAACGAAAGCAGAAGAAGAAGTTAAGTACAGAAAAGAAGGCAAATTGTGTAGTTCTAGTGTTGTTCTTCTGCATTCATTCTCAAATTCCTGCAGATTAGCAGGATGTAGCCCAGAGAATGAAGTGTTCTGTCAAGGTTTGCAGCTTTGTTGCGATATCTGTTGTCCATCACATCCTATTCCAACACCTGCTTTTGGCCTCATACATCTGACTTCATCATGACTTTTGGTCACTTTGATCCTATATGGGCTAAGACAACCAACTTCACCTCGACCTATAACCTCCTTAGTAACCCTTACGACAAGTATGGAAGGTAAACAGTCTTCTATTCTCTGCTCCCCTTTCGGGCCATGGCAACACACAGACGTTGTTAATAAGCAAGCTCTAGAGGAATGGTCATTACAGTCTTTATCAACTGGACGTAGTTTTGAACCTGCCACACTGTAACCCGGTGATAGTAAGCAAGCCCACCATCAACTAGGCTATGGCATATTACTATATGAAGTGTCTTAATCTGTTTTCTTTAACCTTTGATGCTCTATTGTTTGTTGAAACAAGAGGGGAGGAGAGACAAACATCTGCCTATATAATCTATACAGAAGAGATTAGCCACTTGTATAATCAATACAAAAGAGGATACATGTCTATATGAGCTATGAAAAATTGAGCACAGATCTATAAAATCTAGTTAAAAAATTGAGCAATGAGATCTAATCATTTAATTTTTGACTATTATTCCACTGCACACTTATTACATCTTGTATTTATGCGTTTTCTGTCCTTCCACATGTGTGTGAGTGTATCACAGCATTGTTTGTCCCTTTCTTCATAAAGACCTTTTTGTCGGAAAGCAGATTCTATGTATTGTTCAACTTAAAATTGCTATTTAAGTCTTTTTAAATAGTTTTTTAAAAATATTTACGTACTATATACTCTATACGAAAGCAATCACCAGTCTATCTAAACTATACTAAAAAGTGCACCAGTCAATCTAGAATAAAGTGGGCACCGGTCTGTATAATATACACATAAAGTTGGTTATGACACGACTTTCAGAAACAATGGCCTATATGATCGTTTCAAACAGAAAGACATTTAGTTATGTGAAAATATACTAGGATAAAAAAAAGTGCACATAACATACAAAAAATGAATAGAATAACTAGAACTCTGTGCATCTCTGTATGTGCCTGCCCCTTTCAACTAACTTTAAAAGTATCAATACCCGAACATTTTCTCTATAACCGATTACATTAATCTCTCTAGCTGGAGCTTAAGTGTATCAGCCAGTTAGTTTACATCTGATTGTACATCTAGGCCTGCACCTTCCGATTGTGACATGCAATGTTAATATTTGCTTTGCTAGTCTGCAAAATCTATCAGTCAACTCCCATGTATCAACTCTGTGAAATCTATCAGTCAACTCCCATGTATCAACTCTGTAAAATCTATAAATCAACTCCCATGTATCAACTCTGTAAAATCTATAAATCAACTTCCATATATCAACTCTGTAAAATCTATAAATCAACTCCCATGTATCAACTCTGTAAAATCTATAAATCAACTCCCATGTATCAACTCTGTGAAATCTATAAATCAACGTCCATGTATCAACTCTGTGAAATCTATAAATCAACTCCCATGTATCAACTCTGTGAAATCTATAAATCAACTCCCATGTATCAACTCTGTGAAATCTATCAGCCAACTCCCATGTATCAACTCTGTAAAATCTATATATCAACTTCCATATATCAACTCTGTAAAATCTATAAATCAACTCCCATGTATCAACTCTGTAAAATCTATAAATCAACTTCCATATATCAACTCTGTAAAATCTATAAATCAACTCCCATGTATCAACTCTGTGAAATCTATCAGCCAACTCCCATGTATCAACTCTGTAAAATCTATAAATCAACTTCCATATATCAACTCTGTGAAATCTATAAATCAACTCCCATGTATCAACTCTGTAAAATCTATAAATCAACTTTCATATATCAACTCTGTAAAATCTATAAATCAACTCCCATGTATCAACTCTGTGAAATCTATCAGCCAACTCCCATGTATCAACTCTGTAAAATCTATATATCAACTTCCATATATCAACTCTGTAAAATCTATAAATCAACTCCCATGTATCAACTCTGTAAAATCTATAAATCAACTTCCATATATCAACTCTGTAAAATCTATAAATCAACTCCCATGTATCAACTCTGTGAAATCTATCAGCCAACTCCCATGTATCAACTCTGTAAAATCTATAAATCAACTTCCATATATCAACTCTGTGAAATCTATAAATCAACTCCCATGTATCAACTCTGTAAAATCTATAAATCAACTTTCATATATCAACTCTGTAAAATCTATAAATCAACTCCCATGTATCAACTCTGTGAAATCTATCAGCCAACTCCCATGTATCAAATCTGTAAAATCTATAAATCAACTTCCATATATCAACTCTGTGAAATCTATAAATCAACTCCCATGTATCAACTCTGTAAAATCTATAAATCAACTTCCATATATCAACTCTGTAAAATCTATAAATCAACTCCCATGTATCAACTCTGTGAAATCTATCAGCCAACTCCCATGTATCAACTCTGTAAAATCTATAAATCAACTTCCATATATCAACTCTGTAAAATCTATAAATCAACTTCCATATATCAACTCTGTAAAATCTATAAATCAACTCCCATGTATCAACTCTGTGAAATCTATAAATCAACTCCCATGTATCAACTCTGTGAAATCTATCAGCCAACTCCCATGTATCAACTCTGTAAAATCTATAAATCAACTTCCATATATCAACTCTGTAAAATCTATAAATCAACTTCCATATATCAACTCTGTAAAATCTATAAATCAACTCCCATGTATCAACTCTGTGAAATCTATCAGCCAACTCCCATGTATCAACTCTGTGAAATCTATAAATCAACTCCCATGTATCAACTCTGTGGGCAAACAACACATGATTCCCAGCATATTCCTCAAATCAATCAATCAATCAAGTGACATGCCAATGGCGTAGGTGATCATGCTTCTCCATGACTCTCTGTCTCTTGTGTTGTCAATAAGCTCGGTTGGTGAGCTTCTACCATGCCACTATAGTAGCCCATCTAGTAACTTTTCTCTTTGTCGTCCTCTATCTCTTCTCCCCTTGACCTTTCCGGTGGTTATTAAGTGTTCAAGAACACATGCCCCCTAGAAACCTTGACTGTCTGCCCCTAATGTTTGATCTGATTAATCTTTTTACGCCAGCATCACTGAGAACCTCTGCATTAGTTTTCTTAGCTGTCCAGATACCATTCCTCGAATTCCTCAAATACTAAACATTTTTTCTCTGGGAGATAAGTTCCAGACTGGTAAATAAACACTACTTAGTAGATGCTTCTAGGGTCAGATAAATGGAACACAATATATGGAACAAAACAACAGCTCACAAACACATGCATATATCACACAATGGCATTGGGTCAAAGGGCATGAGCCCATGGACTGCTGGATCAGCAACCAACCAGTAGATGCTTCAAACCATATAATTGAAGTACAAATTTTACCATGTCACATTTCCTTTAGATCTATTACCTGTAGCTTTGTTTGCCTCCATTTTGTCTACAAGTCTCCACTTGTGTATCAACTCTCCTGAGACATTCCACAATGCAGTTGTGACTATCAAGAAATTAATGCACTTTTCTCTATGAGGTTAGTTCCAAAGTAAGAATTCAGAATTGTGCCCAACTAAAACTAGTTCAGGTATCGATTTTCAGTTGGCTGACTAAATAACAGCAGGTACTTGGAACTGAACACTGTTGGCTAAGCTAAGGTGTAAATCCAACCAGCATAGGAAGTAGGAGAGGTGACAGCTCAGGGCAGAATTCCTAAAAGCAACACCCTTGGGCACCACAACTGAAATTAAGTTAGTTTATGCAAAGTTGGAGTTTTAAACGGGGCCAAAGATCCTGGTTTCAGCACTGAACTCAACTCACTTGTCTAAACCAACTTTCAAATAAACAACATATAACAATCAAGTGTAAACTATAACTATTTAGTATGAATCTGTCTATAAATGCATATTGTACACCTGTGTTGGTACATATCAACTGAATGCATATATTATCACAGAATGAACTGAGTTGATAATTCATAAAATACTGGCGATTTGGAAACAGGCCAAAGTTTTGTTGCACATTTGCAAACTTCAGTAGGTAATTTATGTTTGTACATGTGTATATCTTTTGCATTTATTCTCAAACTCCTACATATTAGCAGGATGTACTCTGGAGAACAAAATATGTTGTGTCATGGTTTACAGATTGGCAGTGATATCTGAGCCTTTCAACCTGACACAACAACTTCAGCATGGCTTCTGTGCCACTGTGACTTTCTATAGGATAAGACCGCAGACAGCACCCCTAAAAACCTCTGTTGTCACTCTTACAATGTGCATGGCAGCTAACAGTATCACTATTCTTTGCTCCATAATTGGTTCTGGCAAATGATGGGCGATTGACATGTTAATTTACAGTGCAGGTTCACATAAATAAATGATCTATGACCTTCAGAGAACATTGCATGACATCTATTGTTGGTACAGTATCAAGGAAGATAAGTGCTTATAGTAATCAAATCCATGAGAAGGTCAGTTCCTGGTCGTAGAGACGTGGGTTAAGTATGCTACCAGTGGTTGTTGTTATACAAATGCTGTTGAGTAGCTCAACTCTGTCAGTACAATGCCATTCTTAAAAAAGAGCAGGTCTTCTGAAGGTCCATACAGTGAGTTAGTGATCCATACAGTGAGTTAGTGATCCATACAGTGAGTTAGTGACTGTAAAATGGCATCTGTAGAAAAATTTTACTGGCAGTTGAAAGGTATGGGCAGTCAATGAAGAGGTGTTCCACTGTTTTAGAGCAGTATCTACAAATGGGTAGTTGCTGGTGTTTAATATGGTTTAAATGACTATTGACTCTTGTATGTCCTATTCAGAGCATCCACGGGTGGCGGGCGGATAGTGGGAAACGTCTCTAGATATAGTGGTAAGCTGTGAAATAAGTGTCTGGACGAATAAGCATTCGATGATAGTGTTGCTGCCTACCAGACGGGCTTTGATATCCCCACTGAAATATCCCATGTGTCCAGTGACGGGCAGCATAAAGTGAGTATTAGCCACTATAAGTTCAGGTTGCTGAAGTGGGGTCACGATTTAGGGGGGAAACACATGGCAGGAATAGCTCATAAGTTTGGCAAAACAGTTTTCCTTGGAGAAAACACTCTAAATACAAACGACTACCACCATGAAGGTGCCATCGGGAGATGGAAAGATTATGGGAGACATTCCAGATAGAAAAACCAACAGAACCCAGCCTGCTCAAGATGGAGTGAGTTAGCTAGGGATGGCGCAGATACTGGGATAAATTAGGGCACACAACTCTATTACAGAAATGTGGTCATACAACAATCAATCCTGCCATCATGGCGTCTCTATCAGCTAATTTATCCATGGCACATCCTTCGGCTTTTAAGAATTGAATCACTGCTTCCGAGGTAAAATTTGAGCAGATTCATTATCACGTCTGCCATGTTGTAGACTGCCTGCATAAGACACTATGCATACCAAGATAATTTTTTAAACAATTATTTTCATTGATTCGGTTTTAGTACAGATAATGGAAATGCATTGTGTCACATTTTATTTTCTCCAGTGGCATGGCACATCCGGCTTCGACAAGATCAAAGAGTGACCATGTGATCATTTGTCGATTGATGTGTACTATTACATCAGTGATGACATCTTCCCGAGCTGTCATAGGTGGTGCAGCATGGGTGAATTTATTTGAACACGCCTCGTATAAATAGTACAGCATGTCCTATTTTAATGTATAAAAAGTAAAGTTACCCGTAGGATTTATTAATGCCATAGAGGTGTGAGATGTTAGCAATATCACATTTCAGTGGCTCTGCTATATGAAGGCGGTAGCCATCTCCTCTCTCTTGCAGTCTTTACTTCCTGGATTAATCAGGTATCCATTTAAGGCTGGGTCGACCCGGGAGCCGTTGCGATCTGAAAAACATTTCCACCTCAACTGAGGAATGAATCCAGGACCACTCATATGCAAAGCCATTGTGCTACGCAGTTCCGAAATGTATATAATTTATATAACTACATCAACCTCTCTCATAAACAACTCTCTCAAGCACTGCAGCATCGACCTTATCTCCTGGGAGACTATAGCACTTGATCTCTCAGCCTGACACACCCAAATCACTGCTGGCATCACAAAATTTGAAAAAGAAAGAACACTGCGGGCAATCCACAAGCGCAAGGATAAATCCAAAAATTCTCCTACCCCAAACCTTCAGCACTCTTGCATGCACCGCAATAGAACTTTCCGTGCATGAATCAGACATCTACAAACTCACAAACCAAATTAGACAGTTACCAATTTATTATTACCGGTATTATTTATTGTTTTTCATGCCATGCTCATCAACCTAGATGAGAGCTGCTCATATGTCCATCCATTCAAAACACTATATGTGGGTGTCTTCCAATAAAAAATTACAGGTATACAAATTTTACAAACTAGCACGGGCTGCTTATTAGTGCAAATTAAAGGCTACAGAGATGTGGTTTCTGAGAAGAATGATGAAAATACAATGGACTGTTAAGAAAACTAATGCAGAGGTTCTCATTGATGCTGCCGTAAACAGATCAATAATATTAAACATTAGGGGTATTCAGTCAAGATTTCTAGGGCATGTGCTGAGAAGAACACATGTTGAACAATTAATAAGCTCTGAAAAATCAAGGGGAGAAGAGATAGGGGACGACAAAGAGAAAAGTTGCTAGATGGACTAGTATTATGGCACGGTAGAAGTTCACTAACCGAGCTTATTGACAACACAAGAGTTGCGGAGAAACATGATCGCCTACACTATTAGGCTTAGCACTTGATTGATTGACAGCTTCTGATCGAAGAAATAAAATAATACAGTGTGCCAGGGGCAACTAAAAACATGACGGGTCAATTATGAGAATGTGTGCATATAGTGCTGTTTATCTTCTGCGTTGTGCCAGACTGTGACTAATAAGTCCTACATGTGCTTGGAATTGTCTGCCACACTCTGAGCATGTGTGTGTGTAAGGAGCCTGTGGGTCATTGAGCAAGTCTTGCCTTCTAGCGCTTTTTTATTGCGCATTATTGTGTCTGCTGCACCACTCTTGATTCTGTGGCACCAGTCGGATCTGTCTTGTGCAAGATTCTTCCAAGAATGTGTGTCTATTTTGAAGTGAGTCAGTGTTGTCTTAAGGGTGTCTTTAAAAATGCTTTTCCTGTCCTCCTGCCTTGTGGGAGTCAGTCTGGAGTTTTCCATATAACAACTTTTTTGGTATATGACCTTTCATGCAGACCATGTGTCTTGCCCAGTGTCTGCGCTTTCATCAACATTGTATGTATGCTTACAGACTTAGATTTCATGAGTACTTCACTGTTTGGTATTTTATCCCATTGATTGATGATTGATCAGTATTTGCTTGATGCTTGCTATTGTTTGGCCTTTGATGTTGCAGGGGCAGTTTAGTACATTTTCAAAATATTCAGCCCAGAGTTTGAGATTTCCCTTTCTATCAGTGATGGTATGCTTTCCATCTGCACTTAGAAGACGAGATGTTCCGGAAGATAGACATAATCCGAGATAGACATAATTGACTAGCAACTGTCAACAAGGCCACACAAATAAACTGGGTTCTGAGTCCAAATGGCACAGTGCGAGATGAACCACCCTGACAGAATAAAAAAAACATAAACTGTGCTTGTCAACATATTTGAAAACCATCACGTATGGATAAGATGAATGAACTCTCCTTCCAAGCACACATAGTCGACCCAAGTCCAATGCAACTGACAACCATTGCCCAATATGACCGTAAAAATTAATTTGGGTCCAGTACACCAAGCGCACAGTGTTTGATAAGCCATCCTGGCCTGGCCAAGAGCAGACAAAAGCAAAGTACCAAATTTGTCTCGAAAAATAGACCCCTGATGAGTATGGTAGGTTAACTTAAGGCTGTTCACACCACAGACAGCTGAGATCTTCAGGGTATAAAAGAAAAAATAGATAAACCACCCCCACATCCCTGCACATTGGAAATAAAAACTAATCACTGGTGATTCCTGGGATTGAACAAACAGCCCATATCACAAAATATATTTCTGGTCTTCTCTAATGTGGCAGGTATAAACAAACTTGTAGGTTATCAAGAACCACTTTTGGTTGTTTTTTGGGAATCATGTTTGTTTTCAAAGTAGATATAGTAACACGTAGGATTCATTATGAAATGACACTGGGCAAGTAAAGAGCAAATATATTGACACTGTGGACTACGGACGCTAGATCTAGATAGAAATGGATCCGACAAGGTTAGTTACATCTACATGTTGTGTTTCCCAAGATGATATTATGATAATTATGAGCATGTTAGTATGGTTATAAACAACAGTACCAATACAATAAGCTTAGATATGTAGAAGAATTTTGTCAGTGGTGTCATACATCAGACACGTATAAGTGAGTCTGTAAACAAATGTTTTCCCCTTTTCATCTTCACCCCGTTCTCAAATGTCACATATCATACATACACAAACAAAACTCTAAATTCAATTTTTTATTAAATTATTTTTAAAGTTTATAAAAAAAAAGTTAGTAAGAAAGTTAATGCATTGTCAAAAAAGAATCCAGTTGCAGGTGGAAAAATGTGTAATTTTAGTTAGGAGTGCTGAAAGTTATAACAACATTAGAACATGATAACAGTGAGAATAAATATTGATGTCAGGAATCAGTATATTCTTGTTGACTTGTTATATATTGCAGTATGTTACCCTTACGCCTTACATCCTCAATATAATTCATTCCTATATTTAGATATGCTGTTCTGTCATTCTATTTTAGTGTGTGTTCATTCTTAAACTTTCACCGGATCTCTCTTATAGCAGGACAATGTTCCTAAAAGATTTTCAGCAGAATGTTACATCTATTCCATATTAATGTATGGCTCAGAAACATGGACACTAAATAAACAATTAGAAGGCAAAATTGATGCCTTTGAGATGTGGGTATATAGAAGAATAGGGAGAACATCATGGAAAGAGAAGAAAACAAATAAAGAGGTGATAAAAACACTTAATATGAAGAAAAAACTACTAAGAGAAATAAAGATCAGGCAAATAAAATACTTTGGACACATTAAAAGACATGACACCTTATTGAAGACCTTACTTGAGGGTAAAGTCAAAGGGAAGCGAGCAAGAGGTAGGCAGAGATACAAGTGTGAGAGTAACATTACACGATGGACAGGTTACAGACTAGCAGAGTGCACCACCAAGACAAGAGATGTTGGAGATACGTTGCAGCCAACCTTCGTTGCGGAGACGGCACTTGATGATGATGGTCTGTGATAACAGTTTGTGGTCTACGATAAAACTTTATGTAATCTGTAATAAAACTTTGTGGTCTGTGATAGGTATGACATTAGTGACATAAAATGAAGTTAAAAGTGTCAAATAATTTCATTTATAATTCTTACCAATCGGTCTGCATAGAATATGAAGTCTTTTCTTGGTGTTGTTCTGAAAGAAAAACAATGTTAAGACATGATTCAGACACATACACATCTATCAGTATATTGTCTAGAATCAGAACACCGCAACTAAAATATTCAGTTGGCATCATCATTAAGTCCTGTATCTGTAACAAAGGTTGGCTGCAACAGACTTCCAACATCCCCGTCTCTTGTTTTGGTGGTGCACTATGTTAGACTGTACCTGTTCATATTATATTACTCTCCCACTTGTATCTCTGCCTACCTCTTGCTTGCCGAATCCCCTCGACTTTACCCTATATCAAGTATGGTCAAGTCTTTTAATATGTCTAAAATATTTTATGTGTTTGATCTTTATTTCTATCAATGAATTCTTCTTCATTGAAAGTGTTGTTAGAACCTCTTTTATCTCTTTCCATTTATTTTTCCCTATTCTTCTATATATCCACTTCTCAAAGGCACCAATTCTGTCTTCTAGTTTGTTCACTGTCCATGTTTCTGAGCCATACTTTAATATAGAATGGATGTAGCATTTTATAATTCTCATTTGTAAGTATTTGTTAAGAGCGTCCATCTTTCAAAGCACGAAAGAATGACATAATTCTGTATATTAAGATTTACCATTTTCATGCAATTATTCAGCTGTTACTTTTTCTTTTTGCTGTCCTTTTTTATTGATCAATATTTTCCTTCCTAGTTTTTCAAGAAAAGTCAGATGGCTGGCTGATATAGATTTCATCAATAGTGCACTGTGATAACCAGTCCCGAGATTGGGCAGTAGAGCTTGTCCATCACAGTTGTTTCAGACGGTTATTGTTTTCATCTTGAGGAGTGGAAAATATTTGTCTTATACATGTCATGTTTCCTTCACTTGATAAGGACCTTTTGGAATACACATTGTTCTTTGTAAAACTACAATTTATGTGTTTTTTTATTTCACCATTTTGTATACCGGTAGTTGAAATATAATTTTTTGGCCAGCGTGTTGCTGGGGTCCTATAAAGAAAAGTGACACTGTTACCTGCCATGAATGTCTTAAGAGTTGACTATGGTCTTCTGGTATCAAGAAGTGGCCGTCCCATTCCTCCTCACCTTCCTTATTCATTCTCAAACTCCTACAGATCATCAGGATGTAGAACGGAGAACAGAATGCATTGCATCATGGTTTACAGCTTAATTGCAATATCTGCGCCTTTTGACCTGACACATCTGACTTCAGCATGGTTTCTGTGTCACTTTGACCATATATGGAACGGGACATCTAATCCACCTCAAAACCTCCGTAGTCACTTCTTATGACATGCATAGCATGTAACTGTCGCTATTCTTTGCTCCCTATTTGAGCCCCAATAACATGCTGGAGACTCACATTTCAGAGTCAAAGTTAATCATAGACATGCTGGAGTCTGATGTGTCTGGCTGAAAGGCACTGATATTGCAGGAAGCTGGACTACATCCTGCTAATCTGCAGGAGTTTGAGAACAATCACAGAAGTACAATCTTTCACAATATCTCTTCAGTGTTTTAGGATGGCCTGAAATAGTAACTGCCATAGATGGTGTGAGAGGAGACTAAGGAGTTTGAGTTTAAAGTTGATTACGGCATCCATGATGAAGTTAGTTCATTTCTTCTTCTGCGTTTGTTCTCAAACTCCTGCAGATTAGCAGGATGTAGTCCAGAGAAAGGAATGTGCTGTGACATAGTTTACAGTATTGCTGCTATATCTATGCCTTTTGACCTGACACATCCGACTTCAGCATGGCTTTGAGTCACTTTGACCATATATGGTATGGGAAGCAAATTCCACCCCATAACCTCCTTAGTTGCCCCTTACAACATGCATGGAATGTAACCAGTGTTGCTATTCTGTGCTCCCCTGTAGATCCGACAACACACAGGCGAGTTCATGTCTGAAAAGAATGATCTCTACATAGTCATGTTCAGTGAATATGAGCTCACCAAGATCATACTTTACTTTACGAGTATAAACCCAACTGCGTG
This sequence comes from Meghimatium bilineatum, assembly GCA_034231615.1. NCBI lineage: Eukaryota > Metazoa > Mollusca > Gastropoda > Stylommatophora > Philomycidae > Meghimatium > Meghimatium bilineatum. Next base: position 61,510,936 of record CM067311.1, on the reverse strand, counting down.
TTGCCGGGAAGCAAAGAATAGTGGCAATGTTTACCTGCCATGCATGTTGTAAGAAGTTACTAAAGGGATTTTGGGGTGAAGTTAACTGTCTCAGACTGAAAATGTGCAGATATTGTAGCTAAGCAAACCATGACACAATCACACTCCATTCTCCTGACTACATCCTGTTAATCTGTAGGAGTTTGAGAACGAACGCAGAAGAAAGGAAACTCTTCTTGTTCACAGTTTAACATGTCTACACAGCAAGTAAATGAATATTTAAAAATTCCCTCTCACTGCGACCCATAGATCAAAGTGAAGTAGAACTATCAAATTAAAATTTGGTTAGTCTACCTAAAATTATTTTATGTTAAATTTAACTGTTACGGCTGGCAAGCAGAAAATCTTTCACATCCTTTGGGGGTGTGAATCAGTGATTTAATGGATCGCCCTTTGCCTCTCTACAGAAGGTGGTAAGCATATAGGTAACACCTATAAAGTAAAGCATGGGCAGTTTTTATAGACTGAAGTTTATACAATTTTCACAGGGTCACATTTGAACCTGACCTTACATTTAAAGTGGGGAAAATTTCCAATATTTGGAACTAAGTAATATCATCATCATCATCATTTGTTCTTAAACTCCTGCAGATTAGCAAGAAGTAGTCCGGAGAATGGATTGCATTGTGTTTTTCTGTGATATCTGCGCCGTTCGGCCTGACTTTAGCATGGGTTCTAGATCATTTTGACCCTATATGTGATGCGACAACCAATTCCACTCCATAAAAAGCATACAATAAAACTAAACAGGACAATTCTCCACGTATCGGCTCAAATGGAACCTTTTTCAAGAGACAAACAACAGTAAACACCACAATAATAAACAAAATAGATGACTTAGATTTCATCAAGCCAAGATGAAATCTAAGTCATCTATTTTGTTTATTATTATGGTGTTTACTGTTGTTTGTCTCTTGAAAAAGGTTCCATTTAAGCAGATACATGGAGAATTGTCATGTTCAGTTTTATTGTATGCTTTTTTATATATACTTTTATATATATTTTAATTCATAGGCAAGGTAAGTGTTTTTAGTAACCTGTTTAATTCATTTTGCTTTACTATTTGTTCATTCGGTTACTGCGGCACCCTCCAACCATTTGGTTATTTATATTCCACTCCATAACCTTCTTAGTTGCACTTTACGACATTAATGGACAGTAAACAGTGTTGCTATTATTTCCTACCCTTTCAGAAGCTGGCAACACACAGGCGGGTGTGTCATATAGTATATTATTTTATATAGTACCCGGTACATTATTTTATATAGTACATTATTTTATAAGCCTAGGCTATATTATTTATAGGCTAGACCTATTTATGTTGTTATTTATAGACCTATTTATGTGGCTATGTTAACATCAATCATACAATGTACACAAAAATAAGTCAGACTGTAATGACTACACTAGTAGGTGTGACACATTCTACAATACACTATCTAGGCCCTATAGGTCTACAATCATCATCATCATGTAGTCTGCTGCTGTGATTTAGTGATTGTATTGTAGGAAAAATACATGACAGGACAAAAACAAATAACCTATATACTGGAGACCAGCAGCAAGATAGAGGAGATGAACAAACAAGGAAGAAGTGAATAGTATGTTCAAAGAGATGAGATTTCTAGCAGGCGACTTCAAGCTAACACTAAACATCATTCAAAACAAACATGGTAACAAATTGACAGAAAACAAAGATAACCTGGAAAGAGTATTGTAAGGAAATGTATGAAAAATCCACAGAAATGGAGACAATAACACCCACAATAGCAGTGAAATAGAACATGAACCCAGTTTAGATGAAGTCAGATGGGCCATTTAAAACCTGAAGAGAGGCAAATATCCAGGGTGTGATAGTATAACTGCTGAAATGATCCAGGCAGAAGGAGAAACCACAATCACCATCTATCACCCACTCCGCACAAAGATCTGGAAAAGTGAACTTTGGCTCAAGGAATAAACATGATCAGTCTAACCTACTGCTACTGAATAAGGGAAATCTAACACTATGCAACAGGATATGATGTAGCAGTCACCACATCTTTTCGAAACTCCTGTCGATCTTGAGCTAGTCTTCATGCGTCTGTTACTGTCATGTTCAGGAAGTCTTTGATATCTTGCATCCATCTTCTTTTTGGTCTGCCTCTTGTTCATTATCAATGCCTTGACATTATCCCATCCATTGTGGTCTTCTCTATGTTGTCATGGTGATTGATATGGCCAAAATATTGCAGTTTTCTGGGGGAAAAACAGTGCTATTTAGCCAGTTTTATTTTACACTCATTTCTCTCAGAACAGCTATATTGGTGACCTTTTTTGATCCATGGTATTCTGAGGACTTTTTGTAACATTTTGTTTCCAATGTTATTTTATTTTTCACTTTGTTGGTGATTGTCCATGATTTACACCCATATATTGCTGCTGGGAATATGCAAACTCTTAGGAATGTTAGTTTTGTTGTTTTGCAGCAGCTCAACCATATGTTTTTCATTTGTACCAGCTTCTTTGATTCAATAGCCAACCTCCTTCTGACTTCTTCACAGCAATCACCATTAATGATGATGAGAGAACCAAGCTATTCAAAACTGCTGACTCTTTCTAATTCGCTGTTGTTGATACTGATTGAGAACTTGCTAGTGATTTTGTCGCTTGTCATAATCTTGGTTTTGCTTCCATTCAGAAATAGGTTTTGTTTTTCACTATGTTCTTTAATGGAGTTTATGAGGTGTTCGAGATCTGTTTTGACTGTGTGCCAATAATGTTGTAACATCCGCATATCTTAGTTCTGGTATCTCGTGACCTCTGATGCTTAGTTGGTCGAAGTTACTTCTCTGTTGGTCATTTCTTACATTCCTTATTATGTTCTCTGCATAAATGTTGAAGAATATGGTGATAGGACACATCCTTGTCTGACTCCTTTTTCCACGCTGAACCGATCTGATGTTTCACTGTCTACTCTGGGGTGCAAAGGGAACGCATTGCTCTAGGCGGACCCAGGGTTAGCAGATAACCAAGATCCCAAATGTACCTCCACGCGGTGCACCCTGGAAACAGAAATACAGCAGCTCGTGCTGATTCTGGCCAAATCATTTGGGGATCGTGTCCGAGAATGTGGAGGTAGCAGATGGAAAGAGATTTGACTGCACAAGAGACAGACAATATCTCCGACACCACCAGCATCACCACATATAGCGACACTGTCGACATACAGTGAAGCTAGTCAGTCCAGTCCGAACATTGGAGGGGCGGCCAATGTAAAATGCACGTAAAGGTAAATGGATGGCGAGAGACAAATATGTTTCATACAGAGTACAATGAAACAATGAAAGGGCAGAACAGCGCTAGAGGGCAGCGCGAACTGCAAATAGAAAGTGAAAAGTCCCTAGGAAAGGGAACTACAAGCTCCGTCAGCTCGAGACGGGCTTCTAGTTACCAGAGTTCCTTACAGGCAGAGACCCAGACCCATCCATCGGCGTTTGGTAAAGCAAAAGACCTAACCCAACTCTAATGTCGAGCCTTCCTAAACCGGAAATATGCTTGCAAAGAGAAAGGGTTCTGTACCCGATGGGTGTAGGCAAGAAAGGGACAACGATGGCAGTCCTGGCCCAACTCTACTGTCAAGGTTTCCTATACCGGAAGTACACTTGCAGAGAGAAAGGGTTCCGTACTCGATTCGCTCAGGCACAAAAGGGACAACGATTTAGCCCTGGCCCAACTCTACTGTCAGGTTTTCCTACACCGGAAATACACTTGAAGAGAGAAAGGGTTCAGTACCTGATGGGCTCAGGCGCTATTGGGACAAGCACGCTCAGCTCGAGAACGCCTTGCTCCCAAACGCATGGTGTGAGACTCGAACTTGGACAAGGGGTACACGATGTCGGTGAATGACACCTCGGCTAAGAGGGCGAAAGAGCCAGGGTCCAACTCCTCTGTTGAGTTCTTCCCCTTAAGGAACCAGGCTCACGGATGAGAAACGGTTCGGTACCCAATGGGCACAGGCACAGCACGTCCAATTACACGAGGCAAGTTCATAGACAGTGGAACACCTCGTTCGAGTTAGACGAGAGCAAAACATCGTCTGGGCGAAGAGTCTCCACTACGCATGCCTGGAGACAGATATAGAGGCTGTCACAGGCTAAGGGTAGCCCACCCGAATTGTCAAGGCATGCCGAAATCGGATGTGCTAGGCCTACAAGGCGCATAACGGTGGCACAACGTAATCACGCTCCCGGCGGAAATCGCACGGATATCCGTGATGGTTACAATGGAGCGAACGAAAAACAAACAAACAAACTGTCTACTCTCATGGCTGTTTGCTGGTCTATATAATGTTTTGATGAGGCGGATTAAGTGTAGTGGGAAACCCATGTTGTTCATGATAATCCAACATTTTTGATGTTGCACACAATCTAATACTTTGGTGTGGTCAATACAGCATGTGTAGATGTCAACATTAAACTATGTGCATTTCTCTATGATGTTCCACATATTGAAAATATGGTCTCTGCCCTGTCTGTGATTCATTTAACTCTTCTTCCAGCTTATTTCGTAGTCTTTTCATGATGATACCAAGTATTATTTTGCTGGAGTGAATTATCAGTGCATTTGTTCTGCTGTTGGTGCATAATGTTAGATTTCCTTTCTTCTGTAGTGGTAAGTTTGTTTGTTTGTTTTTCGTTCGCTCCATTGTAACCATCACGGATATCCGTGCGATTTCCGCCGGGAGCGTGATTACGTTGTGCCACCGTTATGCGCCTTGTAGGCCTAGCACATCCGATTTCGGCATGCCTTGACAATTCAGGTGGGCTACCCTTAGCCTGTGACAGCCTCTATATCTGTCTCCAGGCACGCGTAGTAGAGACTCTTCGCCCAGACGATTTTCTTGCTCTTAGTCTGACTCAAACGAGGTGTTCCACTGTCTATGAACTTGCCTCGTGTAATTGGACGTGCTGTGCCTGAGCCCATTGGGTACTGAACCGTTTCTCATACGTGAGCCTGGTTCCTTAAGGGGAAGAACTCAACAGAGGAGTTGGACCCTGGCTCTTTCGCCCTCTTAGCCGAGGTGTCATTCACCGACATCGTGTACCCCTTGTCCAAGTTCGAGTCTCACACCACGCGTTTGAGAGCAAGGTGTTCTCGAGCTGAGCATCCTTGTCCCAATAGCACCTGAGCCCATCAGGTACTGAACCCTTTCTCTCTTCAAGTGTATTTCCGGTGTAGGAAAACCTGACAGTAGAGTTGGGCCAGGGCTAAATTGTTGTCCCTTTTGTGCCTGAGCGCATCGAGTACGGAACCCTTTCTCTTCGCGAGCATATTTCCGGTTTAGGAAGGCTCGACATTAGAGTTGGGTTAGGTCTTCTTGCTTTACCAAACGCCAATGGATGGGTCTGGGTCTCTGCCTGTAAGGAACACAGGTAACTAGAAGCTCGTCTCGAGCTGACGGAGCTTGTAGTTCCCCTTTCCTATGGACTTTTCACTTTCTATTTGCATTTCGCGCTGCCCTCTAGCGCTGTTCTGCCCTTTCATTGTTTCATTGTACTCGGTATGAAATCTATGTTTCTCGCCATGCATCTACCTTTTTGTGCATTTTGCATTGGCCGCCCCTCCAATGTTCGGACTGGACTGACTAGCTTCACTGTATGTCGACAGTGTCGCTATATGTGGTGATGCTGGTGGTGTCGGAGATATTGTCTGTCTCTTGTGCAGGCAAATCTCTTTCCATCTGCTACCTCCACATTCTCGGACACGATCCCCAAATGATTTGGCCAGAATCAGCTCGAGCTGCTGTATTTCTGTTTCCAGGGTGCACCGCGTGGAGGTACATTTGGGATCTTGGTTATCTGCTAACCCTGGGTCCGCCTAGAGCAATGCGTTCCCTTTGCACCCCGTAGTGGTAAGTAAACTGTATTCATTCCTTGGGCCTATGTTCACTTTTTCAGATTTTGGTGCAGAGTGGGTGATAGATGGTGACTGTGGTTTCTCCTGCCTGGGTCATTTCAGCAGTTATATTATCACACCCTGGATATTTCCCTCTCTTCAGGTTTTTAATGGCCCATCTGACTTTATCTAAACTGGGTTCAGGTTCTATTTCACTGCTATTGTGGGTGTTGTCTGTGTTTTTGTGGCTTTCCTGATACATTTCCTTACAGTACTCTTTCTATGATATCTTTGTTTTCTGTAAATGTGTTACCATGCTTGTCTTGAATGATGTTTAGTGTTGGCTTGAAGTATTCTGTTAGAAATCTCATCTCTTTGAACATACTATCACTTCTTCCTTGTTTGTTCATCTCCTCTATCTTGCTGCAGGTCACCAGTATATTTCAATTTGTTTTATTCTTGTCCTGTATTTTTCCTACAATACAATCCCACAGCAGACTAGACTACTAGAATAGAGGTGAGTCAACATTTTTTTAGGCTGGTGGGCAGATTCAGCATTCTTTGTGTTGGCTGGGACCAACATGCTTTTTATACCATTTGAAGTTCCAGTGAAAACTGACATTTGACTAGCATGTGTGAGTAACTATCATCGCAATCCACCGAAATAAATTTGACAATTAAGTAGGGCAATAACAGCAGCAATAACACTAAAATAAAAATATGTATAGTTAGGAATACATACCACTGAAATTTCTACTCTATCTTCTATGAGTAAGCGATCATTTACTACGCTCATTTAATGAATCACATTGCAACAATTTATTGACTCTGGAATTAATCCAATCATGTCCAATGTCAATTCATTGTTATTGTTCAGAACGATGTAGCTTATTATACTATACCTACTTCTGGGGGAAAATATTGATAAGCTACAGGGCCTACGTTTCAGTTAGATAACACTAGGCACAGTAATAATCTAAATGGTTTACATGAGAATAAAAACAACATAACGGAAACCTATTATTATTATTACTCTTTTAGGCCTACTGAGTAAAACAAAGATGAAAATTAGCCGCACTCGCTGACGCGGCAATCTTAGCTTACTTGTCCCTGATCACTGTTTGAAGCTCACGAACTCCATCTGACACTGGCAAACAGATGAAATTAGATCCAAAGTCATATATCTCAGCACATTTGTTTTCGGTAACCGCATCTGAGACTTTTGAATCATCCAGTTGTTTAGGCAGAAGGATTAAATCAGGCTCCATTATTTGTAAACAGTGTTTCTGCTTCCTCGTGGTCACCTCATTACTGCCAGATGCTTGTAAAACGTTCAAATAAACTGAAATTAAATTGTCGGCTAAATCTTGGTGCATTACAAAAAAAGTGTCATTTATATTTTAACAAGTAAATTCAAGAATGAAGAATGAGGATAAAGAAAAATAATTCTTAAGGCTGACGGGAATTGAATCAGGTCCGTTCTATGGCTCAGCAACTCAAGTAAATACGTTTTTCGTACTTGACCAACCACATCCTCCAAAAAAAAAGATGTGATATCGTCAAGACATTCAACATCTGCACTCAAGCGCGACCGTCAGAGAAATAATAGCATGTTCGCTAAAACGTAACCATGAACAAGTCTCCGATTTTCGTGTTATCTATTGGTTGACCGTGACTATTTTCGGCATGCGACTACAAGTATGTAAATAGCGATCAATTAAAAGTCAAAAAAATAATAAAAAACGTAACGAACATCATAAAAAACCTCAGTCGCCATATATTGGGTGTCACCGGCAGTAAGAAGAAGAACATCCCGTACATCCCGTACAACAACGAACATCCCGTACAAGTATTGAAGTATCTGCAGGACCACAAACATACAACATCTGTATTCGTACTATAAGGACTTATAGACCTGTTTATAAACATAAATAATAGGAAAATGACAATCGCAGTCATGTCTCTATTGTATTTATGTTTATAAACATGCCTTTAGGTCTTTACTACTCAAGATAATACACGAATTAATTAAAAACAAGATAGACAATGTGGTCAGGGAAGAGCAATTCTGCAAATGAACCAGAGAAACGATACTTATATAGCAACACTGTTTACCTTCCACGCATGTCGTAAAATGCGACTAAGGAGGTTATGGGATGGAATTTGCTGTCCCATCCCATATAGGGTCAGTGACCCAACGCCATGCTGAAGCCGGATGTGTCAGGCCGAAAGGCGCAGATATCGCAGCAATTCTGTAAACCATGACACAACGCATTCCGTTCTCCAGACTACATCCTGCTAATCTGCAGGAGTTTGAGAACGAACGCTGAAGAAGAAGTATCCGACAATTGATAGCCTAAAAATCTTAAAAAGTATCTATATGTGCTTCATAGGCTACAGCAAGACCTTTGGCAGAGTACAACATGACAAATTAATCGAATGTCTTCAAAGAATATGCATAGATGGGAAAAACATCAGACTGATTAGAAATATAGGCTTATATTGGGAACAGAAACCATCAATGAGATATGAAAACAGCTACTCATCATACATATAAATAAATAAGAAAAGGGGTAAGACAAGGATGTATTTTATCACCCAGCCTATTTAATATTTACACAGAGAATATCTTTAAAAATATAGAAGGAATGACATGACTCAAGATCAATGGAAAAATAATAAACAACCTGAGATATGCTGATGACACTGTTCTTCTAACAGAAGGTGAACATGAATTACAAAGACTAATAGATCAAGTCGATAAATCATTTAAAGAATATGGACTGATATAAATATTAAAAAAAACCAAAAACTACGAATATCGGCAAAGTAATAGAAGAATATGTGCTAAACATAAATATTCATTCATTCATTTTCTTTTTGCGTTGAAGTTGGCGCATAGGGCAGAGGTCAGATCTCTCCAATTCTGCCTGTTCAAAGCTATTCTGTGCAGTTCTTGGAGAGTATGAATATTGATTGTTTTACTTTCTCTAAGTATTGTTCTTCTGAGTGTTTATTTTGGTCTACCCCTATCTCTTTTGCCTGTAGGTATTCATTCAAGAGATTGGTGGTGTATTCTGTTGATGTATGTGCGTAGGACATGCCCGATGTAGGACCAACGGCGTTTTCTGATAACATCTGTGATGAAATTTTGATGTTTCTCTTCTCTGATTTTATCATTCGATTTGAATTCACTCCAATGGGTGTTAGTTATCCTACGAAGACATTTGTTCTCGAAACTCAGTAATTTCTTTTCTGAAGATAAAGAGCTTTTCCAGCTCTCACATCCACATGATAACACCGGAATAATGCAAGAATTAAATAAGCGCATTTTCGTGCGTGTGTTGATTGACTTTGACTTCCACTTATTAGACAGTCTGTTAAATGCACTTGATGCAAGGGCAATGCGAGTTGTAGTTTCTGTCATGACATCATCGTCTAGTGTTAATTTGCTTCAAAGATAGGAGTATTTGTGTACTTTTTCAAGTTATTGTCCATTTGAAGTAATTTCGTTAGGTGAAGTCCATACTTTTTGTTTTTGATGAATTGATTTGGAGACCTATTTTACTGCGATGAGTTTTAATCTATCAGTTTTTGTTTGTGCATCTTGATGGTTTCACTCAATAGTGCAAGATCATCGGTAAAATCCAGGTCTTCTATTGTTGTTTTATTTATCCATTTGATTCCTAAATTTGCGTTGGATGTCCTTTTACTTATAAACCAGTGAATTGACATAAATATATATGTCGAGAAGCTACAACAAGTAGAACACTATCAATATCTTGGGTTCATAATCACAGATGACGGCAGATGAAATTTAAAATGAGAATAGGAATATATAAAAGTACTTTAAATGACATGAGGAAAATATTGACACCTAAACAAATTACAAACAAATTACAAACAAGTTAAAAATGAGAATTATACAATTTTACATGTATTCTATATTAATCTATGGCTCAGAAACATGGACAATAAACACACAATTATAAGACAGAATTGTTGCTTTCGAAATGTGGATATATAGAAGAATAGGAAGAACATCATGGAAAGAAGAAAACAGACAAAGAGGTTCTAACAACACTTAATATGAAGAAATAATTATTAAAGGAAATAAAGATCAAGAAAATAAAATATTTTGGACACATTAAAAAGCATGACACCTTATTGAGGACCTTATTTGACGGTAAAGTCTAAGGGAAGGGAGCAAGAGGTGGGCAGAGATACAAATGGGAGAGTAACATCACAAGATAGACATGTTACAGTCTAGGAGAGTGCACCACCAAGACACGTGACAGGAGATGTTGGAGATCTGTTGCAGCCAATCTTCGTAGTGGCGACGACACTTGACGAAGATGATAGGTCCTTATAGTACGAATACGGATGCGGATGTTGTATGTTTGTGTTCCTGATGATACTTCAATCAGCGTTACCACAGCTTGGCTTTTTCCCCAAATTCTTGGCTTTTCGATCAGACCTTGGGACCTTTGGTTATTTTCTTTAAAACTTGGCTTATGTTTTTGTACAAGTAAATTCAAGTAGAAAGCATGATGATAAATGAAAATAATTCTTACAGCTGACGGGAATTGAACCAGCTCTGTTCCAGCAGCACCGAATCGCTTTGCAACACAAGTAAACAGGTTTTCCGTACTACGGAAAACCTTTTTACTTATTTTTTTGTGTGCCAATTTCTTAAAGAGAAATCTTTACTACATTATCTCTAATTGGTCCGCAATAAGTCCCGTTGATTGTTTTTGTGTGTTGCGTTTTAGTTTGAGCTACTTTCCCGCGTTTATTTTTAATTTACTTCGTCGACCCTGCCGGATTTCAATAATTGGTGTCACCCGTGTGTTGCCGGGGCCCGAAAGGGGAGCAAAGTAGCAACACTTTTTACCTTCCACGCATGTCGTAAAAGGCGACTAAATATGTTATGGGATGGAGTTGGCTGTCCCATCCATATAGGGTCAGTGACCCAAAGCCATGCTGAAGTCGGTGTGTCAGGCCGAAATGCGCAGATATCGCAGCAGTTCTATAAACCATGACACAACGCATTCCGTTCTCCGGACTACATCCTACTAATCTGCAGGAGTTTGAGAACGCAGAAGAAGAAGAATAATAATTGTGTTTCTCTGAAAGCTAGATAATAGTGTCATATGTAAAAATATTAGAAATTCGCACTCATCATTGAAGTTTGTATATGCATCGTGCTTTCAAATAATCAAATTGTATGACTGTGTTGTTTATTTACTGAATGTATATCATATCTCGTATAATTATTAAGGATATAATCTATGGAAGGAAATAAAGAATGTGGTGGTTTAAGTATTGTGTCATCATCATCCTTGAGTCCGTGTAAAAGGCATAAAATAGGAAAGATATGGTATAAGCAACCATTTTATAGTGAATGACTCAAAGACGGAGAGCTGAAGGAATGGATACAATCTGATCCTACTGACAAATACATTTAAATTTAACTAGGAAGCAAGTGGAAAATTTAAAAAAAATTTGAGACTATTCAATTCCCGTTCAATTCCCGTTAGTCTCAAAATTTTTTTACAAATACATTGTTCGCTGTAAAGCGTGCAACATTAATTTCAGAAATGCGAACAAAAGTTCATTGATGTCTCACAAAATGACAAAGAAACATAGTGAAAAATTTGATTTGAAAAGGAAGAATACTAACATAACTTGGCTTTTTGTAACTCCAAAAGAAACGACATTGACAGAAAATGTTGGGAATGCAAACTTGTTGTTGACAGCATATATGGTAGAGCATCACGTGCCATTTTTACATGCTGATCATTTAGTGGAGTGTTTAAAAAAAATAAATCATTTCCACATAGTGTCGTATCTAAATCTATAGAAACGGACTAAAGTTTCCTACATAATTCAAGATGGTATTGTACATGAAGAGAGGAGTGATAGCACAAAGATATGTCAGCAGATACAATTTTCTCTTATTATTGAGATTGTTGGAGATTGATCCATCTGATGTAAATTTACATAAAAAGCTGGAGACATTAATGTAGGTGGTAGATATGAAAATATGTTGCGATTGCAATTCCTGGGAGACAAAGAAAACCAATTTCGTTAAGACTTGTCATTTTAAACAGATTTATGTGTTCAAATATGGAAAGGATTTCCCCTACCCGGTGATAGTATTTTGGCTGAAATGAGAGTTCTTGATGTTCATAAGATTTTATCACAGGATTTTTAAGTCATTAATTTCAATTTTTCAAGATTTCCATCATTAGTACCTGGGAAAGTACTGGAAATTTTACAAGATTAATGGAAGTTGTTGCTGAATTCAAAAGAGTCTCTTGGAAACATGAATAGTCTCAATCCTGAAACTTTCTGGTGTAAATTACTTTCAATTAAAGTTGGCAACAATCAGCTGAAATTGGAATTGATTTCAAAATTTATGTGTGAGTTAATGGCACTTCCACATTCATCAGCATGCGTGCAAAGAATATTTTCATAAGCAAATATTGTGAAAACAACACTAACTAATAGATTGCATGATGATTCAGTAACAAACCGGTTATTGCCTAAGCAAGCCATTGCAAGAAATAATTGTGAGAGCTACTCGTGGACACCACCAAACACTCTATTTGCTGATATTAAAGAAGGCCGTTGTCATAAACGTCATAAAGAAAGTTCAAGATTGGCAACATGGTCGTGTGAACATGTGAACAGGCAGAACAGAGTGCAAAACATATACTTCAAGCTTGTTCTGAGCATGAAACGCTGAGTAGACATATTGACCAGAAAAAACCCACTGGAATCAAAGCTCTATGGACTACTGTATGAACTACAAAAGACAGTGAGTTTTATTAAGGAGACAGAATTACAGATATAGACATGTTTCAAGTGAACGAAAGAAGAAGAATAAATCAACGTTCTGTAGAAAAAGTGAAGAATAGGCTGAGACAGTCAACTTCAGTAACCCAACTCAAAGATGACGATGTCGATGACTGTGATTCAATTGTTAATGTTTAAACTGTTGTAACTTTTGTTATGAAGTCATTTATTAGTCTAAAAGCTAGCATTAGTACATGAAGAGTTATCTTCATCCCCGACGGAAGGTTGCTGCCATGGGACATACCTTTACCTTTTAATACAAGTACAGTGTTTATTTTAGCATGTCCGTTGTTCATATATATATATATATATTTCAAAATGTTGGGTGGTGACGCTGACTTCAAACTGGTACGGCATGTTGCAGTAGTGTTGTAATGATAGTCCTTGTCTTGACTGATCTGTTCTCAGTGATTTTGAGTACAGAGGGTGAATGTCTTGACGAGACCACATTTTTTTTTTATGTGGTTGGTCAAGTACGGAAACCCTGTTTACTTGAGTTACCAGGCGATTCGATGCCGCTATAACGGACCTGGTTCAATTCCCAGAATTATTACATTTTGACAACATAACCAAATTAATGTACAGCATTACAGCTGTAAATATTTATATTTGTCTTTTATATTTCTAAATTGTTTTGATTAGATCTAAAAATATTGCTAAATGAAAAAACTTTTCTTTTTTGCTGAGGTGTATCCAATACAATTATATACTTAAGTATAATCAAGGCTTTATATGACAACTCAAGATGATGTGTTAAAATACACGAGAGTAGGACTGAATGGTTTTACGTAGAAACAGGAGTAAAATAAGGCTGCATTATGTTATCATTACGTTTTAGCTTGGCTATAGTCTGGATTATGAAAATTACGCCCGAAATGAACATTTTGGTGTAAAATGGACAGACGATAAAAAGAACTCTTAGTGATATTGATTTTGCAGATAACTTGGCGTTATTAAGTCCAACCCCTGATAATGTACAAGATATGCTTAATCGACGTTATCATCTTTCAAAGCAAATTTTCTTCAGATTACTTAGTTTTACTAACTGTAACTGTGAATGTTACAGTTAGTAACATATGAATGTGAACAGTAAATATGAATGTGAGATACCGGAAGGATAAGAACAGGAAGTACATAAAAATGTAAATAACAATGGAACCGAAACAAACAGAAAGATGACGTATTTGGCGGAACGAAATGAATAAAGACAAATACCAATCTGACCGAGAAATAGATAAAAGAGTGGTCTAATTTGAGTCCAAATGTCATGATGGTACCCAACTCCAAAATAAGACGATTTTTTACATTCTAAGAGCGTACCTACACCTATCATCGGTGGTGCAGAATCTGATGGCAGTGACTTGAATATCAAGGACACCACGATGACCAACGCCGTTGAAGTGTGTGGCCACAGCAGTTGATATGCTGTGCTTGATTGCATGAAGATGGTTACAGAACACCAACCTGTGGTCACACACTTCAACGGCGATGGTTATCGTGGTGTCCTTGATATTCAGGTCACTGCCATCAGATCCTGCACCACCGATAAAAGATATAGGTGTATTCTAGAAAATCATCTTATTTAGGAGTTGGGTACCCTCAAGACACCTGGACTCTATTCCACTCTTTGTCTACTTCTCGGTCGGAGTGGTCTTTGTCTTTATTCATTTTGTTCCGTCATTTACGTCACCTTTTTGTTTGCTTCGGTTTCACCTTTATTTACGTTTTTATGTACTTCCTGTTCTTATCCTTGTGGTATCTCACATTCATATTTCACTCGAACACATATGTTGTGTGTAGTCATTTCTACTCGTCGTCTTTTTATGTTATGTGCGTATCTTGATAAAGGCCTTTTGGCTCATTACGTCGATTATTTCCTGTGAATTATTATTTGTATGATTATATCATGTTTTTTGGTGTGTATATTATTTCATATAAGCATCCGACAGTGATAGTGTGTTAGTCGACGTTCAGTAAAACTTCATCACCTGTTTCCAACGTGAGTATTATTTTCATATAGTTTTACTAGCAGTATTACCTGTTATTGATTTTAATATTTTATTGTACAAGACGCGCATTCATTTGTTGGAATGGGTGTTATATAGCTCAGAAGAGCCGCCCTTTCTCTCATCTATTGACAGGTACATATTACACAGTATATTCTTCATGTTTAGGAATTCTGCCTTTGCCTGCACTATTCTGTTTCATATCTCTGTTGAACGAGGTCCATTTAATGTAACCATTGTTTCTAAATATTTAAATTGATGGACTTGTTTGAATATTGAGTGATTCACTTTTGTCTTGAATGTTGGGGAGTTTGTTTCTTACAATCATTACATCTGATCAGGCCCGTAGATATGGTAGAGTGTTTCTTACAAACAAACATTACGTCTGATCTAGTTCGTAGATATTGTAGTTTGAACCCTTAGGTTTTCGCGCCATAAATAAACGTATATATTTTCGTATAGGAATAGGATAAAAATACACAATTTATCTGAAGGTTTCCAGATACTTACTCAGAAAAAAGTTAAAAATGTAATATTTAGAATCACTATTGGAAAGCATACCAGGTAGATTTCTAATAGTATTGCGAATTGGGATATTAGGAAGAATAGATATAGGCATAAGCTTAGTAAGTTAAACAGATTAAAAAAATAAAAATAAAATAACGTTCCGTTCCTAAACGAACGCAGCAGTGATTAGTTTTCCCTGGTATCTACTGTACTGTCGCAGATGTTTAGTAACCTCAGAGGTCAAACACTTGGAAGTTAATTAGAATGGCTAGCTAACAATAATGCGGAGACGTGTTGCTTGGATATCAAATTTGGCAAGAGCAACTGTATTTACTGCTATAAATAAGCAAATTGACAGAGGGTATCCGGATGTTTTTTAACATATTATTTATCGCTTCTTGTACTTACTGATGCACGTTGAGACATAAGCTGGAGGTAACAAATCTTACAACAAGAGAGGTTAAATGCTTGTTAACCTCAATTTTTGAAGTCATCTACATTGTAGAACCAGAGTATCCAGCTATTATCAAGATAAACAAAAATAGGTAGATGTGTTACCAAAATAAAACATAACACAACCTAACAACGAGATACAGGGACAGACGACGTTTCGACTAATTCAGCTATTAACTGGTAAGTCCAAGCTGGACAGATCAGGAGCAACAATGGATTTATTAGCTCTTGTGCTATTAAAGTTAAACTTTAATTTGCAGGTCATAGAATGAGTCACTAGTCATGGGCGGAACTTAAAACTGTTTGCAATGTCCATCAAACAGTTGATGTTGTCTTGAAAGAAGTGAGAGACAGACAGTTGACTAGATGAAGTAGAACGTTGTCATATGAGATCCACAAAAGAACGTTGGATTATTGTAGGCCTATATATATTTATTGTTAACAATCCGATGTATATTCTGTATAATATATTTGTTTGGATGTATCTACTTATGGCTTTTAAAGGAAATGATACAAGATTGTCCATAAGGCTATTCTTTCTGGCAGTGGCAGTGTCTTGTCAGATTTATAGATCAACCATGTTATAAATGCTTCCTTCTTCTTGTTCTTCAGCGTTCATTCTCAAACTCCCACTAGATTTCTCTTGTAACAGGACAATGATCCTACAAGATTTCCAGTTGAATGTAGTCCAGAGAATGGAAATGCGCTGTGTTGCCATTTTATTTGCGCCAATGGCCCAACACATCCGTCTTCGGTGGTAAATGCTTCCAAAGTAATGAATTGTGTTTGCGTCTGTTATATCGAATGGGGGGGGGGGTGTGGGAGATGGGTGGGTGTTCCACTCACAATATAGGAAATATTTCGCAAAAAAATAGTTTATTTATTTTATGTAAAACCTTCCGCCTTTTTAGGAAAATATAATTTTTCAGCGTTCATTCTCAAACTCCCGCTGGATCTCTCTTGTTGCAGGGTAATGGTCCTACTAGATTTCCAGCAGAATGTAGCCCAGAGGGAAAATATACTTTAGTACTAAGAAGCAACATAATCAATGACGCATATGCAAACTAAGTGAAAAGCCTTTCGTTTCCCCCCTCGTTTCAAACCCCCCCCCCCTCGTTTCCAAGTCATATCAACTGCCCTACATCTGACGTCTTGTTATTTAAGAAAAGGCCCTTGTCGCTGCCGACCGATACTACCATGTCATGTTGATTAGTTCTTTAGATCTTTCTCATTTTTTTAATTGATCAAAATAGTGTCGCCTGCATATCTAAAAAAGTTGTTTATTAATTGGTGGACCTGTTTGAGTATTGAGTCATTTACTTTTAAGTTCAAGACCGGGAGATATGACCATGTTTTAACGAAATAGGTTCATAAAAAATGAAACTGTTAACTATGAAACTGTGCTATTTCATGAACAAATTGATAAATAAAATAGAAGCATTTCAAACATAATGTTACAGAAAAATTATCAGAATACCATGTACCAAAAAGATCACCAATAGAGCCCTCCTGTGAAAATTGAATGTAATACTGGCTAAACAGCATGGTTCTTTCCAGATAACTACAATATTTTGGCCATATCAAAGGCCATGACAGCACAGAGAAAACCGCAATGAAGGAGATGATGCCAGGGAGATGATCAAGAATTAGACACCCCCCCCCCAATAAAAAAGATGGACACAAGACATCAAAGACCACCTGAACATAACAGTAACAGAAGCAGGAAGATTGGCTCAAGATCGACAGAAGTTTCTAAAGGCTGTGATGACTGCTACATCCAGTTCAGGGTATGCTAACCTGATGTTGATACGGCGGCTTCGAGCAAAAACCAAAGTTAAATCACACACAATCAGGGATCTTCTATTTGCTGATGACTGTGCCCTAAATGCGAACTCTGAGGCTGATCTACAATGTATTATAGATAGATTCTCCAAAGCCTGTACCAACGTTGGGCTTACCATTAACACAGAGAAAACAGAAGTCATGTTACAACCAGCACTTGGCAAAAGCTATCTCGAGCCCTGCATAAAGGTAAATGGTGTAGCACTGAAAGTTGTGAATAGATTCACATATCTAGGCAGTACGTTATCACAAAATGCCAACGTTGATGATGAAGTGTATACAAGGATCGCCAAAGCAAGCAGTACTTTTGGCAGATTGTACGCAAATGTTTGGTGTAGAAATGGCATTAACCTACAGACTAAGCTGAAAGTTTACAGAGCAGTGGTACTTCCAGTGCTGCTATACGCTAGTGAAACATGGACTGTGTATAGACGTCATGTCTATACATCATTTTCATACAAATTGTCTCAGAAAAGTGTTATGAACATCAGATGGCAAGACAAGATTCCAGATACCACTGTCCTTGATAGAGCTGGTATCCCAAGCATTGACACGATCCTGATGCAGACACAGATTCGTTGGGCAGGTCATATGGTGCGTATGCCAGACCATCGTCTGCCAAAGATACTTCTCTATGGTGAGCTAGAGAAGGGTATACGATCTCAAGGTGGCCAAAGGAAGCGCTACAAAGACTCGTTAAAGGACTCACTGAAAGCCTTTGAAATAGACCACGATACATGGGAAGAACTTGCACAAAATGGATCTACATGGCGTTCTAAAATAAAAAAGAGCGCATCATCTTGTGAAAAGAAGAGAAATGCAGCAGCTTAACAGCGGAGAGCAGCTAAAAAATCACGGATAGACCAAGATCCGTCTACAGTCGTTATTCCATGTCCAAACTGTCCAAGGACATTTACAGCTCGAATAGGGCTCATTAGCCATCTACGAATTCATAATCAAGGACATAACTAAAATTGAATTTTCAAAAGTGGATGTAACAAATGGTCATCATCACTTGTGATGGACGAACAACACTAGCGCGAAGTTGTTGACAAATATAGCTTGAGGAGAGACAGCTTATTTTAGTTTGTGTGTGGGAGGGGGTAGGGGTTAGGATTGGTGTTTGTGTTCTAGAATTGTGGAGTAGGATGTGTTGTTGTTAGGAGGAGATTAGTTTCACGGGTGACGTTAGGGATAGTGCTAGCTAGTGTAAAAGACATCTGCGATTGCACTATCCATTGTGGTTTAAAATCGACTCGTCTGCCAGTTCTGCTTGTCAAGTGACATTTCTGTGACGCCACGGAAGATGCGCAATGTATGTCACATAGTTACATGTCTCTGCGCATAACATTACAAATGTTGACTGTATGACATGCTTTTGTCACATCTGCCGGTCATGTTGGCCTACCCTCCTTTTCTATTACTCCTCACAGTGAAAATATGGAACGATTTTCTCCTTTATGCTGGCTCAATTGACATAGGAGAGAAACACGTTATTGTATCTGTTAGCACTCTATTATTTGTGTTCTGCAACTTCAGAGACATGTCTAGTCAACATTTTCATAGTTACTTAAAAAGTAATAAAACACCAAAAGACTCCTCATATAAGTATACGGTCACGCAAGAATAATAATAATGTGAGCTACATTTTTCCAGTAGTATATGTGCAGTAGTAGTTTATATGTATTTTTATTTGAATAATGTATGAATATAAAGCTCTATTTTTTTAACGGATTTGTTAAAATTTTAAACAAAATAGACAGCCAAACCAGCATTTAACAGCACTCTTAAATCAAAGTGGAAACGTGATCACCGAGATCATGTAAAATTGATGCATGTTAGGAAATTCATTCATTCATTAATTTTCCTTTTGAGCTGAAGTTAGCGCATAGGGCAGAGGTCAGATCTCTCCAATTCTGTCTGTTCAAAGATATTCTGTGCAGTTCTTGAATAGTATGAATATTGATTGTTTTACTTTCTCTAAGTATTGTTCTTCTGTGTGTTTCTTTTGGTCTACCAAAAGTTAGGAAATGCGTGTTGTTTATTTCTGAAAAATTAAATTTTCTACTTCTAGACACATGCCAAAAAAATCACTAGAACCAAAAACATGCTGGGTGTATATCTACATCCTGAATAGGATATGTTATCAACATATTATTTGCTTCATCATCATCAAGTGCCGTCTCCGCAACGAAGGTTAGCTGCAATAGACTTCCAACATCCTGTCTCTTGTTTTGTTGGTGCACTCTGTTAGACTGTAACCTGTCCATCTTGTGATGTTACTCTCCCACTTGCTGCTCTGCCTACTTCTTGCTTGCTTCCCTTTGACTTCTCCCTCAAGTAAGGTCTTCAGGCGTTGAGCCAGGGGTAGACCAAAAGAAACACTCAGAAGAACAATACTTAGAAAAAGTAAAACAATCAATATCCATACTATTCAAGAACTGCACAGAATTGCTTTGAACAGACAGAATTGGAGAGATCTGACCTCTGCTCTATGCGCTAACTTCATCGCAGAAGGAAAATGAATGAATGAGTGAAGGTCTTCAACAATGGGTATGGTCTTTTAATGTGTCTAAACTATTTTATTTGCCTGATATTTATTTCCCTTAATAATTCTTTCTTCATAGTAAGTGTTATTAGAACATTTTTGTTTGAACCTTTTCTTTCCATGATGTTCTCCTTATCTTTCTATATCGCCATTCTATATCTCCCTATTATTTGCTTACATTGCTCAAATAACACAAGAAATAATATTGGGTATAGTCAACGAGTAAATGAATAATAAATAATATCTTATGTGCTATAATTTATAGAGGTTGAAGTGATGTCTATTGTCAAGGTAGACATAATGTGTACAAAGAAAAGTACATAATTATATAGGGCATTTCTATGGCTGCATTATGTCTTCAGCAATCCATCGTAATTGCACAATAGCGTATCAGAGAGTAATAGTACTGTGACATGGAATATTTGAGTAGTAAGGCTAGATCTAGAAACCAATATATGGTGTGTTTCGTCATTTGGTTGGTTGATTGCTGATCCAGCGGTCAGTGGGATCATACCCTTTGATACAATGTCATTAAAATGATTTTATATTGCTGGGAAGACTGTGGATTTTTGGCCCACCCCGGGCCAGAGAATAACTATTACAGGACCAGGAAGGTAGGTTTCAACCTATGCACTGCTCCGAGCCACTACAGCCAAGATAGGGTCCAGTGCGCTCATTCCCCGCACCAATTTACTACTGGTTATGCCGAGCTTCTCTATTGCTCTAGGCATGCAACCAAATGTTCAAAAAGTCAAAAGGATTGTCACGTCCTGATTCACTGTGCCTCTATGATGGGCCTCAGCCATAGGAAAATCAGTGCTGTCAGTTTCATCTCCCCCCCCCCCCCCCTAGTGCTGCGCAGTACATCTCTGGTTCCCTCCCAACCACAGAGGGTGTATACATATATACAAATAACAGAAATATATTGCAACAACAAAATAAAAACACGAGAAGCATAGTTGTATAGAGGAGGTGGCATGAAGCTTCTATAAGAAGATTACCTCAATGTAACGACATGTCATCTACTAATGTTTTCTGTTGCATGGGTGGTTTGTCTAGTGGGCCATTGGTGAGACCCACAGACGCAACCGCATGCGCGTTTCGTCATTTCAGTAAGCCTATACAATTTGTTACAGAGTTCTCACCAGTCATCTAAATGAATATGGTTTCACATACTCGAAGTGTACCATATAGGCTAAGTTTCAAAATGTCACGATTTGCTTTAATATTCACAATTTACCAAGCCTTTAAAAACAGCCAATTAAAAAACTAGAGATACCATCTGGTTGTCAAAATCTATGGAGTCTTTATTTTAAAAGGTTTTTCAGTGTCCTTCAGATTTCTTTTACGACCACAAGCTGTGCAATTATTTTACATGTTTCACCAGCTTTATCCAACTTCAATGTGATTCTATAGTTCTGTTATTTATCGAATATCTCCTTGACGTAATAGAGCGTAAAATATTTTATATAATTTTTGTGTGTGTATGAAAACCGGGTTTACGTAGATGCAGGCCCGTAGAGTGGGAGGTGTTGGGGGTGTTTAACCCCAACCCTAGCAAATCAGAACATGACTTCTAACGCTAGCTAAACTTGGCTAAATGACTCACCAAAAGTTAAAACCCCTCCCTTAACGAATATCAAAACAAAGGTCATCACATTTTCATCACGAATAAGATCTGATACAAGAATAAGATCTGATACAAGAATAAGAACGGATACACGAAAGTGCGCATGAACGACATGTTTTATCTTAAGGTAACCCTTCCCCCCCCCCCTTGATGGGATCGTATCCACGGCCCTGCGTAGATGATGTGTTGGGAAATCCTGAGATGAAGGCATTGTGCTAGAAATATGTCTGTCACTCCTAGAATGAATTATCAAGATTGTTCTAATTTCGTTGATCCCGAGACAGTAACAAATACCCTTACCACTGAACCGTGACAATTGACAATATAAATAATGTGGGCTTAATTGGGAATGAACCTTCTATAGTGACGCATTTGACTTTTCCTGCAATTTTCATTGGCTGTCGACACAAAGTATACACAATGATCGATGAAAAAAAAATACGTAAAGTCAAATACATCACTTTAGTATGATGACTCTTGATGAATAACCAGGACTGTGCAATTGACGAAAGAAACATTTTAACGCTGTTGGGGGAGGAGGGGGCTTCTTCAAATAAACAACAACAAAGTAACAGTGGACAGAATGGAGCGTTTCAACACATTCTGTTACCATATAGGCCTATGAGCGTATTCATGTGGTGACAATCTGCAAAGTTTCTATGTTTTCTTTATTAAATTTCTATATATACTATATATATTTTTTGTGTTTTCCTTGTCCGGTATCATTTAACCTCAGGTACATTGCCTCAAGATCTAAAAGATGCTTCTATAGTGCACCTATATAAAGGCAAAGGTACCAAACAGTCTTGCGATAATCATAGGGGCATATCACTTTTGTCTATAGCTGGTAAAATTCTCGCTCGTGTCATACTCAACAGATTAAATAATTCTCTACTAAACGAGCTACTCCCAGAGAGTCAGTGCGGTTTTCGTGCAGGTCGTGGTACAGTTGATATGATATTTTCTGCACGACAAATTCAGGAAGTCACAAGAGCAACATAGTGAACTCTTAGCAACATTTGTGGACTTAACTAAAGCATTCGATACCGTTAACAGAGAAGGACTGTGGAAGGTGCTTACAAAGTTCGGATGCCCCCCAAAACTTGTCACTGTGATACGACAATTTCATGACGGTATGATGGCTAGTGTTATCTGCGACGGAGGAGTATCTCCTGCATTCCCTGTCACAAATGGTGTAAAGCAGGGATGTGTGCTGGCCCCTACTCTTTTCAGCCTGTTATTTACAGCCATGTTAACGGAAACACACCATAGTAATGAAACAGCTGGCATAATGATCAATTACAGAACGGATGGTGGTCTTTTCAATTTACGTCGTCTAAAAGCAAACACGAAAACTAAATCTAGTACTGTTAGAGAATTACCTTATGCTGACGACTGTGCATTGTATGCTGACTCTGTCGTAAATATGCAGAGCACCATAGACCGCTTCTCAAAGGCCTGCAACAACTTTGGTCTCACTATTAACACAAAAAAAACCAGAAGTCATGCACCAAGCAACATCAAATAGCCAACATACTGCTACTTCCATCATCATCAATCAGGAAAAACTGCAGGTAGTCGACAATTTTACTTACCTTGGAAGCACTCTCTCTCTCGCGATGTCAACATTGATGTGGAAATTAACAATAGACTGGCAAAAGCTAGTGCTGTATTTGGCAGATTACGCAACAATGTATGGGACAGAAGAGGTATAAGAACAACCACCAAACTACAAGTATATCATGCTGCTGTTATACCAACCTTACTATACGCCTGCGAAACGTGGACAGTGTATGCTAGACATGCAAGAAAGTTAAATCATTTCCATCTTACCTGCCTACGTAAATTACTAAACATCCATTGGTGGGACAAAGTACCAGACTACGAGGTCTTGGAAAAATCAACCTCAATAAGCATTCACACAATACTTATGAAGGCGCAGGCACGATGGGCAGGCCATCTTGTGCGTATGGAGAACTCGCGTTTGCCAAAACAAATATATTATGGAGAACTCAAGGCAGGATTTCGAAAAGCTGGTGGACAGAAAAAGCGTTTCAAAGACACGCTCAAGTCATCCTTGAAACATCTTAACATTGACGTAGGCGCTTGGGAGAGCCTCGCTCAGGATAGAACAGCATGGCGTTACAGCATTAGAACGGGAGCACTAGCGGCAGAAGAATTCAGACAAGAAACTGCAAGACAGAAGCGGACACGTAGAAAAGAAAAAACATCTCAACCTCACACAGATACCTTCTATTGTTGTCAATTCTGTAAAAGAACATTTTGTGCGCGCATTGGACTTGCTAGTCATTTAAAAACGCACTATTAACTTTATTATTTTATTATTTATTGTTATTATTATTATGGTTGAGTTTTTGGTCATCGTCGATCACGACGGACGAACATCATCATTTAACCTCTTCCGGTCAATCTATATTACACATACCAATATGACCGTCGATGAGACCACTTGTACTTTCCTAATCATACTCATAGTCACTCAAGATGCAGTCCTGCGTTACCTTCTGTGCATACCCACTCAAATACCATAGTGCCCGTGTGTTGCCAGGGCCTGAAAGGGGAGTAAAGAATAGCAACACTGTTTACCTTCCACGCATGTCGTAAAAGGCGACTAAGGAGGTTATGGGATGGAGTTGGCTGTCCCATCCCATATAGGGTGAGTGACACAAAGCCACGATGAAGTCGGATGTGTCAGGCCGAAAGGCGCAGATATCGCAGCAATGCTGTAAACCATGACACAACGCATTCCGTTCTCCGGACTACATCCTGCTAATCTGCAGGAGTTTAAGAACGAACGCAGAAGAAGAAGAAGAAATACCATGGTCACCGCCCATAGTCTCTATGGTCATGCTACTCGTAGTAACCGCAAAGGCCGCACTCTCCTCCCTGATCGTTTTATCTGCGCACTGAGCTGTGAAAACCCAAGTACTGCGAACATGTCTAATCACATATCCATCAGTTTGTATAATAACATCCCCATCATTCTCACTGACCAAAACCACTTCTTTCTCCACAGCTGTGGGACACCACTCTCTGCATTCCCTGCTAAGTGATATTACTAATCTCAAACAAGTTTAGAAATCTTTGGGTAGATTTATTCATTCTGCACCTGCTGTCACATGTTGCAATCTGCACACGCTTTGTATGACATCATCAGCACGTCCGATCCACGACTTCCCTCTCTTTAGTCTGCTGCCTTTAACATTCTGTAGTTCAGAATACAACGGGTGTTCCTTATATGCACATATTTGAAGGTACGCCCGTGCAGGGCAATACTGCAATCTGTGCTCTGCTGTTTGACAATCAAGTAGGTACCCTATAGCTCTTGTAGCTATGTCTCTTGTGCACCAAAGTATGATACGCATTCCTGCATTCTGGATTCTATCCAGTCTTTCGATATGAGTTTAGCTAAGAGTAAAAATTGCCAGTGCATATTCCACCACGGCCACCCCCAAACCCTGGTTAGTGTTTAGCGAACTAAGTTACCGCTGCTTAGTTGGACTGAATAGTGCTCTTGCTACTTTGCACCAGTGCTTAACGACTCCAATTTTTCTCTGAAGGTCCGAAATACCTGCTCTGATTTATACGATAATAAAAATGTCGTTGGAATATGATAGTCCTCTTCCCATGATCTGTTCATCTATGATTCTCACAGTATATGTAATTAAAAACTCGCTGGAAGGCATGGATGTATCATTGTAGGTTTATAAATCCAATTGCCAAATCTAAATACAACAATTCTCTGGAAAAGTGCTGAATCTATCAAATTTGCAGGAACGGGACTGATATGGAGTTGTAAAAGTTGATCAAAGGACGCCAAATGGTACTCTGTTGTTTACGTTCTTGAGGTCAAATTGCTGGAGCACATGTCTCAACGCCAGCGTTTAAGTCCTCATTCACATAATGAGCAAATAATGCGTCATCGCCACACATATGTCTATTAGGACAGTATCATCCAAAGAAATGAGGGAAAAGGTATCGGTACTCAAGCTGATATGATATTTTTATGACGATTATTTTTTTCTAAAAGCACGCCGACTGTATTCTGCATGGTGAATATTTGGCATCCCAGAACTTTAGAAGATCCTTACCCAGTTTCGACAAGTAGCTGTGCAATCATTCTTCATTATATGTGACACTTCTAATAATTTTGTTGCCTCTGTCGTACATAATAGTTTGTTCCTCCAAATCAATAGGCATATCTGCTAGTTTGGCCATGTCCTCATACCGAATGCCACCTGACCCAGTGCACTGGTTTCGCTCCCAGTAGCACAGCATTATTTTCATCTACATGCACATAGACGTTATCTTGCATTATCAGTGCCATATATCTTTCCGAAATTGTTTTAGCCACGCAGCATAATTTTAAAAATCATTTTGATCGTACTGCGTAAGATAATGCACCAGGTTTGAACGTCATTTGTTCTCATCTGTTGTGTGCCAGATGAGGTCTGCGCTATGAAAGTCGGAAATTAGGCCTATTATGCACCATTCTCAACTCAAGGGGATACCAACTATGGTTTCTTTAAATATCCTGAGCACCACATAAATTTGCTCTGGACATTCTTGAGATTTCACAATAATAAAGGAGACAGCCTTGCGTAAGGTGATGTTGCAATACATTGTGGAGGAGCGTGATGTCGCTGTTTTGATAAGCTGCTGCAGGGTGTGGGCACTGCATTTTTATGATGAATCTAGGCAACAATTAGGGAAATGAGAGAAATACATACGGCACTAGTGGAACGTGGCACTTCAATGTCACAATGTGGTTAACGAGCGGCGAGAACCATTAACATGCATATACAGGAACATCGGGGATTGGGGGGGGGGGGGGGCAGAACGAGCACATATGATGTGCCAAATGTAATGAAATCAGTTTATAATCAAATACACGTTTTAAAAGAAATTCGAATTTTCGTGATTGATTGTGCCAAAAATGGCGTCATTGTCTTTATGCCTCGTTATCGTCTTCACTGTAATTCGCAAAACTCAATATTTCAGACAAACTTTTATATAAATTGTGAAAAGTTAACTGCAAGCAACTAATTTCTACCAATTTTTATTAGGTAATTATAAACGTTAACTTATTTCAGTGGCACCACTTTGGGTATGTCAATGACTATTTAAAATATAATGAATAGAAATTGAAAGTTTATTATTGATCCAAACATTGTCATCTTAACAACCGCCAAAGTGTCAAAATGGCGAATGGACAAGCACAGACCTTTGCTGCTACGCAACCAACGAGGAAAGGTATTCAATCTTTAGTAAACTTATATTCTTTTAAAGTTGATTCTGTTTTATGTAACTGAAAGTGAGCATGTTCAACTAAGCATATGTAGTTACATAGTTTTCGTATTCATGATAATTAATGGTATATATGCTGGAGCACGCAGTGCGACTAGCCAAACTTTAAATTTAGAGTCAAGGTAGTGTCTGTTTAAGTTAAGCCAAGAGTTTGAAAAGAAACACGAGGGAAGTCTGGAAAGAGTATACAGAACGATATTATTTATGATAGTTATTGAGGAATGCCTCGAATTATGGTTAAAACGTTGGCAGGAATATTAATCATAAGCATAAATAAAATACAGGAAACAATGACTTGTTGATATCGCAATCTTCACATTGACAATGAATATGCTTTGTCTGCCCTGCAACACTTGAGTATCTCGAGTCACACTCATAGGTACCAAGAATGATACGCTTAGTACACTTGAGTATCCACGATCATTAATTAGCAATGTGTTGACATTGCAACATCAAATCTGTTATTCCTGAAGGTATTTATTTCAGTTTTTGAAGTGGCCAATTGAGGCAGTCAGTCACGATGACATTAGGATTACTATTTATACTATTATGTTATGTGTTCCTGATGTTCTTCTCATTCACAATTAGTTCAAGGATGTTGCCACTGTTATGCACAGCGGTTAATTCAAGCCATACTTGAGTTACCGTACAAAACGAAAAAAGTGAATGTTAGAATACATATGTAGTAGGGTAATTGGGGGCAAAGTGTTGCACGGGGTAAAACACGGCGGTGGGTTTTTCATAGATCTATGGGGTTTCTGGTCAACACATGTAACTATGTCAGATGTTAACATTCCAATCTGTCACACAATTAAGTTTGATAGGTCAAAGACGAGTCAATTTTCAGCAATCTGGAATAAGATTTTTTCACTATATTCGATCTATTTTTTTGCAACTTCTTGCACTGTGTCTCTGTTATCATTAATATCATGACTTTTAAAATGTTTAAACTGAAATACAATGAACCACATTAAAAATGCACCACCTGTATAATCCAGGAACAGAGTGTAAAATGTAAATATAGGAGTTTACATATTTGGAATCTTTATTGAATTTCCTATGAATCCATTCTAGTCATTAATTCTTGCATTTGATTGTTATGCAATACATTGCATGCTGTGCAGGCAAGAGAGAAAACCAAAATGGGAACCAATAATAACAAATCTTTCAGACTAACCTCAGTATCTAGTATGTTCATGGTGTGCTTGCCAACATGCTTGGCAGCGGCTCCTCTTGGAAAGCACGTCTCTGAAGGAAATTTCGAGGAATCAAGACCCATTCACATGTAAGAGCAGCTTCGAGCTCTTACAAATTAGCTCATCCTACAGATGTTCTATATGGGACATGTCTGGTGATAGGGCAGGCCAATCAATCGTAACAATGTTCTGCTGCTGTAGATATTGCTGTGTAATGCATGTGGTGTATGAATGTGCGTTATCCTGTCGGGGAATCTGCAAGTCTGGATAATTTGTGAGCATGGGAACAACCAATGCACCAAGAACTTGAATATTTCCATGGAAGACATGCAGAGGCAAACGATGGTGAAAACTGAATCCTCCCCAAATGTGAATACCGCCAGCTCCAAATTGGTTTTGCTGAAGAACACAGCAATCTGCAAAGCACTCTCCACACCGTCGTAAAATCTGCATACATCCATCAGCAAAGGAGAGATTGAATCTGCTCTCATCTGTGAATAGGACAACATTCCACTGCAGTCTAGTCCATCTGACAGGTTGTTCTACCCAATGTAGGCGAAGATGTCTTGAAGACGTTGCTGACGATGTCTGTGAGTCAAGTTTGACCCAACATAAGGTCGTCTTGCAGTAAGGCCTGTATCTCTGCACCATCACATGACTGTTATTTGAGAGACTTGCCCACTATTGCTCCTGCTGTTTGACTTGCCGGGAGGGAACGATTTCTTAGGTGACTCAGCACAATATGATGACATTGTGCAAGGGTTGTAACTCGTGGTTAATCTCTCCGAAGTCTATCCCGGGCACTGTCAGTGGTTCCATAACAGTCATTGAGGCGTACAATAGTGCTATGGTGACAATTCATCATCCTGGCAATGGCCTGTGACTTGGCTGTTGTTTTCAGATAGTTGTGGCATTTCAAGCACATGTACTGGATGTTTTGTCTCAACAGCCTTTTTATAGCGAGTATCCTGTGACAAAGACTACCCATTTTAAGGGTCATAGCGGGGTGCAAAGGGAACGCATTGCTCTAGGCGGACCCAGGGTTAGCAGATAACCAAGATCCCAAATGTACCTCCACGCTTTGCACCCTGGAAACAGAAATACAGCAACTTGAGCTGATTCTGGCCAAATCATTTGGGGATCATGTCCGAGAATGTGGAGGTAGCAGATGGAAAGAGATTTGACTGCACAAGAGACAGACAATATCTCAGACACCACCAGCATCACCACATATAGCGACACTGTCGACATACAGTGAAGCTAGTCAGTCCAGTCCGAACATTGGAGGGGCGGCCAATGTAAAATGCACATAAAGGTAGATGCATGGCGAGAGACAAATAGATTTCATACCGAGTACAATGAAACAATGAAAGGGCAGAATGAGAGGGCAGCGCGAACTGCAAATAGAAAGTGAAAAGTCCCTTGGAAAGGGGAACTACAAGCTCCGTCAGCTCGAGACGAGCTTCTAGTTAGCTGTGTTCCTTACAGGCAGAGACCCAGACCCATCCATTGTCGTTTGGTAAAGTAAGAAGACCTAACCCAACTCTAATGTTGAGCCTTCCTAAACCGGAAATATGCTCGCGAAGAGAAAGGGTTCTGTACCCGATGGGCTCAGGCAAGAAAGGGACAACGATGGTAGTCCTGGCCCAACTCTACTGTCAAGGTTTCCTATAACGGAAGTACACTTGCAGAGAGAAAGGGTTCCGTACCCGATGGGCTCAGGCACAAAAGGGACAACGAGTTAGCCCTGGCCCAACTCTACTGTCAGGTTTTCCTACACCGGAAATACACTTGAAGAGAGAAAGGGTTCAGTACCTGATGGGCTCAGGCGCTATTGGGACAAGGATGCTCAGCTCGAGAACACCTTGCTCTTAAATGTGTTGTGTGAGACTCGGACAAGGGGTACACGATGCCGGTGAACGACACCTCGGCTAAGAGGGCGAAAGAGCCAGGGTCCAACTCCTCTGTTGAGTTCTTCCCCTTAAGGAACCAGGCTCACGGATGAGAAACGGTTCAGTACCCAATGGGCACAGGCACAGCACGTCCAATTACACGAGGCAAGTTCATAGACAGTCACCTCGTGCGAGTCAGACGAGAGCAAAAATCGTCTGGGCGAAGAGTCGCCACTACGCGTGCCTGGAGACAGATATAGAGGCTGTCACAGGCTAAGGGTAGCCCATCCGAATTGTCAGGCATGCCGAAATCGGATGTGCTAGGCCTACAAGGCGCATAACGGTGGCACAACGTAATTATGCTCCCGGCGGAAATCACACGGATATCCGTGATGGTTACAATGGAGCGAACGCAAAACAAACAAACAAACAAGGGTCATAGCTGCTGGGAATCATGTTGCATGTGTAATTTTTATTGTTTTTGTGTAGTCTATACATCAACCTGCAGGTTGAATTATGCACTTTTCTTTCCGGTAGCCAATTGTTTTCTACCTCCACACAAACATGAGAAAAAATTCTCACAATTTTATCCCAGCTTCTCGGCAACAGTATATATATATATATATATATATATATATATATATATATATATATATATATATATATATATATATATATATATATATATATATATATAATAGTGGTGCATTTTTAATGTACTTTAGTATATATATATTGTGTTGGTAAGTATTTAAACACATTATCTTGTCAGGCTTTCTTTTTTCATTGGAATTTATGATAGTTGCTAACAATGTAATTTGGGATAAAGTCATGCATGTTTATTGGGGTAAAGTGTCACATTAAAATGTGTGAAAAAATGCTGATGTCATGTGGAAGTTGCTGATGCTGATCTAATGCTGGGAGAGACTGGTATATATGGTTATAATGGTCATCCAACCTTGCAAAGACATGCTAGCTTTAAAACGGAACTTGCGAACAATTGTTTTCTCCAAACTTTTTTTTTCAGATTAAAGCTATGAAACTAGGTCTATCTATTTATTCTATCTATTCTTAGCACACATTTACACACTGCCGGTGTGCTCAACCTGTCACAGTGGCAATCTCCCTATTTTATAATGGTTTGTATCACCTTTTTGCCTGCATCACTTTCCCTCCCAAAAATGGGGCAGAAGGATTATTTTTACATATGTTCATTAATTCTCATTCTACTGTCTAAACATAGCTGTATGTTTTCAATAACCTCACAAGTGTAAGATGAATGGATAAGCTATACCTTGATGGCAGTTTGGTCTCTCATAATTGTCTAGTTGTCAGAATACGCTAAAATGTGAAAAGTGTGACACTTTGCCCCCGGCTACCCTATATACTATATAGCAATTGTTCAGAAAAGTATTATTCTCTTTACCCAACATTACTCTCACTACCCAAATGTAACAATCAGAAGCATAGCTAACTATATATCATCATCATGTGATATATTCTTTCCAGAACATTGTATTTGCAATTGATGTCCTGATCCTGACTCTATACTGTGCCAATCTGCCTGCCTCCTCCAGTGATATCTTCATGTAGTCTTTGATGTCATCTGTCCATCTCCTTCTAGGTCTAACTCTTCTTCTACTTCCTGGAATTCTGCCCTCTAATATGTGTCTTTCCATGTCATTGTGTCTTTTTATATATAGTGAATTTATCATTGAAATAACAAAATAATTATTTAATTGTTTCAGGCCGATCACAAGTTGTTGTATCCTTTACACAATGTAATATTTTATGTGATACCTTTCAGATGCAAAACTGTTGAAGTCATACTAGAACATTTCATTAACTTCACACTTTCTACACCTTTCACCATCTATCCAATTCACCTTATATACCATTCACCGTATATCCAATTCACCTTAAGTTTCATTCACCATCTATCCAATTCATCTTACTTTCCATTTACCATTTGCTTTATACTTAACTAATTACCCCATTTACCTTCTAGCAAAGTCTAATTTGTTTTTTGGCCAATTCTTTAAACAGGGGAGAGTTTACTTATCTAGGAAGCATCATATCAGCAAAAGAAAAATAAATATCAAAGAAATCCAACATAGAAAGATGCAACATAGCATGCCAGGTCGTAGAACAGATGTCCCCCATATTACAAAAAAAAATGAACACAAAAATAGCGTTATACAAAACGATTATCATTCCATCACTGTGCTACTAATGTCAAACATGGACACTAACAGCAAAAGATAAAAAAAAGTAATAAGGAAAGAAATGTCATACTTATGTAGAATTCTCTGCGTAACAAAAGACATAATCAGAAATGAAAACATTATGAGGCTAACCAACACAATGCTGGTTCTAGATTACATCAGAAGACAACAGATTTATCGGTTTGCACACACCACTAGACTACCGCCAGATAGCATCCCTAAAAAAGCAATACTATACAGACACAATGGATACAAAATCAGAGACTGATCATGCAAAACATATATTACAGCAATACAAGAAGCCATGCTAACAAACATATATTACAGCAATACAAGAAGCCATGCTAACAAACATATATTACAGCAATACAAGAAGCCATGTTAACAAACATATATTACAGCAATACAAGAAGCCATGTTAACAAACATATATTACAGCAATGCAAGAAGCCATGTTAACAAACATATATTACAGCAATGCAAGAAGCCATGTTAACAAACATATATTACAGCAATACAAGAAGCCATGTTAACAAACATATATTACAGCAATGCAAGAAGCCATGTTAACAAACATATATTACAGCAATGCAAGAAGCCATGTTAACAAACATATATGAAACACAAAAAGGACATTTCCAGAGAACTCTTGAACATCTGACACTGCAAGGGATAAAGGTGGAAAGAGACCATCTAATAATGTCACAGTCTATCATATTCACTTTCTACTTATACTTCATAGCTGTTCACTTATTTTTTCATAAATCCATATTTTTAACAATTTATTTCTATATTTCAAGAACAACGTCAGTATTCAGCACCCAGGAAAAAACCCATTTTTATTTCTTTCCCTATCAATATGTACATTTGAGATAACAACTTTCACTTTAGTAATAATTACTAAGAAATTTAACACCAGATAAACCTTTTAAAAACAATAAATTTGGCCCAAAAAAACAAAACAAACCATTTGTAGGGTTTTTTTGGGCTCGAAAACCATATTAATACATAAATCTGTACTAGTCCTATGTTAACTATCTATCGCATTCACTTTCTACCTATACTATCTATCACATTCCCTTTCTACCTATACTATCTATCACATTCACTTTCTACCTATACTATCTATCACATTCACTTTCTACCTAATACTATCTATCACATTCACTTTCTACCTATACTATCTATCACATTCACTTTCTACCACATTCATCATCTACCCCAAATCACCAATTACTTTCCACTTATTTTCTTTTGGACATTCATTCTCAAATTTCCACTGGATCTATTTTAAAGCAGGAAAATGACACTGCTAGATTTCCTAAGGATATAGTCAAAAGAATGGAAATGTATTGAATCACAATTTTATTTACGCCAATGGCTCAACATGTCTGACTTTGGTGATGGTAATTAATACGTTCAGTGTTTCTACCACTTACACTGAACAGTAGAAGTCTGTAACTGTATTGCTAGTAGACAAGTTGTACGACAGAACTGATTTTCGCACTTGCATGCTGATCACCAACCTTAAAGCTAACTAAAGTCAATCGTACTTTACTATTTTGCCGCTGTCTTGCGACCTATCATTATAGCCACAAATGGCCACACTTTCCACTGACTTACCAGATTCACATTTTAGCTCATTCATCATCAGCTTTCAATCTACCGGTACCTACTTAATCCTATTTTTCTTCAGTAGACTGTCTATTTGTCAGACATTTACATTATGTGTTGTATATGCCATATTTGTTAAAATCTGTGTTCGTTCTCAAACTTCTATAGATCAACAGGATGTAGTCCAGAGAACGGAGTACATTATGTCATAGTTTACAGCATATCTGAATATCTGCAGCTTTATGTCTGATGGACTTCAGCATGGCTTCTGGGTCACTATGACTCTATATGGGATGGGGCAACTAATTCCACTCCAAAACCTCCTTAGTCACCTCTTAGAACATACATGATAGGTAAGAGTGCTGCTATTCTTTGCTTTCCTTTAAAGCCCCAGCAACACATTGTCGCTTTGCTGTCTAATTCTATACCTTCTTATCACTACATCAAGTTCATTCATACATGCCGAAATATATTAAGAAAATCAATTAATCAAATCTCATAGATCAAAGAGTATAGGTCTAGGCGTAAATATGTCCTCAAAAAGGGGGTGGGGGTATCTTTAAAAAAGGGGTCATTTGTCCATTTTGGTATGTAATTCTCTTTATTTCATGAGGAAGTTGATGACCTTTTTTTGTGAAATATCATTGACTAAATTTCTAGTGCTAAACGACGTGTTCTGATTTCCTAGGGAAAACACAAACTGTTTTATTTATTATTATTTGTAAAAGATGTTCTTAAATGAATAGTTTTTCTTTGTTTTCTTTTTTCTTATTATATATTCATTCAGATGAAGATCTTTTGATTGAAACGTTAACCGTTTTCATCCTGCATTAATTTGATTATAATTGTTTTTATCATTTAAAAAATTATTACCGGTAGTGTTAATTATATGTTACACATATTTACATATTCACTATTATCACTGTTCACAAATGTTTGTAACTTACCTTGGCTTGTCCTGGTCATCACTCATGTCCCTGAGTCATACAATAGAAATACCGATATATAGGAGGTAATCAGATATTTGTTATTCCTTGACCAATCCTCAGCGATCTTCATTACCATTCCAGATACTTCTTTACCTTAACGGCTGGTATTTTGCATTTTTCTTTGTTTGTGAGATCCTATTGTTTGTATTCAAAGGTAAGTACAATCAAATCCAATTATAACAACTTGGTTCAGACCAACAAAATATGTATGTAATAACAGAAATTGGATATATACAATATAAACAATAATTATAATTGGGAATTTAAAAAAAATGGTTAAATAGGGAAATTTGGGTTCATGTTTGGATAATTTACATACCTTTTTTGCAGAAAGCGAAACAAAATAAATGACAAGTTTTTCAGTGAATATTTACCTTGGCGGAGATATTTATTTAGGAGGGTTGTATCGGTGGTGCTCTCAGTGTATTGAGCGCACAACTATGCATCCGGCAGCAATCCTCACGACTAACAGAAGTACTACATGTTTATCGGTCGCTGGTACGCTAAACAAACATTAGCAATTTTTGATCACTGCAGATTTTATAAAAATTTGAAAGGGAGGCCAGTTAACCAAACATGAACCGAAATTTGTTATAAAAGGATGCTGTATAGAGGGATTCCATTGTAGCAACATAATTCATATTTAATGTTCCTTCATTGTGAGGTGGAAGATTGCTGTAAAAATATGTACTATTAGACAAATAAACAGTGAATTATACTTTTACAAATGTTCACAAATGGGCATCTCCTGGTGTAGTGATTAAAGCTGTTCACTTTGTGCTCAAGAGGTCATGAGTTTGTATCCTGCGAGTGGTATCTTGTTTGTAAAGTGGATTTATTTCTGCGATCTGGATTGTATCATTTGAAGGTACAGAGATATTTGAGTGGTACTCAGAAGGCGGAGTGGGGCTGAGAGGGACAGAGTATATATGGGGTAACCAAAGTACAATGAAGTCAGTTCTCACCTTTTGAGCCTTTTTCACTAATACACAGAGCCCACATTTTTTACGCAGAATTTTGTTATATAATTTTTCTGAAGCACTTATTCAGTTCATGTAGGCAAGCAAAAAAGACCGCTAAATATATCCTGTAAGACTGCAACACACTAAACCAGTTAAGGGAAGAACACTGGCCCACAGAGATGGATATTCACAGAAAGCTGTATGGGAGCGCACTGAGGATCTTTTTAATATAACAGCATTTATTAAGAAAGCCGGACTTGCTGTGTAGACATGTCAAACTGCAAACAAGAAGAAGAAGACTAGCTATTCACAAATGTCTGTAGTTTACACTGTAATGTTTTAGTCATTAAGAAATATTCAGGAAGTTTGTTTAGTATACAGTTTCTTGTAGAAGTTTGTTTAGTATACAGTTTCTTGTAGAAGTTTGTTTAGTATACAGTTTCTTGTAGAAGTTTGTTTAGTATACAGTTTCTTGTAGAAGTTTGTTTAGTATACAGTTTCTTGTAGAAGTTTGTTTAGTATACAGTTTCTTGTAGAAGTTTGTTTAGCATACAGTTTCTGTTTAGTATACAGTTTCTTGTACCTCGGACGTCCAGACCACAAGTGGCCAACCTAGGTGCAAAAAACACAGTTCTACTGTGGAACTTGCAGCACAACGTACTTCACTCTCCATTGTACAGATATCTGGGCCAACTATCTCATCATTCTTCTATCAGATTTATTGACCCATCTTTAATGATGGCACATCTAGCATTCCCCATCACCAAGGAGCCTGCCATATCAGGACAAAGGTTCAGTGTCCACTGGCCGTCAACTCTTCATCATCCATTGAGATTATTTGATAAAAGACAAAAGTAGGAAATTGATACAAGATGTGAAAGTGATGATTTTTTCACAGGTGACTGGTTGTCAGCCTATCCCCTAACTCCCTTAGTTGTCTCCTGCGATTATGCCTGCAAGGAAGACACTAGTCCTATTCTATGCACCCTAAACTAGAAGTCCAGGCCCTGGTTGCCACACGGGCGAGATATCTTTATAGATGTTAATTAAAAAAGAAAGCTTCTCACTCGCATTAGAAGACAAGTCCGTTTAGTCTAGGGATATATGAGCAGGATATGTTTTGCTAAAATAATACCCAACTTTGAAAATGTGTCTATACGGGTTTCCATAATGTACTAATAGAAGATGAAAATTTATTTTATTTTATTTTAAGAACAATAACATAATTATGAACAACCATCAAAGAGTGTGTAACTAATTGTCTCAACAACATACAAGAACTACACGCAGCAGCATTACATCACTGAAATTGGAGAGCTCTGGTTTCTGCCCTATGCATCGTATTTGGGGGCCGAAGGAACATAAATAGATAATAGAACATAATTTTCCACTTTTTGAATTAGTGAAAAGAATTCTAACTGAATTATTTACAATATTAACTGTGTTGCCTTTCATTAATGCTGTGTCACCTGTGCAGTTCTTTTGCATTTATGAATCAATGCAGCGGAAAGTGTACTAAGGAAGTGAGTAGTGCTTTCTATACAACTACTAGTAGTATGATATACTAGGAGGTGATGACAGCGACCAGGAAAATGATATGGCTGGAGCCTCAGAGTGCTACATGTGTTTTCTTACTGATTCTATGAGTATTCTTTTAAATATTCAGTCTGGCTATTTACACCATCAGTGGTTGGAGTTGTTGATGCTATGCTGAAGAGTTACCTTGATTTTTGTACCTGGACTTGTAAGTGTTAGGTGAAACAAAAGAACAGACAGATTTAGCCACAGTGATTAGTGGTAGATCAGTGGACCATGCTGATATTTTTAATGCAATAAAGTGTTAGACAAGTTGGATGATGTAGGGAGTATTTCATCTTTGGTATCTATGGCAAGAATGCGGGACCTGGGAGTGAAGTGTTATGTTGCAAGAAATGAGTGGCATATAGGAATCTTCTTTTCTTCTTCTTCAATGTTCATTCTCAAACTCCCGCTGGATTTCTCTTGTAACAGGACAATGGTCCTACTAGAATTCCAGCTGAATATAGTCCAGAGAATGGAAATGCGTTGTGTTGCCGTTTTATTAGCGCCAATGGCCCAACATATCCATCTTCTGCTGTATATAGGAATCAAAAGAAGAATTTTCAACCAACACAGAAAAAGGTTACCATATACTGAAGGACATACTGATTATGAGATCAGAACACCTATGGACATGTCCTTAGTGCCATGATGTTGATCTGATGACTAACTATGCTGTTGTAATGTACGTCTTTCCTCAGGTCAGACTTTGCCGTATGCTTCAAATGTTTTAGCTGCTGAAATAATTTTACTATTTCTGTTGGCAATTGTGGAAGCCCTGCGACTGTTCTTTGGTGAGTCTTTATTGTGTTTACTATTGTATTTTGTAAGTGATAACAATATGGGATGAGTGGGATGAGAAAGCCAATATCACTCTGTAACCTCAGTGTAAAAAACAATTATGACTCTCTTTTCAGTCTTCTATTCTTCTTCTTCTGCGTTCATTTTCACACTCCTTCAGAGTAGCAGGATGCAGTCCGGAGTACAGTATGTGTTGTATCTTGGTTACAGCATGGCTGTGATATCTGTCCCTTTCGACTTGACACATCTGACTTCTGCATTTCATTTCTGTCACTTTGACCCTCTATGGGATGAGACCACCAACTCCATCTCCCAAACCTCTACATACGACATGATTGCAGGTCACAGTGTTGTTATTCATTGCTCCATTTTCAGACCCGGCAATACACAGGAGTAAACCTTGTGAATCATGAATTTTGAGTTTTGCACAATAACAATCATCACTCTTTTTTCAGCCACTCATTAAAAGGTAGCTTCAAACCTTTACTGTACTATATACAAATTATGTAACTTCTCTCATCACTGCGTAATGTTTTTTGCCATATTAATTAAGATGAAAAAATTCAACACCGAAAAATATTTTACATATGACTAACTTACGTATTGCTTTTTTCCTATCTTCTACAACAGTTTTCAATTTTGTGTTTCAGTAAGGTTTGAAATTTTTTCTGTACCCTCACAGGATAATTTTAGTTGCGGCTGAGAGGTGTTGCAGCAATTTTATTGTAGACATTATCGATGTTCTCTGTTAGGTCGATTTTCTGGAACCACTGCCGTAGATCTCTGAAAGTTTCCCAATCAGCTTTTCTATAGTTTCACGTGGGCTTAGTTTTGTTGTATGTTGGCTCCTCAGATCTAGAGACTTCTAGGAGAATTGGTCTTTGGTCGCTTCCAATGTTATCTAGAACTCTAATGGTTTCCATTTCAAGTCTATATGCATTGATCATAACATGGTAACTGAAAACTTTAAAAACATCTTCATCTTGGTGGTTTTTTTCCGAACATAACCTTGACTCAAAGTAAGCTAGATTAATGCTGACAGTGTTGCCACTTTTTTCCCCTAATGAAAAAACTAAATTTAAACTTTTTATCATAGTTAAATAATTATTTAGCGACGGTTGCAATTCTGCTACCACTGAATTTAGTGGAGTACAATTGAAAGGGGTTTTTTATATGCGCCGATCATGTGATAAAGGTTTAACAGCCCTGATCTTCATTTGAATTCGTGACGTTGGTGTCGTAAATAAAAGCTGCACACATCTTGAGAATACCATTGTGTTATGGTTTAAGGCTTGGCTGCAATAGCTAAGCTTTTAGTCTGAACGTCCGATTTAGACAGTAATTTTGAACATAGGGTTGCCTTTTAACAATCATTGGATAGCTTACCCTATTGCAGTCTGTCTAGAATCTCCACATGGAGGAAAATTTAAGTTTTTCCCACTGTGATTGACTAAATCTGCTAATAGTAGTCAGCTATGATGGACAGATTGCAACAGATTGTGAGCTATTCATCATTGTCCAAGTCTAATTTCTTACAATGATATCTACATGTTCTTAAGTTGAAAATGTCTTGTGTACCATATGCTAAATGTATCTGGAAGTTGGTTGGTTGTTTATAAGCGGTCATTGGGCTCATGCCCTACATGTTCTTAAGTTGAAAATGTGTTGTGAATCATATGTTAACGTCAGGGATATCCTATACAGACACTGTCATAGCACAGCCGAGGCCACACATCTGGCGATAGAACGCAAGCTCGAGCTCCAATCACCCCTACGCTTAACGGCAAGAGTGGATCACAAACCACCTGGGGAAAGACAATAGACAATAAAATAGACCATATGTTAAATGTATCTGGAAGTTGGTTGGTTGCTTATAAGCGGTCATTGGGCTCATGCCATTTGACCCAAATCTGGAAGTTAAATTATTATCAAGTTATTTTCTACATTATGTTCCAACTCCTTGTTATCTTCTGTAGTATGTTCTAATTCCTTGTTATCTTCTGTAGTATGTT
This sequence comes from Meghimatium bilineatum, assembly GCA_034231615.1. Classification (NCBI taxonomy): domain Eukaryota; kingdom Metazoa; phylum Mollusca; class Gastropoda; order Stylommatophora; family Philomycidae; genus Meghimatium; species Meghimatium bilineatum. The sequence goes on along the minus strand of CM067311.1, from coordinate 61,470,576 downwards.
CTAATTCCTTGTTATCTTCTGTAGTATGTTCTAATTCCTTGTTATCATTTGTATTATGTTCCAACTCCTTGTTATCTTCTGTAGTATGTTCTAATTCCTTGTTATCTTCTGTAGTATGTTCTAATTCCTTGTTATCTTCTGTAGTATGTTCTAATTCCTTGTTATCTTCTGTAGTATGTTCTAACCCCTTATTATCTTTTGTATTATGTTCTAACTCCTTGTTATCTTCTGCATTCTTCTTCTTCATCGTTATTCAGTCAGATATCAGGTTACAGCACCAATAGCTTCAATGAATTGTGTGATTCGCTCCAGTTCATCCATGGAACCCCTCAAGTCTGGAAGCAGTGCCGTCTCAGTAGGCCATATTTTCTCCCTCTCTTCTTGGTAGAGTTGACAGGCATGAAGAATGTGTTCTGCAGTCTCTGGGCTCAGTCCACAGTTGCACAGGTCGTCTTCTGCATTACATATGAACTTATTATTATCATAAGTTATCATCTTGTTATCTTTTCACAGGTCAAAAGGGGAACTTAACGGAACAGATTGTTGGTGTGTTAGTTTGTCTTATACTCAGTGTTCCTACCGTGTTTGGCGTGCTGTTCTATTTACTGTGGCAGACGTATGTGTTACGAGTGGAGATCATCCTTACAGCCATACAGTTATTCTTTATTGGCATGGAGCTCATTTTCAGTATCATATCAATGATTACATTTGCTAAGTGAGTATATACGTGTCCTATCATTTATTATTTTATCTGTTTTCTTTAGTGTTTCCTGATTGTTGTTCATTGAAGCATATCATGACAGCAAGTTAATACATTGAGAAAAAGATACAGAGAATTGGTGTAGCTACTTGCGTTTTCTCATATAAAGAACTCTGCCCTTCCAAATAGGGCAATAGACTGCACGTTAGAATATTGCTTAGAGAGCATAACTTTGTAGCTCTAGTGATACTCGTTTAAAACTGTTAAAAAAATTAGTATGTGAACCAGACATCTCAGCTCGATTTCTGTCATTTTTTGGCCTTTCTTGTAGCAGAACAACGATCTTGCCAGATTTCTAGCAGAATATAGTCCAGAGAACGAAAATGTGTGGTGTTGCGGTTTTATTTGCACTAGTGACATGACACATCTGATTTCGGCATGGTAACTAATATGTTTAGTTTTTGTATCACATCCACTGAATGGTCTGTAACCATGTCACCAGTAGGCCAGCCATATGAGAGCACCGATTCTCATTCACCACAGTCAAGCATGCTTGATTTCTTCACCACTGTAAGTATTGCTATCAGCATTGCCACAGAAACCCACTTCGTATCTGTAATTTTATGAAAATAAAGCAAATAGTTTTATTAGTTATCGATAGATGCTGATAACTTTATAGGGCTTGCTGCATTCGAAACTTTCAATACTGAACACGAAAAGTTGCGACAAGCAACACTTTGTAAACAATGATGTCAAAAGTTTTACCTAGTATTTTACAGTTTTTCCCAAATAGCTTGTTTTTTAAATATTTTCTGAGTTTAGAGGCAAGTGCATATAGTAATTTTAAATCGGCCCAGAGGACCAGTAAAATTTCTTGGTCATGTTTTGCCTACCTCTTGCCTAAAACAAGTCTGTATTAACTAGAGTTGAATAATACCTGGCACTGAATACTGTTAGATCCTGCTAAGTAATTACCATATATTTCCGAATATAAGCTGAGAATTTTCATATTTATTTTGCGATTGATGTAGGGCTTTCTGCTTATATACGCGCACAATAACATTTAAAAATAAAATTATGGTATAAAAAAAAAAGTTAACACAGAATACTGTCAAATATTGGTAACAGGAAAATAAAATCTTACCAGTACAAAAGTCATTCAAATTCTTTGAAGTGGCTATCATTGTCTTAATTCTGAAACAGTTCACAGTTTTTTTCATGAAACATTTCATCCTCTTTCATGAGAACATCAGTGTGGATATTATCAGTCTCTTATCTCACTATCTACTGGTGCATTGTCAACATCATCCTCATAGATAGCATCGCCCTTATTTCTATCCATTTCATTACTGATGAAATACCTTTTGAAATATTGGACAATCATTTTGGATGATATACCCAACTACGATTATTGGACCAGCTTAGCGATTGTGATGATGTATGCTTTTTCAACATTTGCACCCTTTATCACAGCTAAATTGGATGACACCATCCATTCATTCCATTTTGCTTGAAGTCTGTCCTTAAATAGTTTGTTAAGGGAGACATTAAATGGCTGCAGGATAGAGGTAGGGCCCCAAAAATTACAGACACAGACAGCCCCTTCTCACAAATACGTGGTTGGAAAATGCAAGCCACATCGCCCAAGATAGAAAAGGGTTCAGGGAGTTCTTTGTGAAGACAACGTTCTGGATAGAACATGTCACATGACACACACACATCACATTACATATGTTGTTTTTCAGATTTTATTAACCTTCTTTTCCAATTTTATATTATTAATGTGGTTTGTTATTTTCAATGTATATTTTCAGGGGATCTTAATAAACATGAAATATGATGATAATGATGAACCTGACTGTCATACTCTCCTGGTATATTTCAAACTGCTTTGCTGCCAATCACAGTTCAAAGAATAGACAATATAATGCTATGTTTATGCAGTTTTTCTTGTAATTTCATCCACTGGCAGGATCATATATATGATTGTGGTAAGATTGGGGGGGGGGGGGGGTGGTTTCCAAAAAATGTTATGGCTATCTTTTTGAAGTTTTAGATGATTTTTTATTTTTCTTTGTAAAACCACCACGGAAGAGAGAGTGGTTGGGGTTACCAACCTTTTTTACTAGTTTTATAATGTGTCATTTTCTATTTTCCTAAAGGTGGAGTTAGGGGGGGGGGTTAAACATACAAATCTTCCTCCTTCCCCACCCTATCGTTAAAAGCACAGAATGCAACCAATATAGAGAGCTCATCATGTGAAATGTTCTGTTCATGATAAAGGCCTTTGGTCGAAAAGTAGATATTTGTGTGTTGCTAGTGATTCTCAAAAATTCATTACTCCAATATTAATAAAGTGACCATAATAAAATCCTTTTATATTTGTGTGGGTTGGTTTTGACTTTAAATAAAATTAGAGATTTAAAAATAATATTCAGGCGTATATATATTTTAAGCTAGTGCTATGTTTCTGGTTGTATCAAAGTCATGGTTGGTTGGTTGGTTGCTGATCCAGCAGTCCATGGGCTCATGCCCTTTGACCCAATGCCATTGTGTGATATATGCATGTGTTTGTGAGTTGTTGTTTTGTTCCATATAATGTGTTCCATTTATCTGGCCCTGGAGGGAGAAGAATTTTCCTGATGTCATCCAGCGCTGGACATTCAAAAAGGTGGTGGTCAACAGTTTCATATGGATGAGTGCACAGCCGGCACCCTGGAGTGTGTTGTGGTTGTATTCTGTTCAGGTGATTGTTAAGCTGTACATGTTGTGTGCGCAGTCGGAATATGATACTCTGGTCTTTTCTTTCCAGGAGGTTGATATTGTCTTTAGGATTTGGGCTGGTCATATATTTATAGATTTCCCTCCCAGTGTTTCCCATGGCCCATCTGTTCATCCAATTTTCTTTGTTCACAGATTTCAGAATCATTTTAACTGTGTGCATTGCTGTTTCTGTATAAGACTGTTCTTGTTGTGCTCCCCTCTTTGCTAGTCTGTCTGCCTTATCATTACCAGGTGTGTTTGAGTAGCCAGGAATCCACTGCATAACAATGTTGACATCATAAGATGTGAGCAGCTGGTTTGCATGGTGGTATATTTCAGCTAGCTCGGGTTTACAATGTCCATCACATTCCAGTGCTTGGAGGGCAGACATAGAGTCTGTAAAAATAACAATGTTTTGGACTTTTGATGGGAAGGCATCAAATATGGTCTTCAGGTGGTACAAGGCAATTTCTAGTGCTGTTATTTCAGCTTCATAGTTAGAACATCAAAGTCATGCAGTCATATGTTTCTGGTTGTATCAAAGACATGCAGTCATATGTTTCTGGTTGTATCAAAGTCATGCAGTCATATGTTTCTGGTTGTATCAAAGTCATGCAGTCATATGTTTCTGGTTGTATCAAAGTCATGCAGTCATATGTTTCTGGTTGTATCAAAGTCATGCAGTCATATGTTTCTGGTTGTATCAGTCATGCAGTCATATGTTTCTGGTTGTATTAAAGTCATGCAGTCATATGTTTCTGGTTGTGTCGAGGCCTTGCAGTTATATGTTTCTGGTTGTTTTGAGGCATGGAGTCATATGTTATGACCACACAGGTCAAAAATGGACAACAATAATCCTGCAAGTGGTTGCGGGCTTTCATGGGATTGGATGTCCACATACTAAATGATGGTAGGCTTTAATATGATTGATTTCTATATATAAAATGGTGGCACGATTTAACATTTAGCAAGCCGGATTAAAATTACACTCCTTAAAATTTTATTTTAATTAAGATTTAAAATTATCTCCTGACACCAAATTTTTTTGGGAAAATTTTAGTTTTTTATTGGTGAGTGTTTGGAAAACGCAATAACTTTCTTGTCTTTAGAGATTAAAAAAACTTTTTGTGCGTTTAAATAAAGAATTGCATACTGCAAGTATGTATATTTTTCTGTGTGTGTAGTACCAGAGGTGTGAGCATGTGATGATGTTTTTTTGCCAAAAAAAACCAACAAAAACAACCACATATGAGTGTTTGAAAAACATAATTACTTTTTTGTTATTAGAGATATTAAAATAATTTTTGCACATCTAAATAAAGAAATAAATATCTCATATATTGGACTAAGTTTTGTATGTGTTCGTATGATACAAGAGACATGAGAAGCTTGTAAAATTGAAAAACGTCAAAATCAAATCACAAAAATGTTTTCTGAAACTCACGCGACTTTATTTATTTTCCTACATGACAACCTTTAAAGCATCTGTTTTACACACTGTAGCACGTCTAAATCTATTGTATTTGGGTAGTTTTCTGGAAAAAAAATCATGCTGGGGAACTAAAAATAATACTACAATAAAATACATAGAAAAGTAACTTATCGTGTCTAAAAACATAGACCTAGTCTCCATTGGTAAAATCTATCCATTAGTTCCGTCTGTCTGTTCCATGTAACGAAACCAACATGACACAAGGCTATATATACTGATATATATATATAGGCCTATATCATCTGAAATCTAGGCCTTTGTTAATATTAAAGGTTAAATCACAATTCCATAGCTGTCAACTTGTTTTTTTCATAAATCCATATTTTTAACAATTTATTTATGTATTTCAATAAAAACATCCGTATTTAGCACCAAAATAAAACAAAAAACCACTAAATTTAAAAAATGAGTGTAAAAAATTGTTTTCTTCTTATATTGCCCCTCAAAATGAGCATGCGAGATAAAACATCTGCATTAGTAATAATTTCTAGGAAATTTAATAGGAAGTGACCAAGGAGATTTGGGGGGGGGGGGGGCAAAATCCGTGTTAATACATAAAATCTGTACTAGTTGAACCTATTCAATTCATAATGATTGTACGTCAATCATACATATTGACTGCCGGATATTGAAACCATCCAATTCTTCTATGATAAAAGTCCATATTGTCTCATACCTTGCTGGTAAACAGAAGTTCAAAACAACTGTTACAATGATTCACAGATTTCAGTCACATGAAATTAGTGTACGTATGATTTTAACTTCGTCAGAAATGGTCATAGCAATTGGTGAATAAATATGTCTGTAGAGCTAAATAATAGGTGTTTGTTGGGGAATATCTCCTCCCCCCCCCCCCCTCTCGATAGCACAATAAAGGGTAATATGATTGAATGTCTACATACAAAATGGCGAAACATTCTTGTTTATTTATACACATAATCTCCAAGTAGGAGACTTTCTTGGTGTTTCAATACATTGGAGTGTTCTGGTATGAATGAAAGCTCAGTGGAAACACCCCCACAATGCTTATAGGTAATCATTCCACTCAGACACCCCTTCACAGTCTTGGAACTAGGTCCACCTGTAAATGTTTGAAAGATGTTTTATATCAGGAGTATTGTTTTATTTTGGTACGATCCTCAGAAATTATTTGTGCTGCTTTATGTTATTCTTCTTTGTGTAAAGGGCTGTCTCTTCTGAATCATCTTTCCTACTAAGTAAGTTCCAATTCATGAGAAGCGGGTTACTATTTTCATATTGATGACTATCTGCTTAGAAAAGTTTATTACACCAAAGTATATTTCACACTGTCTGTCATATTAGTATGTATGTATATATTTGTTAGCATTTATTCTAAAATTTCCGCTGGATCTCATTGGTGGCAGGATAATGGTTCTACTAGATTTCCCACAGGATGTAGAGCGGAGATGCGTTGTGGCTCGCATTTTATTTGCACCAACGATCCGACACATCTAACTTCTGCAGTGTATGTATATGACACAAATTCTCTTTAGCAATAAGTTTAGCTGGTTGCTGATTCAGCGGTCCATGGGCTCATTTCATTTTACTCCATACCATTATGTGATATATACATGTGTTTTTAGCTATTGTTTCTTTTCAATATAGGGATGTATGTTGTTTGCCATTCCTAGGGAATGTGAGCAACTTGCTCTTACTTCCTATGTGTAGTTGGATGTTTTCTCTGAGCTTTCTTTTATACCAGTTGTTCCCAAAATGAGAGAATTCCAGTTAATTTCTTGCCATTTAAATTGATGGTTTTAGCTCATAAAGACAAATGTGAGCTGGCAACCTTGTCATCAACCAAAGATATAGAAGATAAACATCATAGACATGAAAACACTAAAGAATACTTGAAACTCTTTCTGTAATATTTATTTCATTGTATCAAACAATGTTTTACAGTAAATCTGTATATCATAAATGTTATTCATTGTATTACAAATACATTTGTAATTTATCTTCCCTTTATTTACTGTAAAGTGGCTGTACTTTCATACATAATTGTGACTTTAAGAACAAATATTGAAATTTTAATGTATTTTGTTTATTCTTTCTTCTTGTATAGACCATTTGGGGATGTATTTATGTGTATGACGCTTTTAAAGATGAAACAATAAAAGAAATCTTTGTAAATAGCATTTACTGTAAAATTGTGTTGTGTTAAGCTGCAATGGTAACAAACAATAATTCAGCTGAATCAATATTCTGCATGTATACATTGTACAACTTATTCATATCTATGTACTCTGTACCAACCAGTTTCATGTGTTATATTTTACATGTAAACTCTGTCCCAACCAGTTTTATGAGTTATATGTAAACTCTGTTCCAACCAGTTTCATGTGTTATATGTTACATGTAAACTCTGTTCCAACCAGTTTCATGTGTTATATGTTACATGTAAACTCTGTACCAACCAGTTTCATGTGTTATATGTTACATGTGAACTCTGCCTCAACCAGTTTCATGTGTTATATGTTACATGTGAACTCTGTCTCAACCAGTTTCATGTGTTATATGTTACATATAAACTCTGTCTCAACCAGTTTCATGTGTTAAATGTTACATGTGAATTCTGTCCCAATCAGTTTCATGTGTTATATGTTACATGTGAACTCTGCCTCAACCAGTTTCATATGTTATATGTGAACTCTATTACTACTGTTACTATGACACTTGAAAAGAATAGCAACAATTTTTACCTTCCATGTATGTTTGTAAGAGCTGACTAAGAAGGTTTTGAGGTGGTGTTTTCTGTCTCATCCCATATAGGGTCAAATTGATCCAGAAGCCATGCTCAAGTCAGATGTGTCAGGCCGAATGAAGAAGAAGTAGTACATTATAATATTTTTCTAATGTTTTAACATTCAACAATAAGAATAAAACAATGGACTTACATCGGACATGCACTTATAATGAATGAAAACAGACTGCCTCTACAAGCATTAAAATGGGTACCAGATGGTAAAAAAGATGAAAAAGAGGGAGACCACGAGACTTTTTTCAGAACAACCGTCACAGAGGGTATGACTATGGGGGTTTCAACAACATGCAAGAATAACACACAGTAACAACATCAAATTGTTTTGGAGAGCTCTGGTTTCTACTCTATGCACTGTATTCGGCGCTGAAGGAACATAGATAAACAGATAGATATAACATTTTGTTGGTATTATTTCAGACTGCTGGTGCTGGTGATCAGCTTATTCACACAAGTTAGCTCTAAGTGAGGCTTGGACCCTGTGTTCTCCTTTAACTATATTGCACACAAATTCAGTTTCACCGCATTCATTGCCCACTTTGTGAAGGTACTGCTTCAGACCCTCTTTTTGTAATTCTAGGTTTTGTATGAAGGAAAAAAAATGAGGTAGAGCTCTGTCATACAGTTGCTGGATCTGGTCGCTTTGTACATGTTGATTTGGTTGAGTGAATGTTTTTGCATTGAAATCTGGGCATATATTTGATGTTGGATAACATTTGGGAAGCTGCAGTGTGAAACTTGAAAAAGGCAATGAAGTTTTGTTAAACACTAATAACACACAAATATTGATGTTGCCAAAAGATCTTTATCAAGAACTCTAACAAGACGAGTAACAAATGAGTAATGAAAGTGCAATTAATATGTGAACATGGACAGGTCTATTTTCAAAAACTCATCTTGTTATGTTGTGGTCTTGATAAAGGCATTTTGGTTGAAAAGTCAGTATTTATGTGTTATGTGTGTTACCAGTGATTGGCAAAACTTCATTACCCTTTTCATGTACATTGTTACTTTGATTTGCAAGAACCCAGTTAGAATGATAAACTGCATTTGCCTTGTTGTATTGATGTTGCAAGTTCTGATATAATGTTGTAAGATTTGATAGATTTGTGTTTTCATTTGGCATGCGAAAATGATTGGCCGGTTCTTTTCGACGTCTTGAAGCTAAGTGAACGATATTTTGCACACAGTGTTGTTTACTGCTAGAACTTGATGGAGCTGTTTCAGATGTATAGAAGTGTCTTGATGCTTGAAAGCTGTACTTATTGATTTCATTTGGCAGTGGATTGTGTTGCCTTGAATAAGTACCATCACATGAAGCATATGAACTAGGATCTTCTGAAGGCATGAGAGTCAGGGGTTTGATATATTCAGTTGTGTCTTCACCAGAATTTCTAATGTTGTCATGGTTACAAATAATTAAAGACAATTGTCTCGAATTATTTATAGTTTGTCGTGTTGGTTCCTGACATGTCCCGGACAAACAAGAATATTTTAAGCTCTCAATATTTGAGCTATTTTCTTGAGCTGAGAAAATGCTATACCTATTTGGAGTGTGACTGCTTTCTTCGGCATGATGTAATAATCCTGGCAAATGACGATTTTGGTCATCAGTATGACCTTGGAATACCACACCAGGCTGATTATTCTCTGCTGATCTGGAATGTTCATTAAGTTGTCCTTGACTGTTGTTGGATGCTTGAACTGTTATTGTTGCTAATGGCTTGTACCAATCAAAATTAACCTTACAGGAATTTGAAGCTTCAAACATTGACCCATTTGTATGATATGTCTCTGCACATTTAGACTTAATATGGTTATCTTCTCCATTGTCATCATCCTCCGTTTCTTCTTCTGCATGTTGACAGCATCGACTGTGTCCTTCTTGATATGTCCTTCTAGCATGGTCTATTTTGTTGGAATCAGGATTTTTATTATAAGACGTACCAGAAAGTTGGCGCACCTCACATTTTTTAACTAGACTCTTTTCATTGAACAGACTCATTTTTTGTTGTCTAGAATTATTTTTCTCTGAAATTCCACTGGACTGCTCATGTTCGTAGCTAGGAATTTGTATGTGTTCCCGAAATGGTGCATGTGTTGATTTGAAGTAAATTGCATTTTGATCGTGTAGAAAGTACGATGTGGGGGCATATGAGGGTTTTACATTTGAATGTGGCAGGTGGTGACCTGGGTAATATACAGTTTCTGAATCGTCCTTACTTATATTGAGATCAGGCAAATTTATACTTAAAGGTGACTGAATTTTTTTACTCAAGTCTATGCTGTCCAATTGAGCACTGTTGTTTGTACCTAATGCAGGATCTTTTTTCGCAAGTTGATGCTGCTTTGAATCTTTCTGTGACGTGTATGGTAAAGTTGTCTTTTGTTTTTTAATGTTATACATAAGAGCCGAGTTGACATATTTTCTATTCTTGGCACAACACATCAAAGTACGGGCTGGACCTGACTGCGTCACGTTTGTATCCATTGTCACTTTCACCGCTTTTTTGTCTGCTTTCAGGACAGAACTTTGCATACTGTTTCCATGAATTGTTGGCGTGCTAGTTTCAAACTCTTTAGAAATACCACCAGTCTTACAAGAATGTTTCTCTTTCTCTGACTTGCTTGTTTCCTCGAAACCGCTTCTAAAGCCAATCTCATTATTATGATTACACTTAACGTTATTATTCCCGGATGAATGGTTACTTATTCTAGTTGAATTGCCTGTGATGCTTATTAGGTTATTTTTCTCTAACTTTGTCCCCAAAGATCGTAAATCATTTACATTATCCGTCTTAGTTTTAATTCCTACATTTTGTGCATTGTTTTTCCGTAATTTCTCATAAAATGATTTCCAGTGAGGACGTGGTCTTCTTATTCTACCAATAATATCTTTTGGTTTGACATTAACAAAATTCTGGCTATCATATCTGGTATTTATAATTGTTTTTGCTGGGGTGCTAGGTAATCCAACTTTTGTCCATTCGTCAGTAATTGTTTTATTCATTATTTTGTCTGACAATGACTTGGTATCATCGTGGAAAACCCTGGCTGTAGTCAGTGGATAATTTATAGCAGTTTGATTAGAATGAGACATCTGGTTACCATGACTATTAATTGCAACATCTTTCTCTTGTTTTTGAAGACAGTTATCTTGTACATTGCTTTTGTCCAACCAACTGACAAGAACATCAGTTGAACTGCTCAGTGACATAATAGGTCTATTTTTATTTTCTTTGTTTATTTTTTTTCCTGAAATTGTGTTAATTGTTTCTATTTGCTGATTAATTTGTAAATTCTCACTTTTGAATTGTTTCTGTGTGGTAGCTGTGCTCATTTTATTGGAAATGGAACTTCTGGATTTGTTGTCATTGTCTATGTCTCTTTTCTTTGATGTTAAGCGGGTTCGTGAAATGCTTTGTGTATCAGATCGCCGACGTCTGCCTGGTGCTGTATCACATCGTTTAATCATGGGAATTCTAGATAATCTCTTGTTAGCAGTATTATAGGGCCCTTTTAGTGCTGAATTTTGAGGACCTTCTTTCTTGGATCCGTTACATGTTGATGCTGTTCCCAAACTTGGATGAAAGTTCTGCGACTGAACTCTGAAAAGAGGGTTACTTTCATTCTTTGTCTTACTTATTTCTGACCAGTAAGCTGTCTGGCTTATCAATTCGCTATGATCCAGAACTGGGATATTTGCAGATGTACTGCAAAGGCTACTTTTAGATGCATCATAGACTCTGTCTGATTGTTCCCCCTTGCAAACATTAGTTACCTTCTCTTTTGGATTACTGTTATGCTGTTGCTTGTCTTTTTGGCATTCACTGTCTATTCTAACACAGTTACCAATCTTGTAAGAACTGGATGCACGTGATCTATTTAATGAAGCATCTGAAAGCAACGAATATCCAACCTTTTTGGGAATCTCATGAATATCCCGTTTTGTTGACATAATTGTTTTGGAGTTTAGAGCAACATCAAGGTCTTTAAGCTCTATTTTTGATTTGTGTTCTTTTTCTTGACACAAATTCTGCATTACACTAATAATGTCCTCAGTCACGCCCTTGACTCTAAAGCCTGAGTGTACAATATTTTTAGCACCTTTACTAATTATGTTATTCATCGATAAATGTACTTCACTGTTATTATTATTACCTCGCTTCCGTTTCAAACCAACACTGGTACCACTGCATATAGGATGTGATACTTGTGAGTTTAAAATAACAGCTGGTTCTACAAGTGGTTGTTTCAAATAACCAGAGCTGGCCGACCGGATAGTAGTTGTATCACTGCCTAATGTATGTTGGTGGTTGCTCTCATTAGATTCATTGCTCAGATGATCACCACATTTTTTATTGATGTCATAATGACTGCTGGTAATTTGACTAGAGCTAAACCCCTTCAAGGTCATTTCTCTTAAATATTTTTCTCTTAGTTCGTCAATATTTAAGGAAGGGGAAAACTTCTTATCATCAAGTTTCATTTTCAGGATGTCTGTATTGTTGTGTAGATCACTTTGTTTAGAGAGTACAGAGTTAACGTCTGATGAAGAACTAATACTGCCTCCAATTTTGCCAGGTAAACTATCTGGCAAATGATAATCATCAGTTTCATCAAAATTACTGTCTGCAAGTGTTTGTAAATTGGAATCAACATCATGTTCTCCCTTGAATACAGATTTCTTATTTTTCTGGATGTCTCTATGGACTTCACTATCTGGCATACCACATTTCTTGATTACAGTTTGCTTTGAAGTGCTTTCTTTAATGTCCCCTTGTTTTCGATTGAAAATATAATTTTTTTCTGGAATATTTTCTGTGCCAACAGCTTCCCAGTCATTGTCTTGCATTTTTCTTGATTTGAATGTACTTTTGGCAATTTCTCTACATTGGTGCCTTAACCATGCATCAACAGTGCTTGTTCCAAATGATATTGTTGTTGCCTGACTGTTATCATCTCCTATCTGTGATGGTCTAACATGAGATATTTGCCCCCAGGTGTCATCCGGCCGATTTTTTGAATTCTTTTTATTTGATGTTGTTTTCTCACCGCCACATTTGTTATCATGTGCACAAAATGTGAAAACTTGTTGTTTGAGATATGTATCTTGTAGATGGTTAGATTTGCCCAGTTTGTCGATTGTACAGAACTTATGAGAGATGTTAATGTTTGAGATGGATGAGTCAGTTCTTCGTGAAACATTTGGATATATTGTATAATGTGTGATATTTGTAGGACTCAACTCTGGCAACGGATGTGTATCAGCATCAACACAATCTGTTATGGTCTTAGAGTGGCATTTATTTACATTAACTTTCGTCTGTGTAGATTTTTCCAGAACCTTGCTTGTCTGATTAGACATATCACTAATATTTGATCCTTTCCGTGTACTGCTTAACATAAATTGACCGTTGCTCATTGTTGAAGAAAATTTGGATAATGCAGTGACTTCACGTGAAGATCTTTGATGTGATATCTCATCCTGTCCATCATTTTGTGTGTTATGAGACTGTGAATGTGTGTCTTCATTCTGTTCAGGGAGAAGCCTGTTACTTTGATGTTGTTTATGACAAGGTAAGACCATCTGACCAGTATATTTATGTTTTGTAGGCTGTGTTGATCCACTCTCTTGACATTCTATTGTAGTATGTAAATCTGACAGTATAGAAGACACACTTAATGATTTATTTAATTGGCTATTGGTTCCCATAGACATGAGACTTGGTATTCGAACTTCATTTATTGTCCTTGAACCAATCTGTTTTGCTTGAACCACCTGATTAATTTTATTGGGGAATCTTGATCTACCGGTAATAATTTTATACTGTTTATCCAAGGTAATCTTACTTTCTTCAACAGATGAACAGACTTGTTGTTTAGAGTGTGCACATGATTCCAGAGACTTTGAAAACACACCAGAAGCGTTGCAAAAATGCAAAACTTGATTTCCCTTATCTCTTGAACTATTTTGATTCTGTTTATCTGAGCAGATATTCCCAGTATGTTTGCATATCTTAGCACAAGCTGCTGGGGCACATTCACTGAGAGAGCGTCTCTGTACTGAATACCTGACATTACTCTTAGGAATATTATTTTTAACAGATAGTGCTTTGTGGGACTCATTTTGTGCAGATTTATGTGCATGACTTTGTGATCTCATTGGTACATTTCCACCTTTATTTTCAGTTGAGTTTGTTGTATCAATATGTGATTGTTTACCTTGATGTTTTGCAGTAGTGGAAGTACCGATTTTCTTTGCTCTAATGAACTTTGTTCTGTTAATGCTAGAAATATGCTGTCCTTTACTGTGATTTGTCTCGTGAGTCTTTGTAACTTCATCTTTTGAAGAACAATCCTTACTTTTGAAACCAGACCTTTTCGTATTTTCTCTTAAGGACCCTGAATGTTCACTATTTTGTGCTTCTTTATTCTTACTGATGGTATCTGTATTTTCATTATGTTCACTTGAAATTTGAGGTTGATTGTTCATTCCTTTACTTGTTTTCTGTCTGAATTTTTGAACAGAACAACCTGTCTTATTGTGTATAGTTTGAGTTTCTGTGTGTATATTGCTAATTGTATCTTGTTTCTTGGAATTACTTATACTGTTTTCATTGTCTATTGTATTCTTTTCTGTAGGTTTTGTTGTTGAATTCTCAAGCAGTCTTGTGTGATCTTTTCTAGGTGTTCCTGACCCAGTATAAGTAGGTATTCTTGAGCAAGTCTTGGAGACTTGTTTTGCTTGAAACTCGGTAGATTTCTTAATACTGTCCTCTTTTGAAATAATTGAATTATTCTTAATTGGGATGTTTGTATAATTTCCATTATTTTCTGCAATATGATTTCTCATGTACACTTGTTTATTTACAATTGTTGGTTTCTCATGTTCCACAGTTTCTATTGATGTGCGGTCGTTGTGAGGGATTTTAAAATTATCATTATCTGATAGTTTTTGTCTACCCCCAAATAGCTCATCTTCTGTGTAGACTTCATGCAGTAGATATTTTGCCCTCTTTTTATGCCTGGACTTAACTTGGTTGTTAGTTTTGCAATATTCTGCAATGCTCTGTGATGTATTCTCAGAGTTTTGTTCCCTCACATTGCTAACGTCTTCCATGTGCTTGTCGCTCTCACTATTAAGCAATATATGTCCCTCCATATATCTTTTACTTGCTTGTGAAAATTTACTTGGTAACTCTATCTGTAAAGTCTTGTTCATTGGCAAGGTGCCAAGATTGATTGGATTGTAGTTATTACATCTTTCTTCAACTAAAAATAGTTTATTGTCATTTGCAACTGGTTCTGAATGATGATTTACTCTGGGAACTTTTTGAGGTCTCATATTAGGATCATGCAGTTTATTTGAACCTTGATTGGTAAATTTCTCATTATTTATCCCATTTGTTTTGTCTTGTTGATCATTTTTCTTTTTCTCAAGGAAGCTGGTAGCTGTTATGTGGAAGTTTTTGGTAGAATTATCATCAAGGGTGAGTGCAAGTTTTTTGCAGTTGCTCAAGTCATTCACAAAGAAATCTTTTGTATATTTCTGCATGTCAACGTTTACCCAATCTTTACATCCCTTGTTTAATGTTGCTGCTTCACTTAGATAATACAGTTGACTACCTTCAACTAACCTAGGGGATGCCTTGTGGTCTTTCATGTGCCTGTATGTGATCTTTTGTGGTTTTTTATGCTCCCTAAACATCATCGGAGAAGCATTTTGGTTTTCAGAAAGTGAAACCATGTCTTTCCACATCAATGATCTATCAGTTGTATGTTTTGGCAATTTAGATTCACGTTTTGTTGTCTGTAGTAAATGCCGTTTCCGATTCTTGTATGGATGGAGCTTTGTTGCAACAGATTCTGTGGCATCGTTACGGAATGAATCTAGAGCTAGTTTTTCTATGAATGTTTTTTGTTTAGTTGATTTTAAACGTAGTAATATATTTATAGACTCGTTATGATGGTTATTTCTAAAAATAGGAATATGGGCAAAGGTGGGGCTTTTTGGATTCAACGGCTCAGTTCTCATTGGTGAAACATTTATTAGAGACTTAGAGTTATTATAAATCATTGTTGTGTCATTCAAGCTCTTCTGTTTCGGTTTGAAACATTCTGATTGGTCTTTTACTGGCCGTGATGGCCAATCAATATGTTTTTGTGGTGTCTTGACCAGGGTTCTGTTTCTCTGCTTGAGATCTTTCTTGAAGAAATATGGTTTTGGAGACTTGCTTTGTTTCCATGAATTTGTAATGTCTGTGTAAGACATTTGATTGATACCATATGTCATGTTGTTGTGCGTTGAATATTTTATTGTTCTATTTCTGTACATTTTATCAGAAAATTTATTTGATTTGAAAACATCTTTCCGGTGTCTAGTTTCATAATTACCAGTTTTGTGTCTTCCCTTATTCAAGAGTGTGATTCTTGTCATTTCCCTCCTGTTTTGATGTTCCATAAATGAACTCACTGCAGATATATCGTCTGATTGAGTGAAATCACTGCTTAAGTTCAGATTGATTTTATCTGTACTCCCAATGCCAAATTTTCTTCCTCTTTGAAATGAATAAGGATTGGAAGAATACTCATATTTTCTTTTTTTCTTTGGGACTGAGACAAATTCAAATGTCTTCTTTGGCCCATTCTTCTGTAGTCTAGAGTATTTTTCATCAGGAAATGAAATAGTCACACTGTTTTTTGTTTTAGTTATGTTCTCGTATTTGCCGACGGTAGGATTTGAATAATTAATTTTTCTTTTATTCCGAGTCAGAGGATAACAACTCTCAACATCTGAAAGCCAAGCTGATATATTATTTATTGATTTGGACATGAGTTTATTTGGGGATGATGACCTGGCTATATGCACTGAGGATTTATACTGACTTAATGCTTTTTTAAATTTGGGAGATTGGTGACCACTATCATGACTACTTTCAACTTCCCGACTGTTCTCATAATGAAACCTATCTTGGTTGACAAGAGTAGTCTTGCTTAAATTTTTATTGGTTGCCAAGGATCGGTTGACTCGAATGCGTGTCTTACGATAATTGTTTTGAGGTTTTGCAATTTCACCTGAATTTTCAGAATTAACTTTATTCTCTAATGACTGGCGTATGATTGAAAGGTGAGATGATGAATGGACGGTATAATCCGATAATTTCATCTCACAACGCTGATAGTCTTTATCGTTTTTCAATCTGGTTGAAACTTCATTTGCATCAGAGCGAATACTTTTTATTTGTTGAGGTAATGATGTGCACATAATTTTTTGTGAATGTGTAATACTTGTATCTGATTCCTCACAGAATGACGATACAGATTCGTAACTATTTTTTAAAGTGAGTGTTTCGGATGGAATATGTTTGAAATTTTTATCTTTCGGAAACTTATTGGAATGCTTTTTTGATTGATATTTTGGTAGGTCATCTCCAGAATCTACATAGAACGAGGTTAAGCGTGATGAGCAATTTTTGCGGTGGAGACGTTCATTAATTGGTTGACCAATATGGTAAAATGATTTCTCATGTTGGAAATTTGGTGAAACTAATTTTCTAGATGGTTTTGGCACTAATTGAGCATCTGAAGCCAGGTAACGTCTTGGTTTAGGATACATGGAAGACAAATGTGCACATCCTATATCTGCATCTGAAGGGCTTCTCTGTGGACACCATCGTGATTGAATACAACTTTTATTGAGACGGTGTGAAGACTTTGTACCCAAGGGCTTATCATGCATTTGAAAACTTTTCATCTTAGTCTTTTTTTTTAACGAAGCCTTATCTTTTAAGAAAAACTGTGAGGTCAATTTAGCCCTTCCTTTGCGTGGGTCACGGTATGCGGCACAAGTTTGACTTCTGAACATCTTTCTGGAAAATGGGCTAAAATCTGTGGTCCTAGTACGTTCATTCCTAAGACTGTATTTGCGACAAATGGTGCTAAAGTCTCCAGATATAAGATCAACGGCAGCGTCATCTGCAGTCATGATAGATCTATCCAAGGGCATGATTAGTCTGGTATGTAAATTGCGTTTAATGCACATGCAACTGCTAATAGTTTGGTCTGTTATAACTCGATTGCACCTGTGAACTGGATGATGTTGATTCTTTAATGGAGAGGTTCTCATAACATTAAATTGTCTACCTCGTTTAGTATATCTTACAAGTGGATTATTCCGTTCACTATTCCCATATTCATATTGGTTCATGTCATCTGCTTCTGCCAACCCAAAATGGGGACCATTTGGTCTTAAAATATCAAACTGGTGAGCTTTTTTCTCCAACTTTTGCTGGAATTTCCTAACCACCATCTCTGTATCTTTACTTGCAGAAGTAAGATTCTGGTTAAAGGTCTGGCTGTCTTGATTCTCTGACATCTTAAGACAGTTGATATCCCTAAACTTATCTATAGCAAGTGCTGATAATTCACTGTTCTGTCTATTTCTTCTTTTAATTGTTCCTTGTTTTTCTGTCTCCACTTTTTTGGATTCCAAAGCAAGACAAATGTTTATAGGTTGTTTTTGATTATTTTGTTTTAGAAGGTTCTGTTCTGTATTACTAAAAACTCTTGAGATTTTCTCAGTTCTTTGTTGATTGGATAACTTAACAGTTGTATTGGCATCCTCATCAACCTTATTCTTGCTCATACTTTTAGTTCTTGCTTTTAAAGGTTTCATCTGAGTCTTATAACAGCTTTCAATATAAGCTTCAACCTTTGTCTTTGTGTCTAAAACACTTGATGGCAGTTGATTGGACTCTGTTGTAGACTCATTTCTGACTACCATATTGTTGATCTTAGAGTCATTTCTGATCACTGTCAAACTTTTGTTCCTGTTCAGGGAACTAGCTTCTTTGACTGATGAGCGTTTGACTATATTTTGAGGAGACTGTACATTCAATGCCAGGCTCGATTTAGACGATTGTAATTTGGCTTTTTCTAACTTGGTGAACTTACGATAAATCCAGCGGTATAATCCAGAGAGAGGCAGCAGGCCTATGTAGCACACAGTTTCAAACATTTCCAAGCTATAGGTAGACACAATAAAAAAAATCTTCACTTTATGCAAGAATGCAAATATGAATTGGTAATGTAAATAATGTAAATTCAAAATATCAACAAAAGGAGGGGGGAGGGGAGGAGAGTAGAAACAGTTCATTATTTATGCTAATAGACAATAAAAAGAGAGGGTGGGGGGGGGCCTGCTGTTTTATATTAATATAAAATGACACCAAGAGGTTTTGATTTATGCTAAAATTACACGGACATTTTACCCACATATTTACGCATTAGTAACAAATTACACAGATATCAACGTACTTGTTCTATAATATAACATTACACAGATATCCACATATTTACACATTAGTGACAAATCACACAGATATTTTATCCACATATTTACACATTAGTAACAAATCACACAAATATTTTATCCACATATTTGCTCATTAGTAACAAATCACACAGATGTTTTATCCACATATTTGCTCATTAGTAACAAATCACACAAATATTTTATCCACATATTTGCTCATTAGTAACAAATCACACAGATGTTTTATCCACATATTTGCTCATTAGTAACAAATCACACAAATATTTTATCCACATATTTGCTCATTAGTAATAAATCACTCACATGTTTTATCCACATATTTGCTCATAAGTAACAATTCACACAAATAATTTATTGACATATTTGTTCATTGGTAACAAATCACACAGATGTTTTATCCACATATTTGCTCATTAGTAACAAATCACACAGATGTTTTATCCACATATTTGCTCATTAGTAACAAATCACACAAATATTTTATCCACATATTTGCTCATTAGTAACAAATCACACAGATATTTTATCCACATATTTGCTCATTAGTAACAAATCACACAAATATTTTATCCACATATTTGCTCATTAGTAACAAATCACACAGATGTTTTATCCACATATTTGCTCATTAGTAACAAATCACACAAATATTTTATCCACATATTTGCTCATTAGTAACAAATCACACAGATGTTTTATCCACATATTTGCTCATTAGTAACAAATCACACAAATATTTTATCCACATATTTGCTCATTAGTAATAAATCACTCACATGTTTTATCCACATATTTGCTCATTAGTAACAATTCACACAAATAATTTATTGACATATTTGTTCATTGGTAACAAATCACACAGATGTTTTATCCACATATTTGCTCATTAGTAACAAATCACAGAGATGTTCTATCCACATATTTGCTCATTAGTAACAAATCACACAAATATTTTATCCACATATTTGCTCATTAGTAACAAATCACACAAATATTTTATCCACATATTTGCTCATTAGTAACAAATCACACAGATGTTTTATCCACATATTTGCTCATTAGTAACAAATCACACAAATATTTTATCCACATATTTGCTCATTAGTAACAAATCACTCACATGATTTATCCACATATTTGCTCATTAGTAACAATTCACACAAATATTTTATCCACATATTTAGACATTAGTAACAATTCACACAAATAATTTATCGACATATTTGTTCATTGATAACAAATCACACGGATGTTTTATCCACATATTTGCTCATTAGTAACAAATCACACAAATATTTTATCCACATATTTAGACATTAATAACAAATCACACAAATGTTTTATCCACATATTTAGACATTAGTAACAAATCACACAAATATTTTATCCACATATTTGCTCATTAGTAACAAATCACTCACATGTTTTATCCACATATTTGCTCATTAGTAACAAATCACACAAATATTTTATCCACATATTTAGACATTAATAACAAATCACACAAATGTTTTATCCACATATTTAGACATTAGTAACAAATCACACAAATATTTTATCCACATATTTGCTCATTAGTAACAAATCACACACGTTTTATCCACATATTTGCTCATTAGTAACAAATCACACAGATGTTTTATCCACATATTTGCGAGTTAATATAACTCAACACGGCTCTAGACAATCTAAATGTCGTTGACAGCACACAAATAATGCATTGAACTTCTATTAAATAAATATTTTAAAGTACTTCAGTGAAATCCCTCTATAGCACAAACTTTTATAACAAATTTTTCAGTTTAACAACACTTTTGCAAATTCCCTCTCTAGGTAATACTTTTATAAAACATTTCCCTATTTAACAAAACTTTTCAAAATTCCCATTTATATTGATTTTTTTATTGTTTGTATTGTTATATAGCTAATTGTTCCTATCACATAAATATTTAGTCATTCTAGAACAAGGTGTTATAATGGAATGTCAGTTATTTTGGGTAAATAAAAAGTACCTCGTGATGGGGTACATTCTTTTTAACCATGGACGTTAGTCCAATTAGGTTATATCAGAGTTGCTAATCATTTCAAAAATAGTGATGGCCGCGTTTCTGGTCTTCCAGTCATCACGACATCTAGAGATATTGTTAACACTACAATAATGTATAATATTGGACACATGTGAACGTGGATACTGTTGTCTTACTCGTAGTTTTTTACGTTTTATTCTTGATAAAGACCTTTTGGACGATTTATGTGTATTATTGCATGTGTTACCAGTGATTAGCCAAACTTCATTACCATGTTCCAAGGTTCGCCTATATGGGACATAACACTTTTATTAAGAGTAAAATATCCCCATTATAGGTTATCTCCCGTTCCTTTGCTCCAACATACCTGCAATATAGCATGTTCGATCTTAGGCCAGCTGGCTCCTACTTCCAAAAACAAACACGTGAACACGAACACCAAAACTAGGCTACATAAAACCATCATCATACCATTACTGTGCTACCAATGTCAAACGTGGACACTAACAACAAAAGTCAAAAGAGAACTTGTTACAACAGAAATGATTTGTCTACGTAAAATTATCGGAGTAACAATAAAAACATAAGAAGAATAATAAATGTCAATCCTGGATTACGTCAGAAGACAACAGATTAAGTAGTATTCACACGCTTCCAGACTACCATCAAATAGTGCACATCAGTAATCATTACTATACAAACACGATGGATACAACGCCAGGGGAAACCATGCAAAGGATGGATAAAAGAGCAATAAAAGAGTCAACGAAAACAAACATACCAAAAATGCCGTTTCTTGAGAACCCTTCTGACGCTGTAAGTCATAAAACGGTAAAACGTGGAAAAAAATAAAATGTGCTTCTGTAATTTGCTTAAAGGCAATTGACCTATTTTATAGGTACCGTCACCTCTTCCCTTTACTTTTCACGTATATCTACTCCCACTTTCTCTCTTTTCTGTTGAAGTATGGGTACCCCCACCTTCTCCCTTTACTGATGACGTATAGATACGTCCATGGCCATAGTACAAACAATAAAGAATAAAAATAATTGGGGATTTTGAAAATGGTTGTTATACAGGGAAATTTGTTATAGAATGTGCTATAAAGGGATTCTTCTGTACATAAACACTTACCATAAATTCAAGGTACCTGTAACGAAATAAACAAAACATATATATATATATATATATATATATATATATATATATATATATATATATATATATATATATATATATATATATATATATATATATATATATATATATATATATATATATATATATATATATATATATATACACACGATCAAATCATGTCATAACAACTACTTGTTTCGGACACATGAAATATGTATGTAACCACAGGAATTCGCTTTACACACTGCAAAAAATAAAGGGTAAATGTAATTGGCGATTTTTAAAAGTGTTGGCAAATAGGGAAATTTGTTGATATATATATGATTAACAAAGATGCTCAAGTGAAATAAAGAGCCGAACAGTACAAGCCAAATCAGCATTCCAAAAAATGAGAACCATTTTTTGCAATGGAAGTCTATCAATGCAGACCCGAATTCGGATGCTGAGATGTTATATCGAACCGATTCTATTTTATGGATGTGAAGCATGGACTATAAACAAGAAAATTCAAAGTGAATTGGAGGCTACAGAAATGGGGTTTCTGAGAAGAATGATGAAAATACCATGGACAGCCAAGAAAACTAATGCAGAGGTTCTCATTGATGCTGGCGTAAAAAGATCAATCATATCAAACAGAGGCAGACAGTCAAGGTTTCTAGGGCATGTGCTGAAAAGAACACAGCTTGAACACTTAATAACCATTGGAAAGATCAAAGGGAGAAGAGATAGAGGTCGACAAAGAGAAAAGTTACTAGATGGGCTTGTATCGTGGCACGGTAGAAGCTCACAACCGAGCTTATTGACAACACAAGAGACAGATAGTTGTGGAGAAACATGATCGCCTACACCAGTCGGCATGGCACTTGATTGATTGATTGATAGAGATATTCAGGTGATATATATATATATATATATAATAATAACAATTATCTGATAACATACATATAGTGTGGATATAACCAACATTCCATGTTTTTGTACGTAAACTGGCTCGGACCAATAAAGAATACGTGGATATGCTACGGGGGATGTGCCATGTAACGGCAACAGTCGGTAGTAAATACAGACATTGCTGACAGCTCCATTATAGTATACAGTGAAATCTCTCTATACCTCTTACGTTTATAACATTTCCATATTTAACAGCACTTTTCAAAATCTCCAATTATATTTATTGTTTATACTGTTTAACATTTATTTATTTATTGTTTAACAGGACGAAGTTCTGTTATTACATACATATTTCGTAGGACCAGAACAACGTTCTTATAATAGTACTTGGCTAATAAAAGTGGTATCCCATGAGGGCTTTAGGGATGCCACTTTGGAGAAATCAGGCCTTCAAAGGCTCCTCACCCCCAAAAAATCTCCTCTTGTTTTCAGTCTTATTTAATAATTAATATCTAATAATTACACTCAGAAGAACAATACTTAGAGAAAGTAAAACAATCAATATTCATACTATTCAAGAACTGCACAGAATAGCTTTGAACGGACAGAATTGGAGAGATTTGACCTCTGCCCCATGCGCTAACTTCAGCGCAAAAGGAGAATGAATGAATCTAATAATTATACCTGCAGTGTTTTTTTCTTGTATAAATTTTGCAGTGATTCCCATTTCCTGATTTGTACCATAGTTTAACATTCATAGGTGTATCAGAAGGCCAGCATGTGCACTTTAATGTGTCACAGGTTGCATGTTTGTGAAAAATAGTCTCTGAAATTTGGTTGACTTGCCTACTTGAACACTTTGCTGTAGTGCCAATTTTAAATTTTGTGTACATATGGCTGCTTAGTATATTGTGTCCAGTTCTGAGTCGAAATATAATGACATGTTCTTATCTGTTTAGTAGATGTCATTCCGTGAAGATAGGTTAGGCTCTCGTTGTGCATTGATCATAGGTTTGTTTTCATGACAGCTGATTGATACATCAGGTTGTTGCATATTAAAACCTTCCTTGGCGAGTTTATCAGTTCTCTCATTTCCCACTACAGGGAAATCCCTCTATAACGCATTCCGTTAAAACAAATTTCCCTATAGTGCATAACGAAAAATTTTCAAAATTCCCAGTTATCTTTCTTCTGTATTTTTTATACTGTATATAGCGAATATATGTTATTACATACAGATTATATCGGTTAAGACCAAATTGTTATAACGGGATTCCACCGTAGAACATATACCAAAGCTATGATTCGCTATCTCTACATTGATAAGAATTCTAGTTGTGTCATTTGTCCTGACAATCCTGCATGGCTAATATGCTTCTAACACAGAGATATCTTCTTCTTCTGCGTTCGTTCTCAAACTCCCGCAGATTAGCAGGATGTAGTCCGGAGAACGGAATTAGTTGTGTCATGGTTTACAGCATTGCTGCGATATCTGCGCCTTTCGGCCTGTAACACATCCGACTTCAGCATGGCTTTGTGTCACTGACCCTATATGGGATGGGACAGCCAACTCCATCCCATAACCTCCTTAGTCGCATTTTACGACATGCGTGGAAGGTAAACAGTGTTGCTATTCTTTGCTCCCAAGAGTTGATGTAATGTATGCACATTCACTAAAAGATAAGAGTTGAGTCATGAACGAGCGTCATATCCCACAGTTTCCCATAAATCCTAGCTGCGTAGTCAGTGTTTGATCAGAAACTGTCTGACTAACGTCGCCTACCTCAAGCTGTTGCTGTAAATCTTGTTGAGACCTTTAGGTAGTGGAAAGTTCGGGACTCGCAAATTATATCAAAATAAATACTAGCATCCAATTACTTTGATACATACGATTAAATAAATAATACTGTAAATAATGAATCAATAATCCAATCACTAAAGTAACTAATCAATCAATAATCCAATCACTAAAGTAACAAATCAATCAATAATCCAATCACTGAAGTAACTAATCAGTCAATAATCCAATCACTGAAGTAACTAATCAGTCAATAATCCAATCACTGAAGTAACTAATCAGTCAATAATCCAATTACTAAAGTAACTAATCAGTCAAATCTTTACCTGCCATATTTGAAAGGAACTTCAAGTTAATGAAAGAAGTAGAATATTCTCAAAAATTCAACATAAACAAAGAGAAAATAAAAAAGTTCGTATTTTTGTTAAAAAATGAGCCATACCCAGAGATAACTGTGAATGTATCGTTAGCGTTTCTAGAGAGTTCTTGTCTGCAACAGTGAGCTTGCTTCTGATGCCAGAAAAATTGTTAACCGTGTTCATCTGAAATTTAGACAGTATAATCGATGCTTAAGCAGGCCTTTCTATAATGTATATTCTTCTAGTTGATCTCACATAGCGTCACTTATCTTGACTGATACATTATCCTTGCTCTTGATTGGGTGGCGACATACAGTGTATGTATTGTGACCAATCATCAGCCATAATGAGTGACATCAGCATGCATTACATATATTAGTAGGCAAGGAATTCGCTAAGTCACAAATGGTCTGGAAAATTTTATAATTATATCATCAAATTAATAATTATTTGGCACTTGAAAAAAACGCATCTTTTGCGTCTTGTGAAGAAATTAATGTATTGTTATATTTTCTCTCCAAGGACATATGGCGCATGTCCTTTCCCATTCAAGAAAATGTATTTGACAAAATCGAGATATGACTTTGTCTTGAGCACTTACAACGTTAATGGTGCGTAATAACATGCAACAGCATTTCCAGTTGGACACTGAAAGATAAGGGATTGATTTCTCCTGAAGAGTTTGTAATAACTACTGAAACATTATTGACTCCGTCCAACAAATAATCAATATAGCAAACACTGCCAACACACTAGCGAGATAGTTACAACACACTAGCGAGACTGTTACAACACACTAGCGAGACTGTTACAACACACTAGCGAGATAGTTACAACACACTAGCGAGACAGCTATAACACTAGCGACAGTTACAAAATACTAGCGAGACAGTTACAACATACTAGCGAGACAGTTACAACACACTAGCGAGACTGTTACAACACACTAGCGAGACTGTTACAACACACTAGCGAGACAGTGTAACATCACCTAATATTCTGTCATTGTCTACAACACACTAGCGAGACAGTGTAACATCACCTAATATCCTGTTCTTGTCTACAACACACTAGCGAGACAGTGTAACATCACCTAATATCCTGTTCTTGTCTACAACACACTAGCGAGACAGTGTAACATCACCTAATATCCTGTCATTGTCTACAACACACTAGCGAGATAGTGTAACATCACCTAATATCCTGTCCTTGTCTACAACATACTAGCGAGACAGTTACAACATACTAGCGAGACAGTGTAATATCACCTAATACCCGGTCCTTGTCTACAACACTAGCGAGACAGTTACAGCATACTAGCGAGACAGTGTAATATCACCTAATATCCTGTCCTTGTCTACGACACACTAGAGAGACAGTTACAACATACTAGCGAGACAGTTACAACATACTAGCGAGACAGTGTAATATCACCTAATATCCTGTCATTGTCTACAACACTAGCGAGACAGTGTAACATCACCTAATATCCTATTCTTGTCTACGACACACTAGCGAGACAGTGTAATATCACATAATACCCCGTCCTTGTCTACAACACTAGCGAGACAGTGTAACATCACCTAATATCCTGTCCTTGTCTACAACACACTAGCGAGACAGTTACAACACACTAGCGAGACAGTGTAACATCACCTAATATCCCATCCTTGTCTACGACACACTAGCGAGACAGTGTAACATCACCTAATATCCAGTCCATGTCTACGACACACTAGCGAGACAGTGTAACATCACCTAATACCCTGTCCTTGTCTACAACACTAGCGAGACAGTTACAACACACTAGCTAGACAGTGTAACATCACCTAATATCCTGTCCTTCTCTACAAGATAGAAGTCATACGATTTTGCCACAAATCCGCACAATGATAACATTTTATAGAATATTTAACAACTGAAAAGAACAGTACAGTTGCGTTCTGCATCATTGATGTTATCAAAAGCAGAAGCTCAGTGTCTTGTGACTTGAAGATAACAATGCGAAAGTAGATACAGTGGACTCTCTCTATAGCGCATTCTTTTATAACAAATTTCATTACATAGTAAAAGTAAAAATTAAAGTTAACCCATAACATTTATTAATGCCGTAGGGGTATGAGATGTTAGCGATCTCACATTTCAGTGGCTATGCTATATGAGGGCTGTAGCCATCTCCTATACCTCGCAGTCATTGCTTCCCGGATTAATCAGGTACCCATTTAACACTGGGTCGAACCGGGAGCCGTTGCTATCAGAAAAACATTTCCGCCTCAACCTGGGAATGAGCCCATGACCACACATATGCGAAGCTAGTGTATTAGCCAGTAAGCTACCATACTCCGCTATATAACAACACTTAAACATCTCGTTACATTTATTTTATATTGTGTGTACTTTTTATAGCGAATTTCCGTTATTACATAGATATTGTGTCGGTTCAGACCAAGTTGTTGCAATGGGATGCCAGTGTGAAGTACAGGTACATTATTGATTTGTTACCGAGTTCCTCAAGAGCTACTAGTGGCGATGAAATTCTTGAAATCTAAGTACATTTCTGGAGTTTATACAGACATTCCTTTCATATCCAGAAGACATTCAACTTTGAGTGGCATGCAATGTGCTGATAATCTTCATTCTAAGAGAGAGGGGCTAATGTGTGTATGTAGAATGTATGTTTCACCATGTTGTATGCATACATAGAATATGTGTTCCACCATCTTGTATGCATAAATCCAAGCATGAAATAATTTCATAGTATCAGTATAAGCCGCTATTGATGACACACAATATATATGTTTCTGTGACTTCAATTCGACCAGTGAAAACAGACGAAAAAAAGCATAGGAAAACATGAAATATACTGCAATTTGTAGGAAACGAACTACACAAACATCACTTATAGGCTAATAGGAGCTGAATGATGTGCCAAAAGCTAATGAACTGTAGATGACAAAGGCACTATTTCATATTAAAAAAATGGATCTGGAAACAGCTGTCTGACTAAGCGTGTAAAAAATAGTGACTATCTGAGCCGACGGCGGCACACTCTGCGCATCCTCATAGAAGTTTTGTCTCTTTCAGCAGATGGCGAAGGGTATTCATGCTGATAGTTGCCATGGCGTGTTGATTGTATATTTTTCTAGTCTTACCAGTTACTGCTTTTGTTGTTGATATACAAATACTTCTGAGTAGTGATACTTTTGGCAGTAAAAAATATGGAACGGTTCACAAATGTATGTGTCATGCTTGCGCAGGGGCCATTCTAATCTACAGGTCCCTCCATACCCGTCAATCTCCCCCCTCTACTATCTGCTGGAGCAATTTCAAGTTTTCTCAATCTTCTAATAACAGTCAAATCTAGCATGTTGTCCTTGTCTAACAGACGCGCATATAAGGCATTTCGTATGCAGATTCAAAACAGGCAAATGTCACAGCTCCACTGTAGACTTGACAAAAGAGGCAAATGTCACAGCTCCACTGTAGACTTGACAAAAGAGGCAAATGTCACAGCTCCACTGTAGACTTGAAACAACGTAATAAAACACTAAAAGAAGCTAACTAAAAGTACTTTCAATGACATGAGGAAAATACAGTGGAATCTCGTTATAACAAATTGGTTCGGAATGAGAAAATATGCATGTAATAACATAAATTCGCTATATGTAGTATAAAGAATAAAGACTAAATATAATTGGGGACTGTGAAAAGTGTTTTTATATAGGGAAATATGTTATAATAGAGTATAGAATATAGGGATTCCACTGTCATTGACATCTAAATAAATTTCAAACAAAACTAAAAATGAGAATTATAAAATACTACCTCTATTCTAAATTGCAATATGGCTCAGAAATATCTACAATGAACATTCAACTAGAAAACAGAGTTGATGCCTTTGAGGTGTCGATATATAGAAGAATATGGAGAACTTCATGGAAAGAGGAAAAAAAGAAAGAGGTTTTAACAACACTGTATGAACAAATAAATATTAAAGGAAAGAAAGATCAAACAAATAAAATATTTTGGACATATTAAAAGACATGACACATTGTTGAAGACATTACTTGAGGGTAGAGTGGAGGGGAGCACGAGGTAGACAGAGATACATTACGAGATGGACAAATTACAGTTTAACAGAGTGCACCACCAAGGCAAGCAACATGGCATATTGGAGGTCCGTTGCTGCCAACTTTCATATGCGAAGACAGCACTTGATGATGATGATTAATACAATGATTGCAATGAATGATGATGATGATGAATGATGATGAAAATAAATGACGAAAGAAGAATATGAAGATACCAAAAGCAGGATTTTGATAACGAGTCACAAAACAAACATTGCAAGAGATCTCATTTCGAAAGTGAACATACCTTTGTTTTCCTTTTTGCATGCTTCATACATCTCGCCAACATTACTTTTGTTATTGTTATGAACCTATTTAAGCAAATATAATTGTTTGTTATTGTAGTTGTTGATTTTGTGTTTCTCAGAAATCAGAACAGAGATTTTCAAATGTACATTAAATAAGGTCACCAGCACAGTGGCGGCTGGTACAGGTAGCTTCTCGAACAGTAAATATACCTGGTTCAAACCTCACAGCACACAACTGTGTGCCCGAACCGTTCAGAATTCAATGATTTGGTGAACTAAAATGTACATATCATGGTGAGGTGTGTCTCATTGAACCACTGAACTGTAGACGTTAGTCAAATTGGTTATATCAAAGTTTTAAACCATAATAAAATAATAGAGGTTGCGGTTCTGGTAATTCAATCACAACGATATCGGAACACGAAAGCAATGACAAACTACGGAATATATTTGTATTGCCTGAAAATATCCAGCCAAAAAAAATGCTGGGTTGATAGCTACGTTCCTGAATAGAATATGCTGCCAATAACTAGATTCACTTTTTTCTTCACCGTTCATTCTCAAACTAACGCTGGTTACCTCTTGTAGCAGGACAATGGTCATACTAGATTTCATTCTCAAACTCCTGCTGTATCTCTTTTGTAGCAGGACAATGGTCCTACAAGATTTCTAACAGGATGTAGTCCGTCTAGAGAGTACATGCGTTGAGATGCGTTGTGTCGCAGTTTTACCTGCGCCAAATGGCCAGGCATTTTTTTAACATCTTCTGTGTTAAAAAAATCAATTACTAGCAAAGAACATTCTACTTCTGCGTTCGATCTCACGCTCCTGCAAATCGGCAGGATTAGTCCGGAGAATGGAATATTTTGTGGCATCACTCACAGCTTGGTTACGACCTTTGCCTTTCAGCCTGTCACATCCACCTTCATTATGGTTTCTGGGTTAATTTGTACACTCAGTGAGATGGAGCAACCAATCACATAAACCTCCGTAGTCATTTCTAACGACATGAGTGGCAAGTACAAGTGCAATTGTTCTTTCTTTCCCTTTCGTTCACTGTAACTCGAGGGAAGTATAGCACAATGATTTTAGATATTGGTAAATTGTTACGCCTCACTTACACATGACGTAATATGGTAAATCTAGGGTGAACGACGAACTTCCGCTTCGCTCGAACCTCAATTTAGTGCGATGTATTAGGGATATTCTTAGAATGACAAATTAACCCTTCTGTAATGGAGGACTGTACAGAATATAGAACAATAAGTCTAATGAGCCATATAACTAAAATACTTCTCAAGATAATACATGAAAGAATTAAGAACAAGATAGACATGGAGGTCGGTGAAGAACAATTCGGTTTTAGGAAAAACAAAGGAACCAGAGAAGCTATACTGAGTATCCGGCTAGTGATAGATAAATATATAGAAGTCCAAAAAAGTATCTATATTTGCTTCATAGACTACAGCAAGGCCTTTGACAGAGTCCAACACGAAAAATTAATCAAATGTCTTCAAGAAATAGGCATAGATGGAAAAGACATCAGGCTGATTAGAAATATATATTGGGAACAAACTGCATCAATAAGGTGAAAACAGCTACTCTCCATACATAGAAATAAGAAGAGGGGTAAGACAAGGATGCATTTTATCACCACGCCTATTTAATATCTACACAGAGAATATCTTTAAAAATATAGAAGAAATACCAGGACTCAAGATCAATGGGAAAATAATAAACAACATTAGATATGCAGATGACACTGTTCTTTTAGCAGAAAGTGAACATGAACTACAAAGACTAATAGATCAAGTCAATAAATCAAGTAATGAATATGGACTGGATATAAACATTCAAAAAACAAAAACCATGATAATCAGCAAAGACACAGAAGAACAGGAGGTAAATATAAACATACAGGGAGAGAAACTACAACAAGTAAAACAGTATCAATATCTTGGACACATAGTCACAAATGATGGCAGATGTGAAACAGAAGTTAAAAGGAGAATAGGAATGGCTAAAAGTACCTTCAATGACATGAGGAAATTATTAATATCTAAACAAATTACAAACAAGTTAAAAATGAGAATTATAAAATGCTACATCTATTCCATATTAATGTATGGCTCAGAAACATGGACACTAAATAAACAATTAGAAGACAAAATTGATGCCTTTGAAATGTGTGTATATAGAAGAATAGGGAGAACATCATGGAAAGAGAAGAAAACAAATAAAGAGGTGCTAAAGACACTTAATATGAAGAAAGAACTACTAAGAGAAATAAAGATCAGGCAAATAAAATACTTTGGACACATTAAAAGACATGACACCCTTTTGAAGACCTTACTTGAGGGTAAAGTCAAAGGGAGGCGAGCAAGAGGTAGGCAGAGATACAAGTGGGAGAGTAACATTACACGATGGACAGGTTACAGTCTAGCAGAGTGCACCACCAAGACAAGAGACAGGAGATGTTGGAGATACGTTGCAGCCAACCTTCGTTGCGGAGACGGCACTTGATGATGATGAATGGAAGACGCAATTTAAAAAATTAAAAAACTATTATTTGTTACTGTTGAACGTCTTGCTTTCTGGGCAAACCAATACACGCTCATTCTTCCTACCTCCTCCCTAAGGCGATATCAAAGCGTACGCATGCTAATGGTTCCAGTGGTTCATTGGTTGCACACATTCTTTTAGGCATATCCAGTATAAGGCATATCCAGTATAAGGTATATCCAGTATAGGGCATTTCTTTAAGTATTTTGGTGACGTAAAATCCACATCTTACGGCGAAGCACGCTTCATTAAACCGCTACTGTTAGTTCAATTTAGTTATATAAACGCTTTACAACCATTAAAAAATAGTGTACATTTGGCAATTTTGAGCCACAACTACTTCTGTTTTTAAAAAAAACAATTTATGGTTGAATATTTGTACCTCCCTGAAACATCAAATGACATCGTCATTACAATGTGGGCTGTCGAATTTCAAAGCACGAGAAAGTGTGACCAGTCGGGTTTACTAGCTAAACCTGCTAACCACGCCACCAAAGAGACGATGCATGTCTTACTAGTACTAAATTTATTACTGAACTCTTGCAATCACAAACTGGGGTTCATCGTCAAGCGTAGTGTCCACACCCAACAACAATTCTTTCTAAAAATGTTGAATAAAATAAAAAGATTTGGGCTCTAAAAATTTGTTTTGAAGTATGAATACTACCAATAGTATGATTCTTTCATTTGTGTGAATGCTACCAATAGCATGATTCTTTCAAGTATGTGAATTCTAACAGTAACATGTGTCAAAAGTGGGAATGCTACCAACAACTTGAGTCAGGGATGTGAATGCTACCAATTACACCAATTAAAAGATTAAAGGGTGTGAATGCTATCTATTCTATTCGCTAAACCCTTTGTTGCCGTTCAGCGTCAGGGGTAGAAGAGTTTTCTGGAGACTGCCCTCTTGTGTGCTGAGTATATTGTGGAGTTTGTCGCCTCTTTTATTTCGGTGGTCCAACGTTTTCGTGGTCGGCCTCTAGGTCTGTCTTCACTGTATCTGTGTAGCATAGCTTGCTGTGGTATGCTGTCTGATGGTAGTCTGCTGATGTGTGCAAACCATTTGAACTGTTGTCTCTTAACTTCACCAAGCCTATATCAACCCCGGCCGACGAAAAACAAAATGGCGGCGCACGCTGTTGGCGGCCCGTCCCCCCCAACGAGAATATCGTGAGATTTACACGTACCACAGTCCGTGCACTTAGCTGGGGACATGCGCAATCGAAGCCGGTACATCCCCCACTTCCGAAATGATCGTTGTTGCGAATGGCTAGCTATTCGTACACATTTAAGAGCAATTAATCTGACCACATCTGCACACCGGTACGATGCCATGATGGTGGATCGGTTTTATAGACCTTTATTGCATCGTATTTCGAATAAAATAACATTGAATCGTGGCTTGAATCATGAATTATTAGGTTATTTAGTTTCACAGCAATGAATATACAGAATGCCGTGTTGGTTTGGGGACTTGTACGTTTGATATCGGATATGTTGAAATGGCACAAAAAATAACTCTAGGCCTAAGCTCAAAGAACTATTTTACTGCAAATCTACATGTTTTATACAGTTCCCCCGGCTATATTTTGATAATTTCACAGTGAAAGAACATAAATACAACAGATTTGTGTGATTTAGTTTACAGTGTTGCCAAGGAATTCGATATGTAAGGTAAGTTATTTTTTTGCTTATTTTTTCCCTCTTTATTTGTTATAAAATATATGTTTTTTTTGGTGAAAAACGTCTTTACCACTTTCTCATACGTCTGGTATCACACACACACGTACATAAATTACACCAATATATGCATAATTCAATTCTTTATTTATATGTGCAAATATTATTTAAATATCTCTAACAACCACAAAATTATCAAATTTTCAAAACAGTCACCATCAATAACGCAAATTTTCAAAAAAGAATCCGGTGGCAGGGAGACGTTTCGTATTTTTTAATCTGGCTTGCTAAAGGATAGTCCAAAATTGGAGTGGTACCAGATCTTTGTCTAATGTCATAATTTCTCACCCCGTCTCTTAGCGATATTCTTAGGATTCTGCGTAAGCATGCCATTTCAGCTGTCACAAGTTTACGTTTGTCTTGTGCTGTCGTTGTCCATGATTGGCATTGGTAACACAGCGTTGGTATAATAATTGTTTTAAATAGTGCTATTTTGATGTTTAAATTTACATTTTGTTTCTGAAGATTGGTGTCATTTGTCCTAGGTATACTTTACTACATCTATTGAGTATTTCTTTGCTGCTCTTGCGGTCTTTTGTTATATTACTTCCTAGGTATGTGAATTCTGTCACTTGTTTAAGCCTGTTTTACCAATATATATGTTGGTGTTTCTTTCTGTTCTTCCTATCTTCATCACTTCGGTCTTCTCTTTATTTATCTTTATGTTAAAGGTTTGGCATGTTTGGTGTAATCTGTCTATATGTCTTTGTAGTTCCTCTTCTGATGATCCTACTAGTACTTGATCGTCTGCAAATAGCAATTCGTTTAAGCTATCCTTCAAATTGTTTTCTTCCTTTGGCATTGCTACATTGCAAATGGGATCTATGTATGTTATGAATAATAGTGGGATAGTACACATCCTTGCCTTACTCCTGAGTGAATGTGGAAATTATCCGATGTACCTGTTCTCTTTCTTACTGCACATTGACTATTATCGTATATGCTCTGACATACCGTATGTCTGTAGTGGTATCCATAGTTATGCTCTATCCACTCTGTCAAAAGCTTTCTCTTGATCCACGAAAGCCAGATATAAGTCTTGGTTATGTTTTGTTGCTCTTTCTGAAAGTTGTTTGATGGCGAAGATTGCATCTGTACAGTTTTTATTTTGAATGCTACCAATAACATGATTTAAGGATTCACAAATCTTCTTCTTCAGCGTTGGTTATATTGGAGCTTTACAACCATCACAAAATAGTGGGGGTCGCGGTTCTTGTAGTAAAAAAACCATGACAATTTATTACATAATTAAGTAGTAAGGGGGGAGGGGTACTTGCATTCTTGACAGTTGTTGATTAGAGGGGATAGAATAAAAATGCTTCCTGTTCATGTCGCGGCGTCTGCTATGGCAAAGCGGCCTTTATTTCCACAGCCCACAGAAAACCTCACTGCACTCCTTCACAGGAAACATGTAGTTACGAAAGTTTTATCTGGTCATCGTCATCAGAGATGCGGTATGGTGGAATTCAGAAAATCATGAGAGATACGGTGTGGTGGAATTCAGAAAATCATCAGAGATGTGGTGTGAATGATTTCAGAAAACGTGTTGACTCAAGTTGTGAGGCGAATAGGTGCCAGCTGAAGAGACCTGGTTCAAATCCCATCTATTGCATTCTAATTTTCTCTAATTTGTTTGTTGAGTACTGGATTCGACTAGGCCATCTCGGGATGCCTAGTCACGTCACTTTCAACCTAGTCC
This sequence comes from Meghimatium bilineatum, assembly GCA_034231615.1. Classification (NCBI taxonomy): domain Eukaryota; kingdom Metazoa; phylum Mollusca; class Gastropoda; order Stylommatophora; family Philomycidae; genus Meghimatium; species Meghimatium bilineatum. The sequence continues at coordinate 61,434,904 of CM067311.1, read as the reverse complement.
TAAGAAGGACTTTTTGGTTATATCGCGACGCTGGGTGCGGACAGGGAACTGTCGAAAAGTTCTTGAGCCTTGGCGAAAATTACGAAAAGGCTGTCGAAAGTTTGCTTTTAATCCCGGGACGTACTGTGGATAAGAAGAGTCGTTTCTCTCTTGGAAGTTTCCAAGACCACAGCAGGTTCCCACCTCAGCTGGAGATCGTTCGATCCTTGATAACTTAGCCAGATTGCTCTGTTGCCCGGGGTACTCCACGAGGAGGAGTATCAAGGTCTGAACCAGTATGAGTCCTGGTCCTGGCGAGCGATATGTACAACGTCTCTGCACCCTAATTTTCTCTAATTTCTCTAATTTCGCGATGCTTCATTTTTATAGACGCTCATGTGGCGACCGGAGCCTAGACTTCTAGTTCAGGGTGCAAATAATAGGGCCAATGTCAACTTTCCTTGACTTCTATCTCAGCTAGGGTGTAAAGAATTGGGCCAATATCAGCTTTCAAGGCATGTCGTAGAAGGCAAGTAAAGAAAGTAACAGACTGTGGATGTCTATGTCGTGTTTCAATTTCTTACTTTTGTCATGTGTCAAATGATGCTCGTGGATGACAGAGAAATGCAAGACAGTGGACATTGTAGCATTGTCCGTGAGTGGCAAACTATCATATGACGAGAAATGCTATATTTGCTTTCACTTCAGATCCGACGGAAGAATGGCGAACTGGATTGCCCAGACTTAAATACTGTGCTCCTGGCATGACGTGATAGTCCTGGGATACTGCGCTCCTGGCAGAACGTGATGATCACGGGGTACTGTGTCCCTGGCAGGATGTGATTATTCTAGGATAATGTGCTCCTGGCAAGATATGATAGTCCTGGGATACTGTGCTCCTAGCAGGATGTGGTGATCCTTTGATACTGTGCTCCTGGTAGGATGTGTTGATTCTAGGATACTGTGCTCCTGGCAGGATGTGGTGATCCTTTGATACTGTGCTCCTGGCAGGATGTGGTGATCCTTGAATACTGTGCTCCTGGCAGGATGTGTTGATTCTGGGATACTGTGCTCCTGGCAGGATGTGGTGATCATTGAATACTGTGCTCCTGGCAGGATGTGTTGATTCTGGGATACTGTGCTACTGGTAGGATGTGGTGATCCTAGGATACTGTGCTCTTGGCAGGATTTGATGATTCTGGGATAATGTGCTCTTGGCAGGATTTGATGATTCTGGGATACTGTGCTCTTGGCAGGATTTGATGATTCTGGGATATTGTGCTCTTGACAGGATTTGAAGATTCTGGGATACTGTTCTCTTGGCAGGATTTGATGATTCTGGGATACTGTCACACTGGAATGTCTTCCTTCGGGGACTAAACATGCATCCATATCTCCCCGATTGAGACAGAAAACTTTATGCGCTTTCGTGTCATCTCGGTTTCTCAACTGAGGAGGACGTTATGCTTTTGTCAAAAAAACTGTCGCCTGTTAAGAGTTACCTGCTCACTGCTAAATGAATTATTTCATTATCATCATCATCATTATCCTACGTAGTTGTAGCAGGGCGCTTCACCGCCTGGACCAGTGGCTCTTAACTTCGTTTGGCTCACCCTTTTATAATAAATTCCATAAAATAAATTAATAAACCATGATGACTGGGACAATAGTTTCCAATTTATTATTTTATTTGGTTATTAATGGTTATTAATTTATTTTACGGTTGTGTTTTCTTAACCGTTATTTGTTTCTTGACCAAGGTCCCAATAGGACCGATACGTTGATAATTGTCCTTGTTCTATGTCTTATTGTTATTTATTATTATTTTATATCAATAGCTAGGTATTCTCAGTAGCATGTTTACTTTATTTAGGATTTACCTGATAAATAATTCACTGTCACCGGCTGTCCATCAAACCCTTGCCATAATTCACTGTCACCGGCTGTCCATCAAACACTTGCCATAAATCACTAGTACTTACACAAAAATACCGAAGACTAATGCCGCTACGTAATCTTTATAGCTGGCCAGGGCGTGAAGAATGGACGCGGGCACTGTCATAACATCACCGGTTAGTAGATCTTTCTCGATCTGTCCGTCATTCATGTACAACCATTGGAGAACAGCTTCATCTGGTAACATGGGTTCACCTTGGGTATCCGCCTTCAATTGGCTATCTGTTTGAATATAGAATATACTAGTTTTACTGGTGGCGTAATGGTTCCACTCTTAATTGTCATCGCCTACTGCTTCTTCTTCTTCTTTCTTCCCGTTTTTCCTTCTTCCCATCATTTTCTCTTTCTTTATCGTCATTTTCTTCTTTCTATCCTTCTTTTGCTCCCCCTTTTCTTCCTCTCCTTCCCTTCTTCTTCTCTTTCGACTCCATCTTTCCTCTTCTCTTTCTACTTCTCCATCTTTCCTCTTCCCCTTCTTCCTCCTCGTTCTTTGTCAAACTTCTATCAGTTATCAGAATAAAACATAGATAACTAAATACATTGTATCATGGTTTAACAGCTAGACTGCGATATCTGAATCTTTCTGCTGACAGATTCAACATTCTATTCTTTGAGTCACTTTGACCTATCGCAGGATGGTATATCCACGACCGAATCCAGAAGACCTGATATCTAGAATTGTCACGTGACCGTACGGGGATCCTTGTTGGGCTTTGGGTTAGTCACTATTTATATAATGGAGTCGCCTCTGCTTTTTTTGGCATGAGATTCCAAGTATGTAAATAGTGACAAACCGAAATCACAACAATAATCAAAAACGTATCGAATGGGGTAATAATAAATTTAATTGAAAGGTCTTTATTGGAGACGGCAATGGTATATCCAACCTTACTTCACAGTCTGCTTAATCTCCTCTAGCGATATTCATGGAGTGTCACAGTATTATTATTTTGACGTGGGGCCCCGTAGTGTCATACACGGCAATACAAAGTCTTCACATATGTAAAACTGTGTTGTTGTTGTTGATAGACAAATGCTGGTAAGTAGTTCTACTCTTGTACAATACCATTCTTAAAAAAAGTAATATTCTGAAGTTGACTTAGTGATTCATACAGTGAATTAGTGACTGTTAATTGTGTCTGTAGAAAGTTGTACTTCCTGGTAGTTGAATGGGATAGGCAGTCAATAAGGAGATTTTCCCATTGTTTCGTTGAGATGAGAGCAGTGTCTACAAATGGGTAGTTGCTATTTAGTTGATATAATTTGAATAGCTGTTGATTCATGAATGTTCAGTTCGAAACTGAAATATAAGACATTGATTTATACTGTAGAGCTTAATTATGTTGTCATTGCCCTTTGGCCGTGTTATGTCACAAAAATAAATTTCGACCAATCTGACCATATGCCCACCTGTTCATCCAGATTTCCCAGGTGTTGTTTCTGAGAATTTGTTTAACTGTTCCCATACTACAAGGTCATTACTGTTGTTGTTTTGAGGTGCCTCTTTTAGCAAGTTTATTTGATGTTTCATGTTCTGTTAGATCGCTATTTCTTGTGATCTATTGTATGGTCACAATGATTGGATATACGGAAATAAGACTACACACTCTCTTGCTATGTAGATGGTATTTTGATTTTCGGTTCTTGTTTGAAATTAGTCCTACCGATGTATTTTATGATTAATTAATCTAAATATAATATCAATAATTAATCAATAATTAATTTAAATATTCATTTATTAGGTTTAGGTTTATGGGTTAGTTATGTTTTACATAATTAATCCTAACCCTAACCCTAAAAATATTTATATTTAACCCTCGTAGAACTGGTTTAGAATTAGTGCATACCAATGTAATTATTTCTCTTGGCGGTAGGTACTAATTGGAAACAAGAACCTAGTTTTCATATGGGGTCTCCCCATCAAGGCCAGCACCGTGCAGTGGTGATGGGGCTTAGTTCAGCCATCAGGGGCTGGAAACTAAGACTGGTCGGGCAGTCCCATTCGAGCAGGACCATAGTCCTGCCCAAGTAAGCAGAGTGCTGAAGACGGAGGCATCCAGCCAAAAGGCGCACAGATAATCAGGATGCCACGCACAAAACACAATGGAAACATGTCTGCATCTATAAAAAGTTATGGTTCCTGCCCTGTGGCGGACGTTCAGGCAGGGACGGTGCCGGGCCCTATACCTCGAAAGGGCCCAACCTCAGTTACTGGAAGTCCTTCTCAATTGCCCCGAGGAGCCAGGAGGCAAGGGAATAGAGCTACTGGCCAAAAAAAACAAACGACCAATAAAAATAATGCACTGGAATGCTGAGGGTGTCAACAGTAAAAGAGATGGATACAGCAAAAAATTGGAACTTGAAAATGTCCTCAGTGAAGAACAAGTTAATATATGCTGTATCCAAGAAACACACCTCAGCAGCGACATAGCCTTCAAAATCAGAGGCTACCAGTGCTACCGATCTGACCGAAAGAACAGGCGAAAGGGTGGAATTCTGACACTTGTTAAAAACAATATCAGCGCATGTCAGCTGCAAGTATATATGGAAGGGGCAGAATACCAGATGCTCCACCTAAAAACAGACAGTGCAGAATTCCATCTCCTGAACTACTACTGCCCAAATGATAAACCATTGGCACTAGACACAATTCCAGATAAAGAGAGACTTATGGTGTGTGGTGACTTCAACAGCCACTCTTAGAGCTGGGACTACGATCATATCGACAAGAGAGGTGAGGAACTTGAGAGCTGGCAGGATGAAAATAATCTCATCCTTATTAACCAGCCAGCAGACTCACCAACCTTCTACTCGAGAGCATGGCACACCACCTCTACACCAGATCTGGCATTCCACTCAACAGGCCTGGAATGGAACATCACACGTGTCGTTGGAAAGCAGCTTGGCGGTAGGGACCACAGACCAGTATTTCTGGAAATCCACAATGAATTTACCAAGGACAGCAGCACGCTCACTAGGTGGAACTATAAGAGGGCAGACTGGAAAATGTACCAGCATTTAACCAGTGTTCTAGCTAAGGACATGAATTTGGACAAAGACATCAATAGAGCAGTGAGTGAATTTAATAGATGTATACTACATGCTGCTAGTAAAACCATACCCAGGGGGGCACGCAAGAACTACAAACCCTACTGGAATAATGAACTGAAAAAGCTGCAAAATGAGATGGAAACATCTAGACAGCAGGCTGAGAACAGACCTAGCCAAGAACATCACAACAAATACCAGCAAACAAAGGCTAAATTTCAAAGAGCCATGTTACAAGCCAGACGGAGCAGCTGGAAAGAAAAAACAGAGTCGCTGAACCTAGAAAGAGATACTAGGAAATTATGGAAACTTGTAAAAACAACTAAATGATGAAGGTACAGGGAGAAATACCAGGATCACACTTTATAAAGATAGAAACATTTTAACAGGTAAACATGCAGCAGATTCATTTGCAGAAGACAATAACATCAAAGTCAGCCCAGACAAACAACAGGAGGTTCGAGAGAACCAGCAAAACATTGGACAAGGCGAACCTATACCTGAAGTCATGGAGGCACCAATCACAATGAGAGAACTGGAGCATGCAATATCCAAATTGAAAATGAAAAAGTCCCCTGGAGCTGATGGAGTGTCCAATGAAATGATTAGAAACCTGGGAATTGCAGCAAGAGCAAAGTTACTGCAGATCTTTAACACAAGCTGGTCCACAGGTAATGTACCACAGGCGTGGAGAGAAGCAATAATGATACCACTCCTCAAATCAGGAAAAGATGGCAACACAGTCTCCAACTACAGGCCCATCAGCCTCACAAGCTGTCTATGCAAAACAATGGAACGCATTATCAATCTTAGGATGCAGTGGTACCTTGAAAGTGAAAACCTTCTGGTATCACAGCAAGCAGGTTTCAGACAGTTCTACTCTACTGAAGATCAGGCAACTTACCTCTCCCAAGAGATTGAGGATGCCTTCCAAGATAAGAAACTAGTACTAGCAGCATGGATATACCCCAGAAAAGCATTTGATAAGGTCTGGAAAGAAGGGCTCCTAAAGAAATTGCGAAATTGCAGGGTTAGCTCAAGAATGTACAAATGGGTAAAAGCATACCTGCATAATAGAAGAGCCAGGGTACAATTAGATGGTCACAAGAGCAAGAAAGTTCTACTGCGTCATGGAGTCCCCCATGGAGGAGTCCTGTCACCCACACTTTTCTTGGTTTACATCAATGACCTAGTTGCTGAACTACCACATGGGATCAAAGTGGCAATGTATTCTGACGACCTGGTCATATGGTGCACGGAAGAACATGCGACAGTGGTCACTAAACAAATACAAAGAGCTATCGATGCCCTAACCTTATGGGCTAATAGATGGTGCGTTAGCATTAACACAGATAAGTGCAGCACTACACTCTTTACCCTCTCACCAAAACAAAAAGCCGGTCATATCAAAATAGATGGAGAGCTCTTGAAAGAAGACAAACAACCCACATACCTCGGAGTTACTTTTGATGATAAACTGATATGGAAGCAACACATAAACAAAGCAACAACAAAAGCCAGGAGGAAGTTAGCTATCCTGAGAAAACTAAGTGGAACCACATGGGGAGCCAGTGGGAATATACTCAGTAAAGTTTACCAGCAAGGCATAAGAACACACCTGGAATATGGTTCAGCTGCATGGTGTTCTGCATCAAACACCACATTACAAGATCTAGATAAAGTGCAAAACCAGGCACTTAGAATAATGTTGGGAGCAATGAAATCAACACCCATAGCAGAGATGCAGAAAATGGGAAGAATGCAAACACTTGGCGAACGCAGAGACACAAAAGTACTAATTGAAGCAGAAAAGTTTCATTGTATGCCAAGTCATCCAATGAAGGAAAGATTCCAAAATCTAGCAATGGGGTGACTGAAAAGAAGCAGCTTTAGCCATCAAGCTAAACGACTCGCAGACAACTTACAGACCTACCTGAAGTTGACAGCCCCTTAAGGCCTGTACCAGAACAAACCCCGTGGAGTGAAAGGCATGGAATGCCAATATACATTCAGACCCATGTGAAAGGAATACTAAGCGAGGACGAACAGAACAGTGTGCAGCGAAGGACAGTCACCCTCAGTTTCCTGGATGAGGAATATCGACAAGATATATGGGTCAGAGTATACACAGATGGGTCAGCACAGAATGCCGTGAGGAATGGAGGTGCAGGTGTATATATAGAATATTCACACAAGCCTAGAGATACCATCAGAACATCAACTGGAAAATTCTGCAATAATCATGATGCTGAAATCCAGGTAATTAGTGTGGCAGCTAAAAAACTGCTGAACTCCAACTCTGACCTACAGCATGTGGTGTTCCTGACAGATGCAAGGTCAGTGCTTCAAGCTCTCCAGTCTGGAAAACTAACAGACTTGAAAAAAACTACTTAGCGAATTGTCTTACCAGTATAGGGTAACCATGCAGTGGATACCCTCTCACTGTGGAATACCAGGAAATGAAAAAGCAGACAAACTGGCTAAGGAAGGTGCTGCCGAAGACCAACCAGATATACCAATCACCTATCATCAGAAAAAACCGATGATCAAGTCAATAAGAAAGCCACAAACACCAACACAAGATGACTATCATATTATGAACAGATCAGAACAAGTTATAATTCTACGTCTAAGAACAGGACACAACCGACTCCGCAGTCACATGTATACAAAGTTCAAGATTGGCAACACGGCCATGTGTACATGTGGACAGGCAGCACAGAGTGCCAAACATATACTTCAAGAGTGTTCTGAGCATGAAACGCTGAGGCAGACATATTGGCCAGCGGAAACAACACTGGAATCAAAGCTCTATGGGACACTGTATGAACTACAAAAGACAGTGAGTTTTATTAAGGAGACAGAATTACAGATATAGACATGTTTCAAGTGAACGAAAGAAGAAGAAGAATATGGGGTCTGCCTAAGCGCCCCAAAACCAGACATGGAATCTGGTATAGGGCACGATGCCATCATTGCCTGAATGTCCGTCACAGGGCAGGCACTATAACATACATCAGATATAAACACATTCCCTGGGATAGTGCGTGGTATCCTGATGTCTCTGGTGCATCTCATGGCTTGTTGCATCCGTGTTCAGCACCTGTACTTGTTAGTCTTGCTCGATTAAGGTTCTACCATATGTTTTGGCTTATTTTCGAGTACAGTACTAAATGTGATATTCTGACTTTCTAAGGAAGAGTGGCGCGGGGGTTGAACACGCGAACCACACCCTCACACGGATTTCATTCTATGGACTTGTGCTAATTTCGTATAGATCTGTGAATCGTGTTACTAGGTTCTATCAAACATACCGTCGTTATTAAATATCATTATGGCTGGAGAAATGAGTTTATAATCTGTGCATCACACAAACGTCGTCTACACATAGACGCAACAACATGAGACAGCGTTCTTTCGATTTCATAAGTACAACATAAGTACTGAACCTTGCGACTTTGCAAAGTTGTCGTGCCAGGAAGTGACGTAAAAAGCATCAGAAATGATAAATTTCGTCTACGAGTGAGAAAGAAAATTGTGAAACAATATTAGTTTTTAAATAGGTGAATATTTTCGAGATACGCTGTTTGTGCTTACTTCATCATCATCATCTGTTGCATCCAACATTCGTTGCGGAGACGGAGCTTGACGATAACGACACTATCATCAACAAGTGCTATTTCCGCAACGAAAATTTACTGAAAAGGACCTCCAACATTACCTGTCTCTTGCTGTGGTGGTGCACTCTGCTAGATTGTAACCTCTCCATATCGTGAAGTTTCTCTCCCACTTATATCTCTGTCTACCTCGTGCTCGACTCTACCTTCAAGTAATGTCTTCAACAAGGTGTCATGTCTTTTAATATGCGCACAATATTGAATGTGTAACATCTTTATTTCCTTGAATAGTTTTTTTTTCATGCGAAGTGTTGTTAGAACTTTTTAGTTTATGCAGTCATAAACATCTGAGTATTCATACCTCTCTGTATTAGACTTGCGGTTATAATTTCCAGATGGGGTCGTGATGACAGGATTACCTGAGCTGCTGCCATCTCCATTAGTTTTTATACCGTCTTGTATAACCACATTGACTCGTATCCGCGGTTGAAAACGTGTGCCTACGATATCTTGCTATTTCTCTCTCTCTCTCTCTCTCTCTCTATATATATATATATATATATATATATATATATGGGGCGTAAAGATAGTTTTCCGTTAAGCGAGGTAGGAAGGAGGGTTACCTAGAAAAATAAGTAAGACAGGAAAAAATGTAATTCTTGTGTTTTTGTGTGTCATTTCTACCCTTTGGTTGAAAAATGTGATTACCTTTGACGGAAAATGTGATAAACTATTGTGAGAAAACTGCTTTTGAACCACTTTTTAAAACTAAGTTCCTGAAACTAAAGGTTATGTTATGATTTCTTGATGGGTTGGATGGGGGGGGGGTGGTGTTGAACTCAAGCCAAGGTGACATGGGATGTGTTAAGCCGAAATGCCCATATATCGCTCTACAGATGTAAACCTCGATACAACACATTCAGTTGTCTGGACTACACCCTGCTAAATCTTCATGGAGTGGGAGAATGAATGTAGAAAAGAAGTATGTTCCTGTAAAAAAGTATCATTTTCCTGAGAGGGGGAGTGTCTGAACCTCACACTCGCAACACATACGCTTAGAGAACTTGATAGATAGCAAGCACGTAGATAAATGAGGGAATTCGAACCTTACCTCCCCCAACACACACTTACGGACCTGACAGATAGTAAGCGCGTATATATATGGGGGGGGGGGGGGGTTGAACCGTACTCCCCCCCCTAAAAAAACCACGCTTACGGACTTTATAGATAAAAAGCTAGATGGTGGGGATTTGAACCTTACACCCCCCCCCCAAAAAAAAACCACACTTACGGAATTGATAGATAGCAGCTCGTAGATAGATGGGGGATTGGAACATCCCCCCAGTGCGAGTAATACCCACATAGGGATTGGAACATCCCCCCCCCCCAGTGCGAGTAATACCCACATAGGGATTGGAACACCTCCCCCCGTGCGAGTAATACCCACATAGGGATTGGAACACCTCCCCCCGTGCGAGTAATATCCACATAGGGATTGGAACTCCTCCCCCCGTGCGAGTAATACCCACATATGGATTGGAACACCTCCCCCGTGCGAGTAATACCCACATAGGGATTGCGACGTGCAGATAGCTCATCCTTATATCTTCTTCGGTTTCAGAAAGGAAAGAATATCACCACTTTGATTGGACCAACGGTTTTGTTAGACTTAGGTTCTTAGATTATTGTGGTTTTTTTTCGAAACGAAAGCTATCTGTTGAAACTCAGTGTGTATATCACATTTGTGCAAATAAAATGAAGAGGCAGTTGATCTCATTGTTTGTGCTGCACCCAGTTAGAAAAATAGTCTACTAATAATAGGACAGTAGGATAGTACTAGAAGGACCATTGTCCTATCATTGTGACAGATATTGGATCTGCACGTGGTGTCCTTGATGAAAGATCTGTACTTCGTTGACAGAATAACAACAAGTGACGATGATAGTGTTGTCACTTTAGTGTGACAATAGAACAATCTGAATCAGCGTCACAATAAAACAAGATGCTTGTCAAGCGTTGCAGACAAGATCCTTTCTGGAACCTCTGGTGCTGTGGCCAGGTCTAAACCTGTGGAACTCTTCTTTACATCAAATAATCACAAAGACACTTCTTGTCTCAATATAAGAACCACGTTTAATATGAATAACAAATTCCGGAGTAACTCCAATCTCCGAGACGAACGTCAGATCACGAATATGAAATGTACAACGTTAAAGCATTAATGAAACGACTCTAACACTTCCAAATGAATAAGCACATGTTACGGTATAAACTTAATGAGAATAATAAAACATCTCAATTTTCAACTCCAATCTCACTTTTCCAATACTAGTTCTAGACAGTCCTATGACTGTACCCATGGGTTTCACGACAAATGTGCGGTTTATGAACTGTTTCCTCAGGAGAAATGCGACCGCCCAGCTCCGCAGTCGATAATCGAAACCCCTTCTTCCTCGTCCACTCATAAGTTCCTCCAAACTTCCAGAAACTTCCACCCAATGAAAAGCTTTCATTTCCCCAGAGGAAAACCTCTGGCCAATCAGAAATTGATCTTTCTGGTTACAATAAACACAAGTTGACTCAGACCAACCAGAAAGCTTCTACCTGGTATGATTCCCGTTTGTCTATTATCTGACATGTTCTTAGGTAAACAAACGTTGCACTTGATCGTCGCTTGACACGCACGTAGAAAAACACACGTTTGGGTTTTATTGTCGCTTTACACGTTCTTAGATGAACACATCTTTGCATTTTATGCCACCAGCGTCCGTAGTGACAATATTTACACAAGAGCAAAACATTCAATGTGTTGCATTTCATGCCGTCCATCTCTCGCTATCTGTGAAGGGTTCTCACTTCTTACTGTGAAACTCCCTACATGTGAAGGGTTCCGTAACCAGATACTATCACACCATAAGAGGCATTTAGAGAGAGAGTTTGAGAAGGGACAAGAAAAAAAAAGAATTCTGAGGTTCGCCAATAGTAATAGTGCTAAAATTAGTCTTTAAAAAAAAAAGAAAAGAAAAGTTTAAAAAAAGTTAACTACCGAAGTCGTATGTTTCGGATTATTGTTCCAAATACAACGACGACATAAAGAATTTTCGTTAGCTGGACTACATCCTGCTGGAAATCTAATACGATCAGTGTACCTCAAAAGAGACCCCACGGGAGTGTGAGAACAATCACAGAAAAAAGTATTCTCAGGCAGGTCACTAGTAAGAAAACAAGACAAACTATAAACTGCATGTTACACGTTCGTGTATTACAGAAAATTTGTACGTGTGGCTTGTGTGATAAAGGCGGCATGCCCTCGCTGTCTTTACCTCATGTACATGATGAACTGTTTTATTTATCTTCAGAGTGAGAAAAAGAACTTGGTCCTATAAAGGGGGTCGAACCCTAAACCTCACTGTTGTGAGACATGAGCTCTAACTTCTACGTCTTGCGCCACTATTAAAAGGTGCTTAAATTGTCTAGTGCAGAACAAAAACACACCAAAACACACCCTTGAGCTGGACACTAGTGACCAAAAAAAAAGCTATAAATTGTCTAGCCATTTTCAAAAAGAAATGTAAACAAATAAAGCGACGACAAAACACATCTAAATTCTCTGAACAAATCTTGCTACAAATCTAGTATGACAATTGTCCTTCTATGAATGTGAGCTAGCGGAACTGACGCGCGCAAACAACAAAAATATTCATATTCTTGCCACTAGTAAAAAAAATTTATTAAATTTTTTAGTTATAAACCAAACTAATTAATTCTCCTGTTGGCCACTAGGGCAGCAAGTCGTTAAACTGGTTTTTTTTTTTAAAACACCGACAGTTAACAACGATCTAGGATATTTCCGGATATCGACACAAATAAAATGCGATGTACCAGAAGTAAATTCTTTGGATTTAGAAGCAGTTAGAAATTGAGTAACTTCAAAGAAAAAAATGGATCACGGGACATGAGCACATTGACAGGTGGATCAGCAACCAGAAATGTAGTGGACCATTTTCTAAATTCAAATGCGATCCAACGTGTATGTGTACGAACAGAAAAAAAAATTAGACCCGGTCCGAAGTAAAAAGTAAAAAAAAACTGTTAGGTTTGCAACTAGTGAGGAATGTTGCATTGGTTTAACAGAGTGTGACGGTTGGAGGAGTACCGATCAGTTTCTGTGCGGTGGGCCATTTCCAGCCATCGATCCGAATGTTTGTTGGTCATATGAGGGCGTATACCAAGAGAAATCACGAGAGCCCGCTGTTTAGGTAATCCTATCACAGTGACATCAAGTCAGTAAACAATGTTGTCGACTTAATCAGTCATGTCGAATTCACAAAAATTGAATGAGCATATGAATATTCTACAAGTACATACATGGAGCGTATATACAAAGGGACAGTTGGCTGGACAATGTTATCTCTTTATTATAATCTGGAGATTTCTCATTGACTAACAGCAATCACATCAACAAATATAGCAGCAAACACTTCAGCAAAAAAAAATTAGAAGCAGATTCCCCCACCCCCATCACTTTGTGAAGTCGTATCTACTACGACTCTGCGCACGTGCAACATGTGCTAGTATTAATGTGCATAGCTTCTTGACATTCCTCATAATGACATGTCTTGCTCTATCACTGATGCGAAAATGACTTCAGTGCGCGATGAGAGATATTTTACAATTGTGTACTAATTATTTTTTTCTAGTCCGTTTCCCCAATAATTTTCTGTCTATCTCAACTCATTGAGCTTGTCTATCTCAACTCAGTGAGCTTGTCTATCTCAACTCATGAGCTTGTCTATCTCAACTCATGAGCTTGTCTATCTCAACTCATGAGCTTGTCTATCTCAACTCAGTGAGCTTGTCTATCTCAACTCAGTGAGATTGTCTATCTCAACTCAGTGAGCTTGTATATCTATCTCAACTCAGTGAGCTTGTATGTCTATCTCAACTCAGTGAGCTTGTATGTCTATCTCAACTCAGTGAGCATGTCTATCTCAACTCAGTGAGCTTGTATGTCTATCTCAACTCAGTGAGCTTGTATGTCTATCTCAACTCAGTGAGATTGTATGTCTATCTCAACTCAGTGAGCTTGTATATCTATCTCAATTCAGTGAGCTTGTATGTCTATCTCAACTCAGTGAGCTTGTATGTCTATCTCAACTCAGTGAGCTTGTATGTCTATCTCAACTCAGTGAGCTTGTATGTCTATCTCAACTCAGTGAGCTTGTATGTCTATCTCAACTCAGTGAGCATGTCTATCTCAACTCAGTGAGCTTGTATGTCTATCTCAACTCAGTGAGCTTGTCTATCTCAACTCAGTGAGCTTGTATGTCTATCTCAACTCAGTGAGCATGTCTATCTCAACTCAGTGAGCTTGTATGTCTATCTCAACTCAGTGAGCTTGTATGTCTATCTCAACTCTGTGAGCTTGTATGCCTATCTCAACTCTGTGAGCTTGTATGCCTATCTCAACTCAGTGAGCGTGTCTATCTCAACTCAGTGAGCTTGTATGTCTATCTCAACTCAGTGAGCTTGTCTATCTCAACTCAGTGAGCTTGTATATCTATCTCAACTCAGTGAGCTTGTATGTCTATCTCAACTCAGTGAGCTTGTATGTCTATCTCAACTCAGTGAGCTTGTATATCTATCTCAATTCAGTGAGCTTGTATATCTATCTCAACTCAGTGAGCTTGTATGTCTATCTCAACTCAGTGAGCGTGTCTATCTCAACTCAGTGAGCTTGTATATCTATCTCAACTCAGTGAGCTTGTATATCTATCTCAACTCAGTGAGCTTGTATATCTATCTCAACTCAGTGAGCTTGTATATCTATCTCAACTCAGTGAGCTTGTATATCTATCTCAACTCAGTGAGCTTGTATGTCTATCTCAACTCAGTGAGCTTGTATGTCTATCTCAACTCAGTGAGCTTGTATGTCTATCTCAACTCAGTGAGCTTGTATGTCTATCTCAACTCAGTGAGCTTGTATGTCTATCTCAACTCAGTGAGCTTGTATGTCTATCTCAACTCAGTGAGCGTGTCTATCTCAACTCAGTGAGCTTGTATGTCTATCTCAACTCAGTGAGCTTGTCTATCTCAACTCAGTGAGCATGTCTATCTATCTCAACTCAGTGAGCTTGTCTATCTATCTCAACTCAGTGAGCGTGTCTGTCTATCTCAACTCAGTGAGCTTGTATGTCTATCTCAACTCAGTGAGCTTGTATGTCTATCTCAACTCAGTGAGCTTGTATGTCTATCTCAACTCAGTGAGCTTGCATATCTATCTCAACTCAGTGAGCTTGTATGTCTATCTCAACTCAGTGAGCTTGTATATCTATCTCAACTCAGTGAGCGTGTCTGTCTATCTCAACTCAGTGAGCTTGTATGTCTATCTCAACTCAGTGAGCTTGTATATCTATCTCAACTCTGTGAGCTTGTATATCTATCTCAACTCAGTGAGTTTGTATGTCTATCTCAACTCAGTGAGCTTGTATGTCTATCTCAACTCAGTGAGCTTGTCTGTCTATCTCAACTCAGTGAGCTTGTATGTCTATCTCAACTCAGTGAGCTTGTATGTCTATCTCAACTCAGTGAGCTTGTATGTCTATCTCAACTCAGTGAGCTTGTATGTCTATCTCAACTCAGTGAGCTTGTATGTCTATCTCAACTCAGTGAGCTTGTATGTTTATCTCAACTCAGTGAGCTTGTATATCTATCTCAACTCAGTGAGCTTGTATGTCTATCTCAACTCAGTGAGCTTCTATGTCTAACTCAACTCAATGAGCTTGTATGTCTATCTCAACTCATTGAGCTTGTCTATCTCAACTCAGTGAGCTTGAGATCTATTTTCATATCTGCAATAACGTATTTGTTGAATACCGGATCGGGATTTTTGTTTGGCTAACTACTGCTCGAGCTCTCGGAAAAAAATAAACCTTTATTCCTACTCTTTCAAGATTCGGTAAATGTTTCTTATTTCTACTGTGCTTCTCTCGTGTGCATTGTCTGATCAAAACGTACTCTCGGGTAGGCGCACGAGAGACGCGCACTGTAAGAACTAATGTTAGCCCGTTTTATAGGACCAGTTGTTAAAGCTCAAAACTCCTTATTATCTTCAAACGTCAGTCATTTCAAATTTTTAACCTGTTTGCTGCCAGTCAACCAATCAATCTTTCGTGGATGTTGCATCCATCTTTGATATTTTTCATTTCTTCTTGCCCTCAACGTACCAACTCCACCCCCGAACAATCACTAACTCTACCAAAAACATATCCATCTATTTATTGACCTTTCTCTACCTTTATTGTAAGGCGACGCAGGATTGAATGACCAATTCTTACAATCAATAATTCAGTTTCCATGTCGTGCTTCAGGTAATGGCGTCAACTGTCTAATCAGACTATTGTCTATTGTCGTTCCCCAGGTGAATGATTGATAATAGCATTCACAGTTGCCGTTAAGCGTAGGGGTGGGAGCTTAAGCTGTCGTTCCAAGGCCAAATGTGTCGTCGTGGTTGCATTTAGTCCATGTTTGTTCAATGTTTTCTTGATGTTAGTTAGTCGTTGGATCATCGTCATTGCACTCCGTACAAGTCCTTAGATGCTCATATTTTTCCTTGAATGTATCTGCCATTACACGTTGACTGACAGTCCCAGTAAGTCGTTGATTGACCATCATTCTTTTCGCCCACGAAAACTCTCCTTTCTAGCGACACCACATTTCAAACCAAGTTCCTTTATTCTAGTCATGGAACAAGAGTCACCGTCGTTTGTACAGTCATTTGTTTGTGCGTTTTCCCGTAGGGCATCCAAAATATCTGCCCGATCTATCGCTCCGGCAACAGCCGTAGTAGCAGCGTGGGCGGCCAACCTATCTGCTCTCTCATTACCCAGGACTCCTGCGTGTCCCGGCACACAAATTAAAGTCACTGTACGCACACAGGAATTATTCACTGAATCAAACCACTGTTCTCGAACGTAGCCCGCCTGAACTTTCACAATCATGTTCATGGAGTCACTGAATATACAGGCGTAACTCGCAGGCAGTCTGTGAGCAGACCCATTGCAAAACTTTGGTCACTGCCAGAATCTCCATTGTCATGGTGCTTGTCGTCTGAGCGAATGCACCACTTTCCTCTCTGATAGTCTCCCCCAACCTTTGAGCCGTGAAAGCCCAGGAACTCCTGATGTGTCTCTCAACCGACCCATCTGTATATATAATTATATCACCTTCCCTGGAATTCTCACTGATTAGAGCGAGCACCTCCGACTCGACCACTGTCGGACACCATTCTCTACACTCTCTATTGAGTGTTATTAATCCTTCGAAGGCTGTTGGATAATCCGAAGGTGCCAGACTCCATTCGGCACCAGGTAGTACATTCTCCAATCTGCACATACTTTGTATAACATCCTCTGCACGCCCCATCCACGACTTTCCTCTCTTTAGTCGACTGCCTTTCACTTTGATAATTTCTGGGTGTAGAGGGTGCTCTTTATCAGCGGTGATTTTTAGGTAGTCCCGCTCCCTGCACATTTGTATTCTTTGCTCCGCAGTTGGGCAATCAAGTAGGTATATTAGCATAGCCCGATCCGACGTATCTCTCGTGCGTAGACGTGTTCACTATGTGATTATTTAGGGAAAACCGTGTTATCGATGCCTTTGATGGATTAACAAAAGCTCCAGAATTACTGCACCATTCTCTTATACGATCAAGCTCCCTCTGCAAATTCCTGGCAATTCTTTCTCTATCTCTGCCTTGCCTATATACCAAGATGTCATCAGCATAAGACGTGGTTCTCCCTGGTCCTGCAATCTGACAGCTTGTAATTTGAACTGTATACACATTGAATAGTACTGGTGACAGAGGTGGCCATTGTGGTAGTCCTGGGTTTATGACTGTTGGTGATGAAGACCAACTCCCACACCTAAGAACAACCTGTCTCTGATAAAGTGCAGAGACAATCCACCGGACAACAAATGGACTTACTTGGAGTTCAGCATTATAGTCATCAAGAAATCCAAGGGCACTCTGTTATAAGCATCCTCCAGGTATATTGCAGCAGCGCACGTCTCCATTCGTTTGTCAAAGCCTTCGAAAACGTCCTGCGCAAACACGGCGGCATTGTGCCAAGTTTGCTTACCTGGACGATAGCCTCCCAATGTTGATGGTAGTCTATTATTCTTTTCTAGATGTAGGGACAATTTCCACGCCACAATCTTTTCTAACAACTTGCCGAACGTATTCTGCATGGTTATGAGTCTGAAACCCTGTATCTTAGCATGACTCTTGCCAGACTTGGGTAGTGGGATCAAGTAACTATGCAACCTGTCGTCCTCTACTGTGCCGTTCGCAAGGCTCTTGTTGAACAACATTGCCAGCTCCTTAAGGTCCTCTTCTGACCTGCCTTTGAGATCATCGTACCTGATGCCGTCAGGTTCTGGCGCAGAGTTTCTTGATCATTTCAGTACGATTGTAATATCTTCAAGAGTAATTACATTATCGCTTTCCAATGCTTGCTCCTTGCACATGTCTGTGACTGTTTTCATGATTTTCTTGATGTTTTCTATCCACCGTTTTCTTGGACTACCTTGGGCCTTACTCCCGGATATTCTTGTATTATATGCTCTTATTGGTATTTGGTTTGGCTTCGGTGACCGAATAAGGTGACCGAACCAATTTACTTGCTGTCTCTCAATATGTTCAATACATGATATTATACCAACTCTTTTCCTAATTTCTTCATTTCTTATTTTTATCTAGTTTGGTAACCATTGCAGCTTTTCGCAGACACTTCATTTCACATGTAACGATTTTAATCACTGTGCCTAATGAGTGAGATTCGGTAATTGTACAAGATTCAAAGTGCAGACACGAACCATCTCCACAATAGTGCTGCGACTTTTCCATGTATTTCATTGACTGGCGAATGGAGATACCTGATACAACGTTTACACAAAATGACCAAATGATATGCGTCGTTAACCGAGATAGATGATGCAGTTTGGAATATGCGCTCATGGCTTTCAAGAGAAGTATTCGCATGCACACATATGCACACACACATACACACGTTCACGCACGATGTACACACACATATGAAGATATATCTTATAGAAATAATTGAAATAAAAAACAATATGGAGATACTTTTTATTTTCTGTTATTTAAGTTCTATCACACAAAACACGATCAAATACGTGATTTTCTTGTGAGGGGGGGGGGGGGGGGTTAAAGGGAAAGTGAGTTAAGGGATTAACATATGAACCTTTTGTCTTTCGTTGGTGATTCTATCTTATCGTTGTCATCATCATTATCATCGAAATTATCATCACGACAACCACTAGCCCAAAATCATTATCAACATCATCGTCCCTACAACCACCACCACCACCACGACTACCATCATCACGACAGCCACCACGACTATCATCATCACGACAACCGTCACCATCACCCCCACCACCATTATTATCACAACAACCTTCACCATCACCCCCACCACCACTATCATCACAACAACCTTCACCATCACCCCACCACCACTATCATCACAACAACCTTCACCATCACCCCCACCACCACTATCGTCACGACAACCAGCATCATCAACATCACCACCACTATCATCATCACGACAACCGTCACCACCACCATCAACATCACCACCACTATCATTATTTTTATCAACACAGCCACCACCTCTATCATCATCATCATCATCATCATCAGGATTAACACTATCGCAAGCATCATCAACAAATGTGGCTTTCATGTCAATCGCATTGGTGTTTCCCTGACGGACTATATTTTATCCATACCATGGTTCATTTTTCATGTAAAATATATTTAACTTTTAAACATTTATATTCCCTATTTAACTTGTGAACATTTCTATTCTTTATTTTTGGACTTTATATTCATTATTTAACTTTTGGACACATCTATTTTCAATTTTTGGACATTTCTATTTTCTATTTTTGGATAAATCAAACAATACGTAATGAATCTAGTTCAAGACATAAATTCCTAGGTCAAAGTTGAATTGTGACTTTATGGCGACCTATGACGCCAGTGAAAAGTGCACGTATATCAACAAAGTGTATTCTTGAACAAACAACAAATTCTTATGTCCTTGAACTTGAATGTTTTGTTGATAGCCACATAAATAATAAAGTTACCAATACTGTTAATACACATTACGAAAGTTATTACTAACGGCAATAAACATTGTATCAGAAGATTGTCCTCTAGACTTGGGATCCTGCTTACATAAGTAATGAAAGAACTGAATCCACTACATAAAATATACAGAATACAAACACTGAGTAAAGTTTTTGTTGTTTTTGATATTATTTTATGGGATGCTAATCTTGTTGGAGGATTGACTACTTTAGATATTAGTCGTCTACGCTCGTTGGTAATTAAATGAACCTTGACTCCGATCAGAGCAGAATCGATAGAAACTAGAACAATGGGAACTACTCCTGTCATATAATTTAGAATATCTTCAATTATGTCATACATTCCGCTCTTGACGTCATGTTTGTACTGTTCAGTATTAAAAAATGCACCCACACTTTCGCCGCGAAAGACAATTTGCTTAAACTCAATGCACAGTATATTCTCATAAATAAAACAAGCGATAATTAAAATGATAAGACAAGATATCGCAGCCATTAAACGCAGGGGCGTGACGATCATGTGAACTTTGAATGGAATAAATATTGCTAACAAACGTTCTCCAGTTATCAATACAGGAATCATCACTGATAAATATAACCCTAGATAATTAACAAATGTAAACAACATGCACAATATATAAAACATAAAATTAACAGTTTCAGAGAACACGAAGCATCTGTTGATGTTTGCAGCCAGAATATGTTGAGGAAAGTTGTTAAGACCAGCCATAAATAAAACATCAGAAATAGCCAAAGCTAGTAGCAATATGTTTGAAGATTTCTTGAATCCCTGTCTAGTCAATGCTACAATACTGATCGAGTTACCGGATATTCCCACAAAAGTTACCAAGGGATAAATCCCGTAGTTAAATATACATTCAGCTGTTCTCATGTGTTCGAACACTTCAGGTATGGAAAAGTTGTGTAAAACTGCAGCTGTAGTCAACATGGTCGTGTTCCTCAACATCTTTATTTGTTTTCCTTGTCCGAGACACAAAGTTCATATAACATATATTTTCTGTTCTATGTGCTATAAATATTTATATATTTTTTTCCTTGTCTGAGACATAAAGTTTATATAACATATATTTTCTGCTCTATGTGCTATAAATATTTATATAGTTTCTTCATTTCTTCGTGATCTAGTTTAGATCAAAGAATAACGTTTCAAGTCTGTCTGATAATTGCATGATGATATCATTTATCACGTTCTGTGTTATCTGAATTTATTATCTCTCACGAAACTTGCAGACATTAAGACAAGAACACAACACACGATATTATTAATAGCAACAATAGACAATGTAATCCACGAGATAAGATCAAATATAGACTCTACAAAATTAGATTTTACAAGTTCACTAATTGACCGATATTTCTAGAAACATCGACATACAATAAATCTACGCAATCGATAATACAAGTTGGATGGAAGAAATATAAATTACTTTTATTCATGAATAATTGACTCCACAGTATTATTCCGTCCCACCCCAGCTAATAACCCTGCTTATTGACGGTGATTGAGCGGAATATTTCCACGTTTCTTTGATGAATAAGTTGAGTTGTCGTTGTACAGTCTAGTTATTTCCCCTCATACAAACATGTCAACTTTGGTATGTTAAAGTTTGTAATGGTAAGAAATTTGCTCTCATTAGGACCTGACTGTCAAGATATTTGGAAGAAAAGTGACAGAAAAACCCCCAAACAACATCATCAAAGACAAAATGTATTATCACAACGATGTAACATTAATCACGTGTTATCGATGTTTAAACTGGGAACAGTAAATGTTCACTAACTTGGATGACGAAATGCGAAGCGTTTAAATCAAAACGAAATTATTCACACGAGAAAACATGCAAGAAAGTGTCACTGTAGCACTTTAACATTATCAAAGACAATGTTTATTATCCATTATCGTGAAGATGAAATATTAAAAACGGCTTACCAGTACACAATTGTGGAATAACGATTTTTCCCCATCTAGGTTGACGAAGGATTAAAGGTAATTAACCATGAAATTATCAAGTCTGTCAAGAAGAATGTGTTATCTGTGTAAAGTTACGAGAAAATCCTGGTAACATTTGTAAATTCTGTTTGTGCATCAAAGAGACTATCAAGATTTGGAAAAGTTAAGTTATTGTTATCAATAAATGCCTTCTTGCTAAAATCTGACGTGGATTGTGAAGAAAGATCACTTGATGTGATAATTGACGTTAATTGACAAATTTGTCCAAACTTTATCATGACAGTTGTTCATTGACAAATATTGTGAATTCTTCTTCTTCTTTCGTTCACTTGAAACATGTCTATGTCTGTAATTATGTCTCCTTAATAAAACTCCGTAAAATTTTTACACCGTATTGCCCTTGCAGCGGGTGCTTTCAATAAACTACGCAACATATGGACGTCAAACACACTAAGAAACACCACAAAACTCAAGTTATTTAACTCCAACATCATCCCTATTCTATCATATGGGTGCGAAAGTTGGAAAGCCACAAAAGCCACAGATAAAAGACTCGACTCCTTTGAAAACAAATGCCTACGTACCATTCTGAACGTTAAGTGGAGTGACTTTAAATCTAACACTACTATAAGAGAGGAAAGCAAACAAACCTATATATCTTCCTTCATTAGACAAAGGCGTTGGACTTACATCGGCCATGTTCTCAGAATGAACAGCCTAAGAATTCCCCAGCAATCACTATATTGGGTGCCACCTGGAGTAAGAAGAAGAGGGAGACCTAGAGAAACTCTAAGAAGAACCATTAATAGAGAAGGCATGTCAATGAACCTAAACAACACGCAACAATTGAAAGACCTGGCAACACAAAGACAGAAATGGAAAGCTATGGTTTCTGCCCTATGCGCCGCCTATGGCCCTGGAGGAACATAACATAACAATAAAACTCACTGTCTTTTGTAGTTCATACAGTGTCCCATAGAGCTTTGATTCCAGTGTTGTTTCCTCTGGCCAATATGTCTGCCTCATCGTTTCATGCTCAGAACACTCTTGAAGTAAATGTTTGGCACTCTGCGCTGCCTGTCCACATGTACACATGGCCGTGTTGCCAATCTTGAACTTTTTATACATGTGACTGCGGAGTCGGCTGTGTCCTTTTCTGAGACGTAAATTTATAACTTGTTCTGATATGTTCATAATGTGATAGTCATCTTGTGTTGGCGTTTGTGGCTTTCTTATTGACTTGATCATCTGTTTTTTCTGATGATAGGTGATTGGTATGTCTGGTTGTTTTTCGGCAGCAATTTCCGTAGCCAGATGGTCTGCTTTTTCATTTCCTGGTATTCCACAGTGAGAGGGTATCCACTGCATGGTTACCCTATACTGGAAAGACAACTCGCTAAGTAGTTTTTTCAAGTCTGTTAGTTTTCCAGACTGGAGAGCTTGAAGCACTGACCTTGCATCTGTCAGGAATACCACAGGCTGTAGGTCGGAGTTGGAGTTCAGCCCTTTTTTATTTTAGCTGCCACACGAATTGCCTGGATTTCTGCATCATAATTATTGCAGAATTTTCCTGTTGGTGTTCTGATTGTAACTCTAGTCTTGTGTGTATATTCTATATATACACCTGCACCTCCATTCCTCACTGCATTCTGTGCTGACCCATCTGTGTACACTCTGACCCATATATCTTGTGGATATTCCTCATCCAGGAAACTGAGGGTGACTATCATTCGCTACACACTGTTCTGTTCATCTTCGCTTAGTATTCCTTTCACATGGGTCTGAATGTATATTGGCATATGTCTATATGTATATATGTCTTTCACTCCACGGGGTTTGTTCTGGTACTGACCTTAAGGGGCTTCAACTTTAGGAAGGTCTGTAAGTTGTCTACGGCGTCGTTTAGCTTGATGGATAAAGCTGCTTCTTTTCATTCGCCCCATTGCTAGATTTTGGAATATTTCCTTCATTGGATGACTTGTCATACACTGGAACATTTCTGCTTGAATTAGTACTTTTGTATCTCTACGTTCGCTAAGTGTTTGCATTCCTCCCATTTTCTGCATCTCTGCTATGGATGTTGATTTCATTGCTCTCAACATTATTCTAAGTGCCTGGTTTTGCACGTTATCTAGATCTTGTAATGTGGTGTTTGATGCAGGACACCACGCAGCTGAACCATATTCCAGGTGTGGTCTTATGTCTTGCTGGTAAACTTTACGGAGTATATTCCCACTGGCTCCCCATGTGGTTCCACTTAGTTTTCTCAGGATAGCTAACTTCCTCCTTGCTTTTGTTGTTGTTCTGTTTATGCGCTTCTTCGATGTCCGTTTATCATCAAAAGTAACTCCTAGTATGTGGGTTGTTTGTCTTCTTTCAAAAGCTCTCCATCTTTCTAACACCGGCTTTTTGTTTTGGTGAATGGGTAAAGAGTGTAGTGCTGCACGTATCTTGAGAGGGTAAAGAGTGTAGTGCTGCACTTATCTGTGTTAATGCTGACGCACCATCTATTTGCCCATATGGTTAAGGCATCAATGGCTCTTTGCATTTGTTTAGTGACGACTGTTCTTCCGTGCACCAGATCACCAGATCGTCTGCACTTTTATCCCAAGTAGTAGTTCGGCAACTAGGTCATTGATGTAAACCAAGAAACGTGTTGGTGACAGGACTGCTCCCTGGGGGACTCCATGACACAGTAGGACTTTCTTGCTTTTTCGACCATCGAAATATACCCTGGCTCTTCTATTATGCAGGTATGCTTTTACCCATTTGCACAAATTCTTGAGACTAAGTGGAATTGAGCCAGTCCGTTCAACGGCACCAAATCGCCTAGCAACTATTGAACACGCGTTCTTCAGTACTTGACTAACCGCATCTCCAAAAAAAGATGCGATTTCAACAAGCCATTCAAACTGTGCACACAAAGTCACCAGAACGGACCGATCGAGACAAGGACTATTACAGCAACAACAAACATCCCGTACAGGTTTTGAAATATCCTCAGTAACAACAAACATATAACATAATATCCGTATTAGTTATACAAGGGCCGATATGTCTTCTTGTAAACATGGATAACATATATAGACAATACAATTTTGCTTCTAATAATTGTTTATACAAGTAAATTACAAGTAGGGAGCCAGAGGACAACTTTGTAAAAATGAATACCCATTTCTACATTCTTGAGCTGGCTCTGCAATTTGGCAGTTTATTAAAGAGTCCTTCTTTCCAAACCTTGTCAAATGCTTTCCTGAGGTCTATCCATGCTGCTATTACCAGTTTCTTATCTTGGAAGGCGTCCTGAATGTCTTGAGATAGGTAGTTTGTCTGATCTTCGGTAGAGTAGCACTGTCTGAAGCCTGCTTGCTGGGATACCAGAAGATTTTCACTTTCAAGGTACCACTGCATCCTAAGATTGATAATGCGTTCCATTGTTTTGCATAAACAGTTTGTGAGGCTAATGTGCCTGTAGTTGGAGACTGTGTTGCCATCTTTTACTGATGTGAGGAGTGGTATCATTATTGCTTCTCTCCACGCCTGTGGTACATTACCCGTGGACCAGGTTGTATTGAAGATCTGCAGTAACTTTGCTTTTGCTACAGTTCCCAGGTTAATCACTTCATCAGCTCCAGAGGACTTTTTCATCTTTAATTTGGATATTGCATGCTCCAGTTCTTTCATTGTGATTGGTGCTTCCATGACTTCCGGTATAGGTTCGTCTTGTCCAATGTTGATGAAGATGAATACTTCTGTCAACTTGACAATATAACTTTTAGTCTGAAGATGAATACTTCTGTCAACTTGACAATATAACTTTTAGTCTGAAGATGAATACTTCTGTCAACTTGACAATATAACTTTTAGTCTGAAGATGAATACTTCTGTCAACTTGACAATATAACTTTTAGTCTGAATATGAATACTTCTCACAATATACCAATATAACTTTTGGCTGGTAGTTTCTACTGTTACTTTTTTAAAATTAAAAAATTCCTCAACCGCGGACATTAGTCAAATTTATTTATATCAGAACTTTTCCATTAAAAACATGGAGATTGTGATGATTCGGGTAACCACGACCTCTAAGATATCACATAATTAATGTTATCTATCAGTTTCAATTATCGTTCAATGTAAATTTGCTCAAATATAGATGTGAGCAAATATAAATGCGAACAAATATAAATGTGCTTTAATATAAATGTACTCAAATATAAATGTGCTCAAATATAAATGTGCTTTAATATAAATGTGCTCAAATATAAATGTGCTCAAATATAAATGTGCTCAAATATAAATGTACTCAAATATAAATGTGCTCAAATATAAATGTGCTCAAATATAAATGTGCTTTAATATAAATGTGCTCAAATATAAATGTGCTCAAATATAAATGTGCTCAAATATAAATGTGCTTTAATATAAATGTGCTCAAATATAAATGTGCTCAAATATAAATGTGCTCAAATATAAATGTACTCAAATATAAATGTGCTCAAATATAAATGTGCTCAAATATAAATGTGCTTTAATATAAATGTGCTCAAATATAAATGTGCTTAAAAATAAGTGTGTTTATTAGTGTTGATATATGTAAGCATGAATGCATATCTGTATGTATATATATTTATGTGTGTATATGTGTAAGTACAATGTGTACATATTGACCTATCCATGTTAGTTGACATGATATGTTTATCTCTGTGTAAATATCGTATTCGTATGGACCAAAGTTCTGTATTGTTTTTGTAGTTCGCCTTCCCTTTTCTTCTTTCCTTCTTTTCTTCTCTTCTTCCTTCCCTTTTCTTCCCTTCCCTTCTCTTCTTCCCTTCTCTTCTTCTCTTTTCTTATTTCCTTATCTTCTTTCCTTTTCTTCTTTCCTTCTCTTATTCTCTTCTCTTCTTCCCTTCCCTTCTTCCTTTCACTTCTTCCTTTCTCTTCTTTCATTCTATTATTCCTTTCTCTTCTTCCCTTCTCTTCTTTCATTCTATTCTTCCTTACTCTTCTTCCTTTCTCTTCTTTCATTCTATTATTCCTTTCTCTTCTTCCCTTCCCTTCCCTTCCCTTCTTCCTTTCTCTTCTTTCATTCTATGCATCCTTTCTCTTCTTTCATTCTATTCTTCCTTTCTCTTCTTCCTTTCTCTTCTTTCATTCTATTCTTCCTTTCTCTTCTTCCCTTCTCTTCTTTCATTCTATTCTTTCCTTCTCTTCTTCCTTTTTCTTCTTTCCTTCTCTTCTTTCCTTCTCTTCGTTCCTTCTCTTTTCTTCTTGGTATGTCTTAACAAAATAATCCCTCCCTAATCCCTAACCTAACGAGCTCCAGAACTCTCGTTTCCACATAACTTTGTTTCATCTACACAACACATTGTAAAATATTTATGGAAACAAGAATGTATGAATAATGAGGGGACATGACATGTACTCTCCAATCTATGACTTGATTTCTTCTCTCTACAGGTTAGTCATACAAGTATAACCAGGAGAAACATCTGGTTATCTGTTGTTGATCATGTAAGTTATCAGATGGATCCAATCTGGTTATCTGTTGTTGATCATGTAAGTTATCAGATATCTAATCTGGTTATCTGTTGTTGATCATGTAAGTTATCAGATATCTAATCTGGATACTTGATTTATAACTCAGAAATAGAATACAGATACATGAAATGACTGAGATTGTAAGTGAAGGAAATAAAGAGAAACATTGAACTATGGAACTAACAAAACAAACTAAAATATTTCAGTAAATTTAAAGAGATCTGGATATCAAAAACTTTATTACTGATACTAGTAAACAAATATAACGAGAAATACATCAAGGAAATACAGCATGTACAATTCTATACATTAATTAAACACAGAATATGTTAGAAAATATAACATTACCTAAAATCTAAACACACGAACCTGCTAAATAACTGTCTATATAACGAAGAGCGCTATACATTTGGGATATGAACATTGATCATGTTTCGTGGTTTACAACTGAAAGTGGAGTCTAGACAAAGACGACAGAAAAATAATGAATAACGTAACATGTGATTAAGATACAAGTAAATGAAGTAATAAATAAACAGATTAGTTAGTGTGAGAAATTGTGGATAAACTGGAATATTTTGGTGCTCATTTGTACAGTTAGTCCAAGCTGAGAATTGTAGTCACTGGACTAAAATTCGGAACAATAGGGAGGTAGATGCGATTTTGGTTAAGTGGAGAGGGAGAGGGGTTGGGTAAGTGCTCATGAAAGCTTCTGCTCACTTTGATTTAAAAAATGTTGTTGTTGTTGTTGTTGTTGTTGTGGAAAACCATTTTATTTTCCAGACTACATTCAACATTGTTATTATTTCTGTGGGGATTGTGTGTTTAGTGTTTTTGTTGTTTTAAAAAGTGTTTGTAGCGCTAAGTATCACATTATATTTTTCTAAGAGGGAGGGAGGGATTAGGTTTGAACCATACATATACAAACTCGAATCTACGGGATTGCTGTGCACTAGCAAATAATATTTTTTGTCATATAAAGAGACACACTTGCATGTAAAGATTTATAGTTTAAGACAGAATTAATGGCAATAGGCGAAGAGGGCACCCACGACAACGATGGTGCAGTGATATATCAGATTGTTTAAGCATGGTCTCCAGCTGCAGCAGATAAATTCGCCCAGAATGTTCAGAGAATCCATAGGAAGACCACGTTCTGGAAAGACTATGTCACATGATGATGATGAACTAGGAAGATAACCCAATACTCGTAGACGAAGTAGGTACAAGAAACACATTCATAATTTCTACAGCGTCACCGACATCGTGAATTAATGAGTTTGAAAATTCAAAGATGGCTTAATGTCCGCGTTCTTCAATCTAAATAATATTATTCTAATATTTCATTCATATTTCGTTCTCTAACGTCTCAGGTTTTCCGATATCAAAGTCGTTTCTATTGGTCTGTGATATTTAAAAAAAATTAAAAAATGTTTCATGAGTGGTCTATAATCTAACAAAAAGAAATTCTCAGACTGGATAGTAATAAAATGTTTCTTCAGTTTCGTAGTGCATGATGGTTAGTGCCGTATCGCTCGGTTCTGTGCGGCGCGCCGTTTCCGCTATGGATCCAAATGTTTGTTGGTTATATGGCGGCGCATAACCCCAAAAAGGTGAGAGTCCCCTGTGCAGGTAATCCTGTTACAAGGATTCAAGTCAGTAAATAAAAGTAGTCAAATTAGTCAGTCTTGTCGAGGTTACGAATATTGCAACAAGCACATAGCGGCGCAACGTGACAACTGGCTGGACAATGTTATCTCTTTATTATAATCTGGAAATTTCTCATTGAGCAGCAGCAACAAAACAGTAAAACAACAGCAAACTCATCAGCAAAAAAAAATTAAAAAAAATATACTAGAAGCAGATTCCCCCACCCCCATCACTTTGTGAAGTCGTATCTACTACGACTCTGCGCACGTGCAACATGTGCGATGATTAATGTGCGTAACTGCTTGACATTCCTCACAATAGCATTTCTTACTTAATCACCGATGTGCAAATGACGTCAGTGCACGTTGAGAGATATTTTACAATTCTGTACCAAGTATTTTTTTCTAGGCCTTTTCAATAATCATTTTCGGTCTATCTTAACTCAGTGAGTTTGTCTAACTCAACTCAGAGAGCTTGTCTATGTCAACTCAGTGAGTTTGTCTTTCTCACCTCAGAGAGCTTGTCTATCTCAACTCAGAGAGCTTGTCTATCTCAACTCAGAGACCTTGTCTATCTCAACTAATAGAGCTGTATTTCTAACTCAACTCAGTGAGTTTGTCTATCTCAACTCAGAGAGCTTGTCTATCTCAACTAAGTGAGTTTGTCTATCTCAACTCAGAGAGCTTGTCTATCTCAACTCAGAGAGCTTGTCTATCTCAACTCAGAGAGATTATCTATCTATCTCAACTCAGAGAGCTTATCTATCTATCTCAACTCAGAGAGCTTGTCTATCTCAACTCAGAGAGTTTGTCTATCTCAACTCATTGAGCTTGTCTATCTATCTCAACTCAGAGAGCTTATCTATCTATCTCAACTCAGAGAGCTTGTCTATCTCAACTCAGTGAGTTTTGTCTATCTCAACTCAGAGAGCTTGTCTATCTCAACTCAGAGAGCTTGTCTATCTCAACTCAGAGAGCTTGTCTATCTCAACTCATAGAGCTTGTCTATCTCAACTCAGAGAGCTTGTCTATCTCAACTCATAGAGCTGTCTTTCTATCTCAACTCAGTGAGTTTGTCTATCTCAACTCAGAGAGCTTGTCTATCTCAACTCAGTGAGTTTGTCTATCTCAACTCAGAGCGCTTGTCTATCTCAACTCAGAGAGCTTGTCTATCTATCTCAACTCAGAGAGCTTGACTATCTCAACTCAGAGAGCTTATCTATCTATCTCAACTCAGAGAGCTTGTCTATCTCAACTCAGAGAGTTTGTCTATCTCAACTCAGAGAGTTTGTCTATCTCAACTCAGAGAGCTTGTCTATCTCAACTCAGAGAGTTTGTCTATCTCAACTCATTGAGCTTATCTATCTATCTCAACTCAGAGAGCTTGTCTACCTCAACTCAGAGAGATTATCTATCTATCTCAACTCGGAGAGCCTGTCTATCTCAACTCAGAGAGCTTGTCTACCTCAACTCAGTGAGTTTGTCTATCTCAACTCGGAGAGCCTGTCTATCTCAACTCAGAGAGCTTGTCTACCTCAACTCAGTGAGTTTGTCTATCTCAACTCGGAGAGCCTGTCTATCTCAACTCAGAGAGCTTGTCTACCTCAACTCAGTGAGTTTGTCTATCTCAACTCGGAGAGCCTGTCTATCTCAACTCAGAGAGCTTGTCTACCTCAACTCAGTGAGTTTGTCTATCTCAACTCGGAGAGCCTGTCTATCTCAACTCAGAGAGCTTGTCTACCTCAACTCAGTGAGTTTGTCTATCTCAACTCGGAGAGCCTGTCTATCTCAACTCAGAGAGCTTGTCTATCTCAACTCAGAGAGATTATCTATCTATCTCAACTCAGAGAGCTTATCTATCTATCTCAACTCAGAGAGCTTGTCTATCTCAACTCAGTGAGTTTGTCTATCTCAACTCAGAGAGCTTGTCTATCTCAACTCAGAGAGATTATCTATCTATCTCAACTCAGATAACTTATCTATCTATCTCAACTCAGTGAGTTTGTCTATCTCAACTTAGTGAGTTTGTCTATCTCAACTCAGTGAGTTTGTCTATCTCAACTCAGTGAGTTTGTCTTTCTCAACTCAGTGAGTTTGTCTATCTCAACTCAGTGAGTTTGTCTATCTCAACTCAGTGAGTTTGTCTATCTCAACTCAGAGAGCTTGTCTATCTCAACTTAGAGAGCTTGTCTGTCTATCTCAACTGAGTGAGTTTGTCTATATTAACTCATTGAGTTTGTCTATCTCAACTCATTGAGCTTGTCTATCTCAACTCAGAGAGCTTGTCTATCTATCTCAACTCAGTGAGTTTGTCTATCTCAACTCAGTGATCATGTCTATCTCAACTCGGAGAGCTTGTCTATCTCAACTCAGAGAGCTTTTCTATCTCAACTCAGTGAGTATGTCTATCTCAACTCAGAGAGCATGTCTATCTCAACTCATAGAGCTTTTCTTTCTATCTCAACTCAGTGAGTTTGTCTATCTCAACTCAGTGAATTTATCTATCTCCACTCAGTGAGTTTGTCTTTCTCAACTCAGTGAGTTTATCTATCTTAACTCAGAGAGCTTGACTATCTCATCTCAGAGAGCTTGACTATCTCAACTCAGAGAGATTATCTATCTATCTCAACTCAGAGAGCTTATCTATCTATCTCAACTCAGAGAGCTTGTCTATCTCAACTCAGAGAGTTTGTCTATCTCAACTCATTGAGCTTGTCTATCTATCTCAACTCAGAGAGCTTATCTATCTATCTCAACTCAGAGAGCTTGTCTATCTCAACTCAGTGAGTTTTGTCTATCTCAACTCAGAGAGCTTGTCTATCTCAACTCAGAGAGCTTGTCTATCTCAACTCAGAGAGCTTGTCTATCTCAACTCATAGAGCTGTCTTTCTATCTCAACTCAGTGAGTTTGTCTATCTCAACTCAGAGCGCTTGTCTATCTCAACTCAGAGAGCTTGTCTATCTATCTCAACTCAGAGAGCTTGTCTATCTCAACTCAGAGAGCTTATCTATCTATCTCAACTCAGAGAGCTTATCTATCTCAACTCAGAGAGTTTGTCTATCTCAACTCATTGAGCTTGTCTATCTATCTCAACTCAGAGAGCTTATCTATCTATCTATCTCAACTCAGAGAGCTTGTCTACCTCAACTCAGTGAGTTTGTCTATCTCAACTCAGAGAGCTTGTCTATCTCAACTCAGAGAGCTTGTCTATCTCAACTCAGAGAGCTTGTCTATCTCAACTCATAGAGCTGTCTTTCTATCTCAACTCAGTGAGTTTGTCTATCTCATTTCAGAGAGCTTGTCTATCTCAACTCAGTGAGTTTGTCTATCTCAACTCAGAGAGCTTGTCTATCTCAACTCAGAGAGCTTGTCTATCTCAACTCAGAGAGATTATCTATGTATCTCAACTCAGAGAGCTTATCTATCTATCTCAACTCAGAGAGCTTGTCTATCTCAACTCAGAGAGATTATCTATCTATCTCAACTCAGAGAGTTTGTCTATCTCAACTCATTGAGCTTGTCTATCTATCTCAACTCAGAGAGCTTATCTATCTATCTCAACTCAGAGAGCTTGTCTATCTCAACTCAGTGAGTTTTGTCTATCTCAACTCAGAGAGCTTGTCTATCTCAACTCAGAGAGCTTGTCTATCTCAACTCAGAGAGCTTGTCTATCTCAACTCATAGAGCTGTCTTTCTATCTCAACTCAGTGAGTTTGTCTATCTCAACTCAGAGAGCTTGTCTATCTCAACTCAGTGAGTTTGTCTATCTCAACTCAGAGCGCTTGTCTATCTCAACTCAGAGAGCTTGTCTATCTATCTCAACTCAGAGAGCTTGTCTATCTCAACTCAGAGAGCTTATCTATCTATCTCAACTCAGAAAGCTTGTCTATCTCAACTCAGAGAGTTTGTCTATCTCAACTCATTGAGCTTGTCTATCTATCTCAACTCAGAGAGCTTATCTATCTCAACTCAGTGAGTTTGTCTATCTCAACTCAGAGAGCTTGTCTATCTCAACTCAGAGAGCTTGTCTATCTCAACTCAGAGAGCTTGTCTATCTCAACTCAGAGAGCTTGTCTATCTCAACTCAGAGAGCTTATCTATCTATCTCAACTCAGTGAGTTTGTCTATGTCAACTCAGAGAACTTGTCTATCTCAACTCAGAGAGATTATCTATCTATCTCAACTCAGATAACTTATCTATCTATCTCAACTCAGAGAGCTTATCTATCTATCTCAACTCAGAGAGCTTGTCTACCTCAACTCAGTGAGTTTGTCTATCTCAACTCAGAGAGCCTGTCTATTTCAACTCAGAGAGCTTGTCTATCTCAACTCAGAGAGATTATCTATCTATCTCAACTCAGAGAGCTTATCTATCTATCTCAACTCAGAGAGCTTATCTATCTATCTCAACTCAGAGAGCTTGTCTATCTCAACTCAGTGAGTTTTGTCTATCTCAACTCAGAGAGCTTGTCTATCTCAACTCAGAGAGCTTGTCTATCTCAACTCAGAGAGCTTGTCTATCTCAACTCATAGAGCTGTCTTTCTATCTCAACTCAGTGAGTATGTCTATCTCAACTCAGAGAGCTTGTCTATCTCAACTCAGTGAGTTTGTCTATCTCAACTCAGAGCGCTTGTCTATCTCAACTCAGAGAGCTTGTCTATCTATCTCAACTCAGAGAGCATGTCTATCTCAACTCAGAGAGCTTATCTATCTATCTCAACTCAGAGAGCTTGTCTATCTCAACTCAGAGAGTTTGTCTATCTCAACTCATTGAGCTTGTCTATCTATCTCAACTCAGAGAGCTTATCTATCTATCTCAACTCAGAGAGCTTGTCTACCTCAACTCAGTGAGTTTGTCTATCTCAACTCAGAGAGCTTGTCTATCTCAACTCAGAGAGCTTGTCTATCTCAACTCAGAGAGCTTGTCTATCTCAACTCATAGAGCTGTCTTTCTATCTCAACTCAGTGAGTTTGTCTATCTCAACTCAGAGAGCTTGTCTATCTCAACTCAGTGAGTTTGTCTATCTCAACTCAGAGAGCTTGTCTATCTCAACTCAGAGAGCTTGTCTATCTCAACTCAGAGAGATTATCTATCTATCTCAACTCAGAGAGCTTATCTATCTATCTCAACTCAGAGAGCTTGTCTATCTCAACTCAGTGAGTTTGTCTATCTCAACTCAGAGAGCTTGTCTATCTCAACTCAGAGAGATTATCTATCTATCTCAACTCAGATAACTTATCTATCTATCTCAACTCAGTGAGCTTGTCTATCTATCTCAACTCATTGAGTTTGTCTATCTCAACTCAGTGAGCTTGTCTATCTCAACTCATTGAGCTTGTCTATCTATCTCAATCAGTGAGTTTGTCTTTCTCAACTCAGTGAGTTTGTCTATCTCAACTTAGTGAGTTTGTCTATCTCAACTCAGTGAGTTTGTCTATCTCAACTCAGTGAGTTTGTCTTTCTCAACTCAGTGAGTTTGTCTATCTCAACTCAGTGAGTTTGTCTATATCAACTCAGTGAGTTTGTCTATCTCAACTCAGAGAGCTTGTCTATCTCAACTTAGAGAGCTTGTCTGTCTATCTCAACTGAGTGAGTTTGTCTATATTAACTCAGTGAGTTTGTCTATCTCAACTCATTGAGCTTGTCTATCTCAACTCAGAGAGCTTGTCTATCTATCTCAACTCAGTGAGTTTGTCTATCTCAACTCAGTGATCATGTCTATCTCAACTCATTGAGCTTGTCTATCTCAACTCAGAGAGCTTGTCTATCTCAACTCAGAGAGCTTGTGTATCTCATCTCAGTGAGTTTGTCTATCTCAACTCAGAGAGCTTGTCTATCTCAACTCAGAGAGCTTGTCTATCTCAACTCAGAGAGATTATCTATGTATCTCAACTCAGAGAGCTTATCTATCTATCTCAACTCAGAGAGCTTGTCTATCTCAACTCAGAGAGATTATCTATCTATCTCAACTCAGAGAGTTTGTCTATCTCAACTCATTGAGCTTGTCTATCTATCTCAACTCAGAGAGCTTATCTATCTATCTCAACTCAGAGAGCTTGTCTATCTCAACTCAGTGAGTTTTGTCTATCTCAACTCAGAGAGCTTGTCTATCTCAACTCAGAGAGCTTGTCTATCTCAACTCAGAGAGCTTGTCTATCTCAACTCATAGAGCTGTCTTTCTATCTCAACTCAGTGAGTTTGTCTATCTCAACTCAGAGAGCTTGTCTATCTCAACTCAGTGAGTTTGTCTATCTCAACTCAGAGCGCTTGTCTATCTCAACTCAGAGAGCTTGTCTATCTATCTCAACTCAGAGAGCTTGTCTATCTCAACTCAGAGAGCTTATCTATCTATCTCAACTCAGAAAGCTTGTCTATCTCAACTCAGAGAGTTTGTCTATCTCAACTCATTGAGCTTGTCTATCTATCTCAACTCAGAGAGCTTATCTATCTCAACTCAGTGAGTTTGTCTATCTCAACTCAGAGAGCTTGTCTATCTCAACTCAGAGAGCTTGTCTATCTCAACTCAGAGAGCTTGTCTATCTCAACTCAGAGAGCTTGTCTATCTCAACTCAGAGAGCTTATCTATCTATCTCAACTCAGTGAGTTTGTCTATGTCAACTCAGAGAACTTGTCTATCTCAACTCAGAGAGATTATCTATCTATCTCAACTCAGATAACTTATCTATCTATCTCAACTCAGAGAGCTTATCTATCTATCTCAACTCAGAGAGCTTGTCTACCTCAACTCAGTGAGTTTGTCTATCTCAACTCAGAGAGCCTGTCTATTTCAACTCAGAGAGCTTGTCTATCTCAACTCAGAGAGATTATCTATCTATCTCAACTCAGAGAGCTTATCTATCTATCTCAACTCAGAGAGCTTATCTATCTATCTCAACTCAGAGAGCTTGTCTATCTCAACTCAGTGAGTTTTGTCTATCTCAACTCAGAGAGCTTGTCTATCTCAACTCAGAGAGCTTGTCTATCTCAACTCAGAGAGCTTGTCTATCTCAACTCATAGAGCTGTCTTTCTATCTCAACTCAGTGAGTATGTCTATCTCAACTCAGAGAGCTTGTCTATCTCAACTCAGTGAGTTTGTCTATCTCAACTCAGAGCGCTTGTCTATCTCAACTCAGAGAGCTTGTCTATCTATCTCAACTCAGAGAGCATGTCTATCTCAACTCAGAGAGCTTATCTATCTATCTCAACTCAGAGAGCTTGTCTATCTCAACTCAGAGAGTTTGTCTATCTCAACTCATTGAGCTTGTCTATCTATCTCAACTCAGAGAGCTTATCTATCTATCTCAACTCAGAGAGCTTGTCTACCTCAACTCAGTGAGTTTGTCTATCTCAACTCAGAGAGCTTGTCTATCTCAACTCAGAGAGCTTGTCTATCTCAACTCAGAGAGCTTGTCTATCTCAACTCATAGAGCTGTCTTTCTATCTCAACTCAGTGAGTTTGTCTATCTCAACTCAGAGAGCTTGTCTATCTCAACTCAGTGAGTTTGTCTATCTCAACTCAGAGAGCTTGTCTATCTCAACTCAGAGAGCTTGTCTATCTCAACTCAGAGAGATTATCTATCTATCTCAACTCAGAGAGCTTATCTATCTATCTCAACTCAGAGA
This sequence comes from Meghimatium bilineatum, assembly GCA_034231615.1. Lineage (NCBI taxonomy): Eukaryota > Metazoa > Mollusca > Gastropoda > Stylommatophora > Philomycidae > Meghimatium > Meghimatium bilineatum. The sequence continues at coordinate 61,398,334 of CM067311.1, read as the reverse complement.
GCTTGTCTATCTCAACTCAGTGAGTTTGTCTATCTCAACTCAGAGAGCTTGTCTATCTCAACTCAGAGAGATTATCTATCTATCTCAACTCAGATAACTTATCTATCTATCTCAACTCAGTGAGCTTGTCTATCTATCTCAACTCATTGAGTTTGTCTATCTCAACTCAGTGAGCTTGTCTATCTCAACTCATTGAGCTTGTCTATCTATCTCAATCAGTGAGTTTGTCTTTCTCAACTCAGTGAGTTTGTCTATCTCAACTTAGTGAGTTTGTCTATCTCAACTCAGTGAGTTTGTCTATCTCAACTCAGTGAGTTTGTCTTTCTCAACTCAGTGAGTTTGTCTATCTCAACTCAGTGAGTTTGTCTATATCAACTCAGTGAGTTTGTCTATCTCAACTCAGAGAGCTTGTCTATCTCAACTTAGAGAGCTTGTCTGTCTATCTCAACTGAGTGAGTTTGTCTATATTAACTCAGTGAGTTTGTCTATCTCAACTCATTGAGCTTGTCTATCTCAACTCAGAGAGCTTGTCTATCTATCTCAACTCAGTGAGTTTGTCTATCTCAACTCAGTGATCATGTCTATCTCAACTCATTGAGCTTGTCTATCTCAACTCAGAGAGCTTGTCTATCTCAACTCAGAGAGCTTGTGTATCTCATCTCAGTGAGTTTGTCTATCTCAACTCAGAGAGCTTGTCTATCTCAACTCAGAGAGCTTGTCTATCTCAACTCAGTGAGCTTGTCTATCTCAACTCGGAGAGCTTGTCTATCTCAACTCAGAGAGCTTTTCTATCTCAACTCAGTGAGTATGTCTATCTCAACTCAGAGAGCATGTCTATCTCAACTCATAGAGCTTTTCTTTCTATGTCAACTCAGTGAGTTTGTCTATCTCAAATCAGTGAATTTATCTATCTCCACTCAGTGAGTTTGTCTTTCTCAACTCAGTGAGTTTATCTATCTTAACTCAGAGAGCTTGACTATCTCATCTCAGAGAGCTTGACTATCTCAACTCAGAGAGCTTGTTTATCTATCTCAACTCAGTGAGCTTGTCTATCTCAACTCAGTGAGCTTGTTTGTCTATCTAAACTCAGTGAGTTTGTCTACTCAACTCAGTGAATTTGTCTATCTCAACTCAGTGAGTTTGTCTATATCAACTCAGTGAGTTTGTCTATCTCAACTCAGAGAGCTTGTCTATCTCAACTCAGTGAGTTTGTCTATCTCAACTCAGAGAGCTTGTCTATCTCAACTCAGAGAGCTTGTCTATCTCAACTCAGAGAGATTATCTATCTATCTCAACTCAGAGAGCTTATCTATCTATCTCAACTCAGAGAGCTTGTCCATCTCAACTCAGAGAGTTTGTCTATCTCAACTCATTGAGCTTGTCTATCTATCTCAACTCAGAGAGCTTATCTATCTATCTCAACTCAGAGAGCTTGTCTATCTCAACTCAGTGAGTTTTGTCTATCTCAACTCAGAGAGCTTGTCTATCTCAACTCAGAGAGCGTGTCTATCTCAACTCAGAGAGCTTGTCTATCTCAACTCATAGAGCTGTCTTTCTATCTCAACTCAGTGAGTTTGTCTATCTCAACTCAGAGAGCTTGTCTATCTCAACTCAGTGAGTTTGTCTATCTCAACTCAGAGCGCTTGTCTATCTCAACTCAGAGAACTTGTCTATCTATCTCAACTCAGAGAGCTTGTCTATCTATCTCAACTCAGAGAGCTTGTCTATCTCAACTCAGTGAGTTTGTCTATCTCAACTCAGAGAGCTTGTCTATCTCAACTCAGAGAGATTATCTATCTATCTCAACTCAGATAACTTATCTATCTATCTCAACTCAGTGAGCTTGTCTATCTATCTCAACTCAGTGAGTTTGTCTATCTCAACTCAGTGAGCTTGTCTATCTCAACTCATTGAGCTTGTCTATCTATCTCAATCAGTGAGTTTGTCTTTCTCAACTCAGAGAGTTTGTCTATCTCAACTCATTGAGCTTGTCTATCTATCTCAACTCAGAGAGCTTCTATCTATCTCAACTCAGAGAGCTTGTCTATCTCAACTCAGTGAGTTTTGTCTATCTCAACTCAGAGAGCTTGTCTATCTCAACTCAGAGAGCTTGTCTATCTCAACTCAGAGAGCTTGTCTATCTCAACTCATAGAGCTGTCTTTCTATCTCAACTCAGTGAGTTTGTCTATCTCAACTCAGAGAGCTTGTCTATCTCAACTCAGTGAGTTTGTCTATCTCAACTCAGAGCGCTTGTCTATCTCAACTCAGAGAGCTTGTCTATCTATCTCAACTCAGAGAGCTTGTCTATCTCAACTCAGAGAGCTTATCTATCTATCGCAACTCAGAGAGCTTGTCTATCTCAACTCAGAGAGTTTGTCTATCTCAACTCAGAGAGCTTGTCTATCTATCTCAACTCAGAGAGCTTATCTATCTATCTCAACTCAGAGAGCTTGTCTACCTCAACTCAGTGAGTTTGTCTATCTCAACTCAGAGAGCATGTCTATCTCAACCCAGAGAGCTTGTCTATCTCAACTCAGAGAGCTTGTCTATCTCAACTCAGAGAGCTTGTCTATCTCAACTCAGTGAGTTTGTCTATCTCAAATCAGAGAGCTTGTCTATCTCAACTCAGAGAGCTTGTCTATCTCAACTCAGAGAGATTATCTATATATCTCAACTCAGAGAGCTTATCTATCTATCTCAACTCAGAGAGCTTGTCTATCTCAACTCAGAGAGCTTGTCTATCTCAACTCAGAGAGATTATCTATCTATCTCAACTCAGAGAGCTTATCTATCTATCTCAACTCAGAGAGCTTGTCTATCTCAACTCAGAGAGTTTGTCTATCTCAACTCATTGAGCTTGTCTATCTCAACTCAGAGAGCTTATCTATCTATCTCAACTCAGAGAGCTTGTCTATCTCAACTCAGTGAGTTTTGTCTATCTCAACTCAGAGAGCTTGTCTATCTCAACTCAGAGAGCTTGTCTATCTCAACTCAGAGAGCTTGTCTATCTCAACTCATAGAGCTGTCTTTCTATCTCAACTCAGTGAGTTTGTCTATCTCAACTCAGAGAGCTTGTCTATCTCAACTCAGTGAGTTTGTCTATCTCAACTCAGAGCGCTTGTCTATCTCAACTCAGAGAGCTTGTCTATCTATCTCAACTCAGTGAGTTTGTCTATCTCAACTCAGAGAGCTTGTCTATCTCAACTCAGAGAGCTGTCTTTCTATCTCAACTCAGTGAGTTTGTCTATCTCAACTCAGAGAGCTTGTCTATCTCAACTCAGTGAGTTTGTCTATCTCAACTCATAGAGCTTGTCTATCTCAACTCAGAGAGCTTGTCTATCTCAACTCAGAGAGCTTATCTATCTATCTCAACTCAGAGAGCTTGTCTATCTCAACTCAGTGAGTTTGTCTATCTCAACTCAGAGAGCTTGTCTATCTCAACTCAGAGAGCTTATCTATCTATCTCAACTCAGAGAGCTTGTCTATCTCAACTCAGTGAGCTTGTCTATCTATCTCAACTCAGTGAGTTTGTCTATCTCAACTCAGTGAGCTTGTCTATCTCAACTCATTGAGCTTGTCTATCTATCTCAATCAGTGAGTTTGTCTTTCTCAACTCAGAGAGTTTGTCTATCTCAACTCAGTGAGCTTGTCTATCTCAACTCATTGAGCTTGTCTATCTATCTCAATCAGTGAGTTTGTCTTTCTCAACTCAGAGAGTTTGTCTATCTCAAAACTCATTGAGCTTGTCTATCTATCTCAACTCAGAGAGCTTATCTATCTATCTCAACTCAGAGAGCTTGTCTATCTCAACTCAGTGAGTTTTGTCTATCTCAACTCAGAGAGCTTGTCTATCTCAACTCAGAGAGCTTGTCTATCTCAACTCATAGAGCTGTCTTTCTATCTCAACTAATTGAGTTTGTCTATCTCAACTCAGAGAGCTTGTCTATCTCAACTCAGTGAGTTTGTCTATCTCAACTCAGAGCGCTTGTCTATCTCAACTCAGAGAGCTTGTCTATCTATCTCAACTCAGAGAGCTTGTCTATCTCAACTCAGAGAGCTTATCTATCTATCTCAACTCAGAGAGCTTGTCTATCTCAACTCAGAGAGTTTGTCTATCTCAACTCATTGAGCTTGTCTATCTATCTCAACTCAGAGAGCTTATCTATCTATCTCAACTCAGAGAGCTTGTCTACCTCAACTCAGTGAGTTTGTCTATCTCAACTCAGAGAGCTTGTCTATCTCAACTCAGAGAGCTTGTCTATCTCAACTCAGAGAGCTTGTCTATCTCAACTCATATAGCTGTCTTTCTATCTCAACTCAGTGAGTTTGTCTATCTCAACTCAGAGAGCTTGTCTATCTCAACTCAGTGAGTTTGTCTATCTCAACTCAGAGAGCTTGTCTATCTCAACTCAGAGAGCTTGTCTATCTCAACTCAGAGAGATTATCTATCTATCTCAACTCAGAGAGCTTATCTATCTATCTCTACTCAGAGAGCTTGTCTATCTCAACTCAGTGAGTTTGTCTATCTCAACTCAGAGAGCTTGTCTATCTCAACTCAGAGAGATTATCTATCTATCTCAACTCAGATAACTTATCTATCTATCTCAACTCAGTGAGCTTGTCTATCTATCTCAACTCAGTGAGTTTGTCTATCTCAACTCAGTGAGCTTGTCTATCTCAACTCATTGAGCTTGTCTATCTATCTCAATCAGTGAGTTTGTCTTTCTCAACTCAGTGCGTTTGTCTATCTCAACTTAGTGAGTTTGTCTATCTCAACTCAGTGAGTTTGTCTATCTCTACTCAGTGAGTTTGTCTTTCTCAACTCAGTGAGTTTGTCTATCTCAACTCAGTGAGTTTGTCTATATCAACTCAGTGAGTTTGTCTATCTCAACTCAGAGAGCTTGTCTATCTCAACTTAGAGAGCTTGTCTGTCTATCTCAACTGAGTGAGTTTGTCTATATTAACTCAGTGAGTTTGTCTATCTCAACTCATTGAGCTTGTCTATCTCAACTCAGAGAGCTTGTCTATCTATCTCAACTCAGTGAGTTTGTCTATCTCAACTCAGTGATCATGTCTATCTCAACTCATTGAGCTTGTCTACCTCAACTCAGAGAGCTTGTCTATCTCAACTCAGAGAGCTTGTGTATCTCATCTCAGTGAGTTTGTCTATCTCAACTCAGAGAGCTTGTCTATCTCAACTCAGAGAGCTTGTCTATCTCAACTCAGTGAGCTTGTCTATCTCAACTCGGAGAGCTTGTCTATCTCAACTCAGAGAGCTTTTCTATCTCAACTCAGTGAGTATGTCTATCTCAACTCAGAGAGCATGTCTATCTCAACTCATAGAGCTTTTCTTTATATCTCAACTCAGTGAGTTTGTCTATCTCAACTCAGTGAATTTATCTATCTTCACTCAGTGAGTTTGTCTTTCTCAACTCAGTGAGTTTATCTATCTTAACTCAGAGAGCTTGACTATCTCATCTCAGAGAGCTTGACTATCTCAACTCAGAGAGCTTGTTTATCTATCTCAACTCAGTGAGCTTGTCTATCTCAACTCAGTGAGCTTGTTTGTCTATCTCAACTCAGTGAGTTTGTCTACTCAACTCAGTGAATTTGTCTATCTCAACTCAGTGAGTTTGTCTATATCAACTCAGTGAGTTTGTCTATCTCAACTCAGAGAGCTTGTCTATCTCAACTCAGTGAGTTTGTCTATCTCAACTCAGAGAGCTTGTCTATCTCAACTCAGAGAGCTTGTCTATCTCAACTCAGAGAGCTTATCTATCTATCTCAACTCAGATAGCTTGTCTATCTCAACTCAGAGAGTTTGTCTATCTCAACTCATTGAGCTTGTCTATCTATCTCAACCTAGAGAGCTTATCTATCTATCTCAACTCAGAGAGCTTGTCTATCTCAACTCAGTGAGTTTTGTCTATCTCAACTCAGAGAGCTTGTCTATCTCAACTCAGAGAGCTTGTCTATCTCAACTCAGAGAGCTTGTCTATCTCAACTCATAGAGCTGTCTTTCTATCTCAACTCAGTGAGTTTGTCTATCTCAACTCAGAGAGCTTGTCTATCTCAACTCAGTGAGTTTGTCTATCTCAACTCAGAGCGCTTGTCTATCTCAACTCAGAGAACTTGTCTATCTATCTCAACTCAGAGTGCTTGTCTATCTATCTCAACTCAGAGAGCTTGTCTATCTCAACTCAGTGAGTTTGTCTATCTCAACTCAGAGAGCTTGTCTATCTCAACTCAGAGAGATTATCTATCTATCTCAACTCAGATAACTTATCTATCTATCTCAACTCAGTGAGCTTGTCTATCTATCTCAACTCAGTGAGTTTGTCTATCTCAACTCAGTGAGCTTGTCTATCTCAACTCATTGAGCTTGTCTATCTATCTCAATCAGTGAGTTTGTCTTTCTCAACTCAGAGAGTTTGTCTATCTCAACTCATTGAACTTGTCCATCTATCTCAACTCAGAGAGCTTCTATCTATCTCAACTCAGAGAGCTTGTCTATCTCAACTCAGTGAGTTTTGTCTATCTCAACTCAGAGAGCTTGTCTATCTCAACTCAGAGAGCTTGTCTATCTCAACTCAGAGAGCTTGTCTATCTCAACTCATAGAGCTGTCTTTCTATCTCAACTCAGTGAGTTTGTCTATCTCAACTCAGAGAGCTTGTCTATCTCAACTCAGTGAGTTTGTCTATCTCAACTCAGAGCGCTTGTCTATCTCAACTCAGAGAGCTTGTCTATCTATCTCAACTCAGAGAGCTTGTCTATCTCAACTCAGAGAGCTTATCTATCTATCTCAACTCAGAGAGCTTGTCTATCTCAACTCAGAGAGCTTGTCTATCTCAACTCAGAGAGCTTGTCTATCTCAACTCAGAGAGATTATCTATCTATCTCAACTCAGAGAGCTTATCTATCTATCTCAACTCAGAGAGCTTGTCTATCTCAACTCAGTGAGTTTGTCTATCTCAACTCAGAGAGCTTGTCTATCTCAACTCAGAGAGATTATCTATCTATCTCAACTCAGATAACTTATCTATCTATCTCAACTCAGTGAGCTTGTCTATCTATCTCAACTCAGTGAGTTTGTCTATCTCAACTCAGTGAGCTTGTCTATCTCAACTCATTGAGCTTGTCTATCTATCTCAATCAGTGAGTTTCTCTTTCTCAACTCAGTCAGTTTGTCTATCTCAACTTAGTGAGTTTGTCTATCTCAACTCAGTGAGTTTGTCTATCTCAACTCAGTGAGTTTGTCTTTCTCAACTCAGTGAGTTTGTCTATCTCAACTCAGTGAGTTTGTCTATATCAACTCAGTGAGTTTGTCTATCTCAACTCAGAGAGCTTGTCTATCTCAACTTAGAGAGCTTGTCTGTCTATCTCAACTGAGTGAGTTTGTCTATATTAACTCAGTGAGTTTGTCTATCTCAACTCATTGAGCTTGTATATCTCAACTCAGAGAGCTTGTCTATCTATCTCAACTCAGTGAGTTTGTCTATCTCAACTCAGTGATCATGTCTATCTCAACTCATTGAGCTTGTCTATCTCAACTCAGAGAGCTTGTCTATCTCAACTCAGAGAGCTTGTGTATCTCATCTCAGTGAGTTTGTCTATCTCAACTCAGAGAGCTTGTCTATCTCAACTCAGAGAGCTTGTCTATCTCAACTCAGTGAGCTTGTCTATCTCAACTCGGAGAGCTTGTCTATCTCAACTCAGAGAGCTTTTCTATCTCAACTCAGTGAGTATGTCTATATCAACTCAGTGAGTTTGTCTATCTCAACTCAGAGAGCTTGTCTATCTCAACTTAGAGAGCTTGTCGGTCTATCTCAACTGAGTGAGTTTGTCTATATTAACTCAGTGAGTTTGTCTATCTCAACTCATTGAGCTTGTCTATCTCAACTCAGAGAGCTTGTCTATCTATCTCAACTCAGTGAGTTTGTCTATCTCAACTCAGTGATCATGTCTATCTCAACTCATTGAGCTTGTCTATCTCAACTCAGAGAGCTTGTCTATCTCAACTCAGAGAGCTTGTGTATCTCATCTCAGTGAGTTTGTCTATCTCAACTCAGAGAGCTTGTCTATCTCAACTCAGAGAGCTTGTCTATCTCAACTCAGTGAATTTATCTATCTTCACTCAGTGAGTTTGTCTTTCTCAACTCAGTGAGTTTATCTATCTTAACTCAGAGAGCTTGACTATCTCATCTCAGAGAGCTTGACTATCTCAACTCAGAGAGCTTGTTTATCTATCTCAACTCAGTGAGCTTGTCTATCTCAACTCAGTGAGCTTGTTTGTCTATCTCAACTCAGTGAGTTTGTCTACTCAACTCAGTGAATTTGTCTATCTCAACTCAGTGAGTTTGTCTATATCAACTCAGTGAGTTTGTCTATCTCAACTCAGAGAGCTTGTCTATCTCAACTCAGTGAGTTTGTCTATCTCAACTCAGAGAGCTTGTCTATCTCAACTCAGAGAGCTTGTCTATCTCAACTCAGAGAGCTTATCTATCTATCTCAACTCAGATAGCTTGTCTATCTCAACTCAGAGAGTTTGTCTATCTCAACTCATTGAGCTTGTCTATCTATCTCAACCTAGAGAGCTTATCTATCTATCTCAACTCAGAGAGCTTGTCTATCTCAACTCAGTGAGTTTTGTCTATCTCAACTCAGAGAGCTTGTCTATCTCAACTCAGAGAGCTTGTCTATCTCAACTCAGAGAGCTTGTCTATCTCAACTCATAGAGCTGTCTTTCTATCTCAACTCAGTGAGCTTGTCTATCTCAACTCAGTGAGTTTGTCTATCTCAACTCAGAGAGCTTGTCTATCTCAACTCAGAGAGATTATCTATCTATCTCAACTCAGATAACTTATCTATCTATCTCAACTCAGTGAGCTTGTCTATCTATCTCAACTCAGTGAGTTTGTCTATCTCAACTCAGTGAGCTTGTCTATCTCAACTCATTGAGCTTGTCTATCTATCTCAATCAGTGAGTTTGTCTTTCTCAACTCAGAGAGTTTGTCTATCTCAACTCATTGAACTTGTCCATCTATCTCAACTCAGAGAGCTTCTATCTATCTCAACTCAGAGAGCTTGTCTATCTCAACTCAGTGAGTTTTGTCTATCTCAACTCAGAGAGCTTGTCTATCTCAACTCAGAGAGCTTGTCTATCTCAACTCAGAGAGCTTGTCTATCTCAACTCATAGAGCTGTCTTTCTATCTCAACTCAGTGAGCTTGTCTATCTCAACTCAGTGAGTTTGTCTATCTCAACTCAGAGAGCTTGTCTATCTCAACTCAGAGAGATTATCTATCTATCTCAACTCAGATAACTTATCTATCTATCTCAACTCAGTGAGCTTGTCTATCTATCTCAACTCAGTGAGTTTGTCTATCTCAACTCAGTGAGCTTGTCTATCTCAACTCATTGAGCTTGTCTATCTATCTCAATCAGTGAGTTTGTCTTTCTCAACTCAGAGAGTTTGTCTATCTCAACTCATTGAACTTGTCCATCTATCTCAACTCAGAGAGCTTCTATCTATCTCAACTCAGAGAGCTTGTCTATCTCAACTCAGTGAGTTTTGTCTATCTCAACTCAGAGAGCTTGTCTATCTCAACTCAGAGAGCTTGTCTATCTCAACTCAGAGAGCTTGTCTATCTCAACTCATAGAGCTGTCTTTCTATCTCAACTCAGTGAGTTTGTCTATCTCAACTCAGAGAGCTTGTCTATCTCAACTCAGTGAGTTTGTCTATCTCAACTCAGAGCGCTTGTCTATCTCAACTCAGAGAGCTTGTCTATCTATCTCAACTCAGAGAGCTTGTCTATCTCAACTCAGAGAGCTTATCTATCTATCTCAACTCAGAGAGCTTGTCTATCTCAACTCAGAGAGCTTGTCTATCTCAACTCAGAGAGCTTGTCTATCTCAACTCAGAGAGCTTGTCTATCTCAACTCAGTGAGTTTGTCTATCTCAACTCAGAGAGCTTGTCTATCTCAACTCAGAGAGCTTGTCTATCTCAACTCAGAGAGATTATCTATCTATCTCAACTCAGAGAGCTTATCTATCTATCTCAACTCAGAGAGCTTGTCTATCTCAACTCAGTGAGTTTGTCTATCTCAACTCAGAGAGCTTGTCTATCTCAACTCAGAGAGATTATCTATCTATCTCAACTCAGATAACTTATCTATCTATCTCAACTCAGTGAGCTTGTCTATCTATCTCAACTCAGTGAGTTTGTCTATCTCAACTCAGTGAGTTTTGTCTATCTCAACTCAGAGAGCTTGTCTATCTCAACTCAGAGAGCTTGTCTATCTCAACTCAGAGAGCTTGTCTATCTCAACTCATAGAGCTGTCTTTCTATCTCAACTCAGTGAGCTTGTCTATCTCAACTCAGTGAGTTTGTCTATCTCAACTCAGAGAGCTTGTCTATCTCAACTCAGAGAGATTATCTATCTATCTCAACTCAGATAACTTATCTATCTATCTCAACTCAGTGAGCTTGTCTATCTATCTCAACTCAGTGAGTTTGTCTATCTCAACTCAGTGAGCTTGTCTATCTCAACTCATTGAGCTTGTCTATCTATCTCAATCAGTGAGTTTGTCTTTCTCAACTCAGAGAGTTTGTCTATCTCAACTCATTGAACTTGTCCATCTATCTCAACTCAGAGAGCTTCTATCTATCTCAACTCAGAGAGCTTGTCTATCTCAACTCAGTGAGTTTTGTCTATCTCAACTCAGAGAGCTTGTCTATCTCAACTCAGAGAGCTTGTCTATCTCAACTCAGAGAGCTTGTCTATCTCACCTCATAGAGCTGTCTTTCTATCTCAACTCAGTGAGTTTGTCTATCTCAACTCAGAGAGCTTGTCTATCTCAACTCAGTGAGTTTGTCTATCTCAACTCAGAGCGCTTGTCTATCTCAACTCAGAGAGCTTGTCTATCTATCTCAACTCAGAGAGCTTGTCTATCTCAACTCAGAGAGCTTATCTATCTATCTCAACTCAGAGAGCTTGTCTATCTCAACTCAGAGAGCTTGTCTATCTCAACTCAGAGAGCTTGTCTATCTCAACTCAGAGAGCTTGTCTATCTCAACTCAGTGAGTTTGTCTATCTCAACTCAGAGAGCTTGTCTATCTCAACTCAGAGAGCTTGTCTATCTCAACTCAGAGAGATTATCTATCTATCTCAACTCAGAGAGCTTATCTATCTATCTCAACTCAGAGAGCTTGTCTATCTCAACTCAGTGAGTTTGTCTATCTCAACTCAGAGAGCTTGTCTATCTCAACTCAAAGAGATTATCTATCTATCTCAACTCAGATAACTTATCTATCTATCTCAACTCAGTGAGCTTGTCTATCTATCTCAACTCAGTGAGTTTGTCTATCTCAACTCAGTGAGCTTGTCTATCTCAACTCATTGAGCTTGTCTATCTATCTCAATCAGTGAGTTTGTCTTTCTCAACTCAGTGAGTTTGTCTATCTCAACTTAGTGAGTTTGTCTATCTCAACTCAGTGAGTTTGTCTATCTCAACTCAGTGAGTTTGTCTTTCTCAACTCAGTGAGTTTGTCTATCTCAACGCAGTGAGTTTGTCTATATCAACTCAGTGAGTTTGTCTATCTCAACTCAGAGAGCTTGTCTATCTCAACTTAGAGAGCTTGTCTGTCTATCTCAACTGAGTGAGTTTGTCTATATTAACTCAGTGAGTTTGTCTATCTCAACTCATTGAGCTTGTATATCTCAACTCAGAGAGCTTGTCTATCTATCTCAACTCAGTGAGTTTGTCTATCTCAACTCAGTGATCATGTCTATCTCAACTCATTGAGCTTGTCTATCTCAACTCAGAGAGCTTGTCTATCTTAACTCAGAGAGCTTGTGTATCTCATCTCAGTGAGTTTGTCTATCTCAACTCAGAGAGCTTGTCTATCTCAACTCAGAGAGCTTGTCTATCTCAACTCAGTGAGCTTGTCTATCTCAACTCGGAGAGCTTGTCTATCTCAACTCAGAGAGCTTTTCTATCTCAACTCAGTGAGTATGTCTATCTCAACTCAGAGAGCATGTCTATCTCAACTCATAGAGCTTTTCTTTATATCTCAACTCAGTGAGTTTGTCTATCTCAACTCAGTGAATTTATCTATCTTCACTCAGTGAGTTTGTCTTTCTCAACTCAGTGAGTTTATCTATCTTAACTCAGAGAGCTTGACTATCTCATCTCAGAGAGCTTGACTATCTCAACTCAGAGAGCTTGTTTATCTATCTCAACTCAGTGAGCTTGTCTATCTCAACTCAGTGAGCTTGTTTGTCTATCTCAACTCAGTGAGTTTGTCTACTCAACTCAGTGAATTTGTCTATCTCAACTCAGTGAGTTTGTCTATATCAACTCAGTGAGTTTGTCTATCTCAACTCAGAGAGCTTGTCTATCTCAACTCAGTGAGTTTGTCTATCTCAACTCAGAGAGCTTGTCTATCTCAACTCAGAGAGCTTGTCTATCTCAACTCAGAGAGCTTATCTATCTATCTCAACTCAGATAGCTTGTCTAACTCAACTCAGAGAGTTTGTCTATCTCAACTCATTGAGCTTGTCTATCTATCTCAACCTAGAGAGCTTATCTATCTATCTCAACTCAGAGAGCTTGTCTATCTCAACTCAGTGAGTTTTGTCTATCTCAACTCAGAGAGCTTGTCTATCTCAACTCAGAGAGCTTGTCTATCTCAACTCAGAGAGCTTGTCTATCTCAACTCATAGAGCTGTCTTTCTATCTCAACTCAGTGAGTTTGTCTATCTCAACTCAGAGAGCTTGTCTATCTCAACTCAGTGAGTTTGTCTATCTCAACTCAGAGCGCTTGTCTATCTCAACTCAGAGAACTTGTCTATCTATCTCAACTCAGAGAGCTTGTCTATCTATCTCAACTCAGAGAGCTTGTCTATCTCAACTCAGTGAGTTTGTCTATCTCAACTCAGAGAGCTTGTCTATCTCAACTCAGAGAGATTATCTATCTATCTCAACTCAGATAACTTATCTATCTATCTCAACTCAGTGAGCTTGTCTATCTATCTCAACTCAGTGAGTTTGTCTATCTCAACTCAGTGAGCTTGTCTATCTCAACTCATTGAGCTTGTCTATCTATCTCAATCAGTGAGTTTGTCTTTCTCAACTCAGAGAGTTTGTCTATCTCAACTCATTGAACTTGTCCATCTATCTCAACTCAGAGAGCTTCTATCTATCTCAACTCAGAGAGCTTGTCTATCTCAACTCAGTGAGTTTTGTCTATCTCAACTCAGAGAGCTTGTCTATCTCAACTCAGAGAGCTTGTCTATCTCAACTCAGAGAGCTTGTCTATCTCAACTCATAGAGCTGTCTTTCTATCTCAACTCAGTGAGTTTGTCTATCTCAACTCAGAGAGCTTGTCTATCTCAACTCAGTGAGTTTGTCTATCTCAACTCAGAGCGCTTGTCTATCTCAACTCAGAGAGCTTGTCTATCTATCTCAACTCAGAGAGCTTGTCTATCTCAACTCAGAGAGCTTATCTATCTATCTCAACTCAGAGAGCTTGTCTATCTCAACTCAGAGAGCTTGTCTATCTCAACTCAGAGAGCTTGTCTATCTCAACTCAGAGAGCTTGTCTATCTCAACTCAGTGAGTTTGTCTATCTCAACTCAGAGAGCTTGTCTATCTCAACTCAGAGAGCTTGTCTATCTCAACTCAGAGAGATTATCTATCTATCTCAACTCAGAGAGCTTATCTATCTATCTCAACTCAGAGAGCTTGTCTATCTCAACTCAGTGAGTTTGTCTATCTCAACTCAGAGAGCTTGTCTATCTCAACTCAGAGAGATTATCTATCTATCTCAACTCAGATAACTTATCTATCTATCTCAACTCAGTGAGCTTGTCTATCTATCTCAACTCAGTGAGTTTGTCTATCTCAACTCAGTGAGCTTGTCTATCTCAACTCATTGAGCTTGTCTATCTATCTCAATCAGTGAGTTTGTCTTTCTCAACTCAGTGAGTTTGTCTATCTCAACTTAGTGAGTTTGTCTATCTCAACTCAGTGAGTTTGTCTATCTCAACTCAGTGAGTTTGTCTTTCTCAACTCAGTGAGTTTGTCTATCTCAACTCAGTGAGTTTGTCTATATCAACTCAGTGAGTTTGTCTATCTCAACTCAGAGAGCTTGTCTATCTCAACTTAGAGAGCTTGTCTGTCTATCTCAACTGAGTGAGTTTGTCTATATTAACTCAGTGAGTTTGTCTATCTCAACTCATTGAGCTTGTATATCTCAACTCAGAGAGCTTGTCTATCTATCTCAACTCAGTGAGTTTGTCTATCTCAACTCAGTGATCATGTCTATCTCAACTCATTGAGCTTGTCTATCTCAACTCAGAGAGCTTGTCTATCTCAACTCAGAGAGCTTGTGTATCTCATCTCAGTGAGTTTGTCTATCTCAACTCAGAGAGCTTGTCTATCTCAACTCAGAGAGCTTGTCTATCTCAACTCAGTGAGCTTGTCTATCTCAACTCGGAGAGCTTGTCTATCTCAACTCAGAGAGCTTTTCTAACTCAACTCAGTGAGTATGTCTATCTCAACTCAGAGAGCATGTCTATCTCAACTCATAGAGCTTTTCTTTCTATCTCAACTCAGTGAGTTTGTCTATCTCAACTCAGAGAGCTTGTCTATCTCAACTCAGTGAGTTTGTCTATCTCAACTCAGAGCGCTTGTCTATCTCAACTCACAGAACTTGTCTATCTATCTCAACTCAGAGAGCCTGTCTATCTATCTCAACTCAGAGAGCTTGTCTATCTCAACTCAGTGAGTTTGTCTATCTCAACTCAGAGAGCTTGTCTATCTCAACTCAGAGAGCTTGTCTATCTCAACTCAGAGAGCTTGTCTATCTCAACTCATAGAGCTGTCTTTCTATCTCAACTCAGTGAGTTTGTCTATCTCAACTCAGAGAGCTTGTCTATCTCAACTCAGTGAGTTTGTCTATCTCAACTCAGAGAGCTTGTCTATCTCAACTCAGAGAGATTATCTATCTATCTCAACTCAGATAACTTATCTATCTATCTCAACTCAGTGAGCTTGTCTATCTATCTCAACTCAGTGAGTTTGTCTATCTCAACTCAGTGAGCTTGTCTATCTCAACTCATTGAGCTTGTCTATCTATCTCAATCAGTGAGTTTGTCTTTCTCAACTCAGAGAGTTTGTCTATCTCAACTCATTGAACTTGTCCATCTATCTCAACTCAGAGAGCTTCTATCTATCTCAACTCAGAGAGCTTGTCTATCTCAACTCAGTGAGTTTTGTCTATCTCAACTCAGAGAGCTTGTCTATCTCAACTCAGAGAGCTTGTCTATCTCAACTCAGAGAGCTTGTCTATCTCAACTCATAGAGCTGTCTTTCTATCTCAACTCAGTGAGTTTGTCTATCTCAACTCAGAGAGCTTGTCTATCTCAACTCAGTGAGTTTGTCTATCTCAACTCAGAGCGCTTGTCTATCTCAACTCAGAGAGCTTGTCTATCTATCTCAACTCAGAGAGCTTGTCTATCTCAACTCAGAGAGCTTATCTATCTATCTCAACTCAGAGAGCTTGTCTATCTCAACTCAGAGAGCTTGTCTATCTCAACTCAGAGAGCTTGTCTATCTCAACTCAGAGAGATTATCTATCTATCTCAACTCAGAGAGCTTATCTATCTATCTCAACTCAGAGAGCTTGTCTATCTCAACTCAGTGAGTTTGTCTATCTCAACTCAGAGAGCTTGTCTATCTCAACTCAGAGAGATTATCTATCTATCTCAACTCAGATAACTTATCTATCTATCTCAACTCAGTGAGCTTGTCTATCTATCTCAACTCAGTGAGTTTGTCTATCTCAACTCAGTGAGCTTGTCTATCTCAACTCATTGAGCTTGTCTATCTATCTCAATCAGTGAGTTTCTCTTTCTCAACTCAGTCAGTTTGTCTATCTCAACTTAGTGAGTTTGTCTATCTCAACTCAGTGAGTTTGTCTATCTCAACTCAGTGAGTTTGTCTTTCTCAACTCAGTGAGTTTGTCTATCTCAACTCAGTGAGTTTGTCTATATCAACTCAGTGAGTTTGTCTATCTCAACTCAGAGAGCTTGTCTATCTCAACTTAGAGAGCTTGTCTGTCTATCTCAACTGAGTGAGTTTGTCTATATTAACTCAGTGAGTTTGTCTATCTCAACTCATTGAGCTTGTATATCTCAACTCAGAGAGCTTGTCTATCTATCTCAACTCAGTGAGTTTGTCTATCTCAACTCAGTGATCATGTCTATCTCAACTCATTGAGCTTGTCTATCTCAACTCAGAGAGCTTGTCTATCTCAACTCAGAGAGCTTGTGTATCTCATCTCAGTGAGTTTGTCTATCTCAACTCAGAGAGCTTGTCTATCTCAACTCAGAGAGCTTGTCTATCTCAACTCAGTGAGCTTGTCTATCTCAACTCGGAGAGCTTGTCTATCTCAACTCAGAGAGCTTTTCTATCTCAACTCAGTGAGTATGTCTATATCAACTCAGTGAGTTTGTCTATCTCAACTCAGAGAGCTTGTCTATCTCAACTTAGAGAGCTTGTCGGTCTATCTCAACTGAGTGAGTTTGTCTATATTAACTCAGTGAGTTTGTCTATCTCAACTCATTGAGCTTGTCTATCTCAACTCAGAGAGCTTGTCTATCTATCTCAACTCAGTGAGTTTGTCTATCTCAACTCAGTGATCATGTCTATCTCAACTCATTGAGCTTGTCTATCTCAACTCAGAGAGCTTGTCTATCTCAACTCAGAGAGCTTGTGTATCTCATCTCAGTGAGTTTGTCTATCTCAACTCAGAGAGCTTGTCTATCTCAACTCAGAGAGCTTGTCTATCTCAACTCAGTGAATTTATCTATCTTCACTCAGTGAGTTTGTCTTTCTCAACTCAGTGAGTTTATCTATCTTAACTCAGAGAGCTTGACTATCTCATCTCAGAGAGCTTGACTATCTCAACTCAGAGAGCTTGTTTATCTATCTCAACTCAGTGAGCTTGTCTATCTCAACTCAGTGAGCTTGTTTGTCTATCTCAACTCAGTGAGTTTGTCTACTCAACTCAGTGAATTTGTCTATCTCAACTCAGTGAGTTTGTCTATATCAACTCAGTGAGTTTGTCTATCTCAACTCAGAGAGCTTGTCTATCTCAACTCAGTGAGTTTGTCTATCTCAACTCAGAGAGCTTGTCTATCTCAACTCAGAGAGCTTGTCTATCTCAACTCAGAGAGCTTATCTATCTATCTCAACTCAGATAGCTTGTCTATCTCAACTCAGAGAGTTTGTCTATCTCAACTCATTGAGCTTGTCTATCTATCTCAACCTAGAGAGCTTATCTATCTATCTCAACTCAGAGAGCTTGTCTATCTCAACTCAGTGAGTTTTGTCTATCTCAACTCAGAGAGCTTGTCTATCTCAACTCAGAGAGCTTGTCTATCTCAACTCAGAGAGCTTGTCTATCTCAACTCATAGAGCTGTCTTTCTATCTCAACTCAGTGAGCTTGTCTATCTCAACTCAGTGAGTTTGTCTATCTCAACTCAGAGAGCTTGTCTATCTCAACTCAGAGAGATTATCTATCTATCTCAACTCAGATAACTTATCTATCTATCTCAACTCAGTGAGCTTGTCTATCTATCTCAACTCAGTGAGTTTGTCTATCTCAACTCAGTGAGCTTGTCTATCTCAACTCATTGAGCTTGTCTATCTATCTCAATCAGTGAGTTTGTCTTTCTCAACTCAGAGAGTTTGTCTATCTCAACTCATTGAACTTGTCCATCTATCTCAACTCAGAGAGCTTCTATCTATCTCAACTCAGAGAGCTTGTCTATCTCAACTCAGTGAGTTTTGTCTATCTCAACTCAGAGAGCTTGTCTATCTCAACTCAGAGAGCTTGTCTATCTCAACTCAGAGAGCTTGTCTATCTCAACTCATAGAGCTGTCTTTCTATCTCAACTCAGTGAGCTTGTCTATCTCAACTCAGTGAGTTTGTCTATCTCAACTCAGAGAGCTTGTCTATCTCAACTCAGAGAGATTATCTATCTATCTCAACTCAGATAACTTATCTATCTATCTCAACTCAGTGAGCTTGTCTATCTATCTCAACTCAGTGAGTTTGTCTATCTCAACTCAGTGAGCTTGTCTATCTCAACTCATTGAGCTTGTCTATCTATCTCAATCAGTGAGTTTGTCTTTCTCAACTCAGAGAGTTTGTCTATCTCAACTCATTGAACTTGTCCATCTATCTCAACTCAGAGAGCTTCTATCTATCTCAACTCAGAGAGCTTGTCTATCTCAACTCAGTGAGTTTTGTCTATCTCAACTCAGAGAGCTTGTCTATCTCAACTCAGAGAGCTTGTCTATCTCAACTCAGAGAGCTTGTCTATCTCAACTCATAGAGCTGTCTTTCTATCTCAACTCAGTGAGTTTGTCTATCTCAACTCAGAGAGCTTGTCTATCTCAACTCAGTGAGTTTGTCTATCTCAACTCAGAGCGCTTGTCTATCTCAACTCAGAGAGCTTGTCTATCTATCTCAACTCAGAGAGCTTGTCTATCTCAACTCAGAGAGCTTATCTATCTATCTCAACTCAGAGAGCTTGTCTATCTCAACTCAGAGAGCTTGTCTATCTCAACTCAGAGAGCTTGTCTATCTCAACTCAGAGAGCTTGTCTATCTCAACTCAGTGAGTTTGTCTATCTCAACTCAGAGAGCTTGTCTATCTCAACTCAGAGAGCTTGTCTATCTCAACTCAGAGAGATTATCTATCTATCTCAACTCAGAGAGCTTATCTATCTATCTCAACTCAGAGAGCTTGTCTATCTCAACTCAGTGAGTTTGTCTATCTCAACTCAGAGAGCTTGTCTATCTCAACTCAGAGAGATTATCTATCTATCTCAACTCAGATAACTTATCTATCTATCTCAACTCAGTGAGCTTGTCTATCTATCTCAACTCAGTGAGTTTGTCTATCTCAACTCAGTGAGTTTTGTCTATCTCAACTCAGAGAGCTTGTCTATCTCAACTCAGAGAGCTTGTCTATCTCAACTCAGAGAGCTTGTCTATCTCAACTCATAGAGCTGTCTTTCTATCTCAACTCAGTGAGCTTGTCTATCTCAACTCAGTGAGTTTGTCTATCTCAACTCAGAGAGCTTGTCTATCTCAACTCAGAGAGATTATCTATCTATCTCAACTCAGATAACTTATCTATCTATCTCAACTCAGTGAGCTTGTCTATCTATCTCAACTCAGTGAGTTTGTCTATCTCAACTCAGTGAGCTTGTCTATCTCAACTCATTGAGCTTGTCTATCTATCTCAATCAGTGAGTTTGTCTTTCTCAACTCAGAGAGTTTGTCTATCTCAACTCATTGAACTTGTCCATCTATCTCAACTCAGAGAGCTTCTATCTATCTCAACTCAGAGAGCTTGTCTATCTCAACTCAGTGAGTTTTGTCTATCTCAACTCAGAGAGCTTGTCTATCTCAACTCAGAGAGCTTGTCTATCTCAACTCAGAGAGCTTGTCTATCTCACCTCATAGAGCTGTCTTTCTATCTCAACTCAGTGAGTTTGTCTATCTCAACTCAGAGAGCTTGTCTATCTCAACTCAGTGAGTTTGTCTATCTCAACTCAGAGCGCTTGTCTATCTCAACTCAGAGAGCTTGTCTATCTATCTCAACTCAGAGAGCTTGTCTATCTCAACTCAGAGAGCTTATCTATCTATCTCAACTCAGAGAGCTTGTCTATCTCAACTCAGAGAGCTTGTCTATCTCAACTCAGAGAGCTTGTCTATCTCAACTCAGAGAGCTTGTCTATCTCAACTCAGTGAGTTTGTCTATCTCAACTCAGAGAGCTTGTCTATCTCAACTCAGAGAGCTTGTCTATCTCAACTCAGAGAGATTATCTATCTATCTCAACTCAGAGAGCTTATCTATCTATCTCAACTCAGAGAGCTTGTCTATCTCAACTCAGTGAGTTTGTCTATCTCAACTCAGAGAGCTTGTCTATCTCAACTCAAAGAGATTATCTATCTATCTCAACTCAGATAACTTATCTATCTATCTCAACTCAGTGAGCTTGTCTATCTATCTCAACTCAGTGAGTTTGTCTATCTCAACTCAGTGAGCTTGTCTATCTCAACTCATTGAGCTTGTCTATCTATCTCAATCAGTGAGTTTGTCTTTCTCAACTCAGTGAGTTTGTCTATCTCAACTTAGTGAGTTTGTCTATCTCAACTCAGTGAGTTTGTCTATCTCAACTCAGTGAGTTTGTCTTTCTCAACTCAGTGAGTTTGTCTATCTCAACGCAGTGAGTTTGTCTATATCAACTCAGTGAGTTTGTCTATCTCAACTCAGAGAGCTTGTCTATCTCAACTTAGAGAGCTTGTCTGTCTATCTCAACTGAGTGAGTTTGTCTATATTAACTCAGTGAGTTTGTCTATCTCAACTCATTGAGCTTGTATATCTCAACTCAGAGAGCTTGTCTATCTATCTCAACTCAGTGAGTTTGTCTATCTCAACTCAGTGATCATGTCTATCTCAACTCATTGAGCTTGTCTATCTCAACTCAGAGAGCTTGTCTATCTTAACTCAGAGAGCTTGTGTATCTCATCTCAGTGAGTTTGTCTATCTCAACTCAGAGAGCTTGTCTATCTCAACTCAGAGAGCTTGTCTATCTCAACTCAGTGAGCTTGTCTATCTCAACTCGGAGAGCTTGTCTATCTCAACTCAGAGAGCTTTTCTATCTCAACTCAGTGAGTATGTCTATCTCAACTCAGAGAGCATGTCTATCTCAACTCATAGAGCTTTTCTTTATATCTCAACTCAGTGAGTTTGTCTATCTCAACTCAGTGAATTTATCTATCTTCACTCAGTGAGTTTGTCTTTCTCAACTCAGTGAGTTTATCTATCTTAACTCAGAGAGCTTGACTATCTCATCTCAGAGAGCTTGACTATCTCAACTCAGAGAGCTTGTTTATCTATCTCAACTCAGTGAGCTTGTCTATCTCAACTCAGTGAGCTTGTTTGTCTATCTCAACTCAGTGAGTTTGTCTACTCAACTCAGTGAATTTGTCTATCTCAACTCAGTGAGTTTGTCTATATCAACTCAGTGAGTTTGTCTATCTCAACTCAGAGAGCTTGTCTATCTCAACTCAGTGAGTTTGTCTATCTCAACTCAGAGAGCTTGTCTATCTCAACTCAGAGAGCTTGTCTATCTCAACTCAGAGAGCTTATCTATCTATCTCAACTCAGATAGCTTGTCTAACTCAACTCAGAGAGTTTGTCTATCTCAACTCATTGAGCTTGTCTATCTATCTCAACCTAGAGAGCTTATCTATCTATCTCAACTCAGAGAGCTTGTCTATCTCAACTCAGTGAGTTTTGTCTATCTCAACTCAGAGAGCTTGTCTATCTCAACTCAGAGAGCTTGTCTATCTCAACTCAGAGAGCTTGTCTATCTCAACTCATAGAGCTGTCTTTCTATCTCAACTCAGTGAGTTTGTCTATCTCAACTCAGAGAGCTTGTCTATCTCAACTCAGTGAGTTTGTCTATCTCAACTCAGAGCGCTTGTCTATCTCAACTCAGAGAACTTGTCTATCTATCTCAACTCAGAGAGCTTGTCTATCTATCTCAACTCAGAGAGCTTGTCTATCTCAACTCAGTGAGTTTGTCTATCTCAACTCAGAGAGCTTGTCTATCTCAACTCAGAGAGATTATCTATCTATCTCAACTCAGATAACTTATCTATCTATCTCAACTCAGTGAGCTTGTCTATCTATCTCAACTCAGTGAGTTTGTCTATCTCAACTCAGTGAGCTTGTCTATCTCAACTCATTGAGCTTGTCTATCTATCTCAATCAGTGAGTTTGTCTTTCTCAACTCAGAGAGTTTGTCTATCTCAACTCATTGAACTTGTCCATCTATCTCAACTCAGAGAGCTTCTATCTATCTCAACTCAGAGAGCTTGTCTATCTCAACTCAGTGAGTTTTGTCTATCTCAACTCAGAGAGCTTGTCTATCTCAACTCAGAGAGCTTGTCTATCTCAACTCAGAGAGCTTGTCTATCTCAACTCATAGAGCTGTCTTTCTATCTCAACTCAGTGAGTTTGTCTATCTCAACTCAGAGAGCTTGTCTATCTCAACTCAGTGAGTTTGTCTATCTCAACTCAGAGCGCTTGTCTATCTCAACTCAGAGAGCTTGTCTATCTATCTCAACTCAGAGAGCTTGTCTATCTCAACTCAGAGAGCTTATCTATCTATCTCAACTCAGAGAGCTTGTCTATCTCAACTCAGAGAGCTTGTCTATCTCAACTCAGAGAGCTTGTCTATCTCAACTCAGAGAGCTTGTCTATCTCAACTCAGTGAGTTTGTCTATCTCAACTCAGAGAGCTTGTCTATCTCAACTCAGAGAGCTTGTCTATCTCAACTCAGAGAGATTATCTATCTATCTCAACTCAGAGAGCTTATCTATCTATCTCAACTCAGAGAGCTTGTCTATCTCAACTCAGTGAGTTTGTCTATCTCAACTCAGAGAGCTTGTCTATCTCAACTCAGAGAGATTATCTATCTATCTCAACTCAGATAACTTATCTATCTATCTCAACTCAGTGAGCTTGTCTATCTATCTCAACTCAGTGAGTTTGTCTATCTCAACTCAGTGAGCTTGTCTATCTCAACTCATTGAGCTTGTCTATCTATCTCAATCAGTGAGTTTGTCTTTCTCAACTCAGTGAGTTTGTCTATCTCAACTTAGTGAGTTTGTCTATCTCAACTCAGTGAGTTTGTCTATCTCAACTCAGTGAGTTTGTCTTTCTCAACTCAGTGAGTTTGTCTATCTCAACTCAGTGAGTTTGTCTATATCAACTCAGTGAGTTTGTCTATCTCAACTCAGAGAGCTTGTCTATCTCAACTTAGAGAGCTTGTCTGTCTATCTCAACTGAGTGAGTTTGTCTATATTAACTCAGTGAGTTTGTCTATCTCAACTCATTGAGCTTGTATATCTCAACTCAGAGAGCTTGTCTATCTATCTCAACTCAGTGAGTTTGTCTATCTCAACTCAGTGATCATGTCTATCTCAACTCATTGAGCTTGTCTATCTCAACTCAGAGAGCTTGTCTATCTCAACTCAGAGAGCTTGTGTATCTCATCTCAGTGAGTTTGTCTATCTCAACTCAGAGAGCTTGTCTATCTCAACTCAGAGAGCTTGTCTATCTCAACTCAGTGAGCTTGTCTATCTCAACTCGGAGAGCTTGTCTATCTCAACTCAGAGAGCTTTTCTAACTCAACTCAGTGAGTATGTCTATCTCAACTCAGAGAGCATGTCTATCTCAACTCATAGAGCTTTTCTTTCTATCTCAACTCAGTGAGTTTGTCTATCTCAACTCAGAGAGCTTGTCTATCTCAACTCAGTGAGTTTGTCTATCTCAACTCAGAGCGCTTGTCTATCTCAACTCACAGAACTTGTCTATCTATCTCAACTCAGAGAGCCTGTCTATCTATCTCAACTCAGAGAGCTTGTCTATCTCAACTCAGTGAGTTTGTCTATCTCAACTCAGAGAGCTTGTCTATCTCAACTCAGAGAGCTTGTCTATCTCAACTCAGAGAGCTTGTCTATCTCAACTCATAGAGCTGTCTTTCTATCTCAACTCAGTGAGTTTGTCTATCTCAACTCAGAGAGCTTGTCTATCTCAACTCAATGAGTTTGTCTATCTCAACTCAGAGCGCTTGTCTATCTCAACTCAGAGAGCTTGTCTATCTATCTCAACTCAGAGAGCTTGTCTATCTCAACACAGAGAGCTTATCTATCTATTTCAACTCAGAGAGCTTGTCTATCTCAACTCAGAGAGTTTGTCTATCTCAACTCATTGAGCTTGTCTATCTATCTCAACTCAGAGAGCTTGACTATCTCAACTCAGAGAGCTTGTTTATCTATCTCAACTCAGTGAGCTTGTCTATCTCAACTCAGTGAGCTTGTTTGTCTATCTCAACTCAGTGAGTTTGTCTACTCAACTCAGTGAATTTGTCTATCTCAACTCAGTGAGTTTGTCTATATCAACTCAGTGAGTTTGTCTATCGCAAATCAGAGAGCTTGTCTATCTCAACTCAGTGAGTTTGTCTATCTCAACTCAGAGAGCTTGTCTATCTCAACTCAGAGAGCTTGTCTATCTCAACTCAGAGAGCTTATCTATCTATCTCAACTCAGATAGCTTGTCTATCTCAACTCAGAGAGTTTGTCTATCTCAACTCATTGAGCTTGTCTATCTATCTCAACCTAGAGAGCTTATCTATCTATCTCAACTCAGAGAGCTTGTCTATCTCAACTCAGTGAGTTTTGTCTATCTCAACTCAGAGAGCTTGTCTATCTCAACTCAGAGAGCTTGTCTATCTCAACTCAGAGAGCTTGTCTATCTCAACTCATAGAGCTGTCTTTCTATCTCAACTCAGTGAGTTTGTCTATCTCAACTCAGAGAGCTTGTCTATCTCAACTCAGTGAGTTTGTCTATCTCAACTCAGAGCGCTTGTCTATCTCAACTCAGAGAACTTGTCTATCTATCTCAACTCAGAGAGCTTGTCTATCTATCTCAACTCAGAGAGCTTATCTATCTATCTCAACTCAGAGAGCTTGTCTATCTCAACTCAGAGAGCTTGTCTATCTCAACTCAGAGAGCTTGTCTATCTCAACTCAGAGAGCTTGTCTATCTCAACTCAGTGAGTTTGTCTATCTCAACTCAGAGAGCTTGTCTATCTCAACTCAGAGAGCTTGTCTATCTCAACTCAGAGAGATTATCTATCTATCTCAACTCAGAGAGCTTATCTATCTATCTCTACTCAGAGAGCTTGTCTATCTCAACTCAGTGAGTTTGTCTATCTCAACTCAGAGAGCTTGTCTATCTCAACTCAGAGAGATTATCTATCTATCTCAACTCAGATAACTTATCTATCTATCTCAACTCAGTGAGCTTGTCTATCTATCTCAACTCAGTGAGTTTGTCTATCTCAACTCAGTGAGCTTGTCTATCTCAACTCATTGAGCTTGTCTATCTATCTCAATCAGTGAGTTTGTCTTTCTCAACTCAGTGAGTTTGTCTATCTCAACTCAGTGATCATGTCTATCTCAACTCATTGAGCTTGTCTATCTCAACTCAGAGAGCTTGTCTATCTCAACTCAGAGAGCTTGTGTATCTCATCTCAGTGAGTTTGTCTATCTCAACTCAGAGAGCTTGTCTATCTCAACTCAGAGAGCTTGTCTATCTCAACTCAGTGAGCTTGTCTATCTCAACTCGGAGAGCTTGTCTATCTCAACTCAGAGAGCTTTTCTAACTCAACTCAGTGAGTATGTCTATCTCAACTCAGAGAGCATGTCTATCTCAACTCATAGAGCTTTTCTTTCTATCTCAACTCAGTGAGTTTGTCTATCTCAACTCAGAGAGCTTGTCTATCTCAACTCAGTGAGTTTGTCTATCTCAACTCAGAGCGCTTGTCTATCTCAACTCACAGAACTTGTCTATCTATCTCAACTCAGAGAGCCTGTCTATCTATCTCAACTCAGAGAGCTTGTCTATCTCAACTCAGTGAGTTTGTCTATCTCAACTCAGAGAGCTTGTCTATCTCAACTCAGAGAGCTTGTCTATCTCAACTCAGAGAGCTTGTCTATCTCAACTCATAGAGCTGTCTTTCTATCTCAACTCAGTGAGTTTGTCTATCTCAACTCAGAGAGCTTGTCTATCTCAACTCAATGAGTTTGTCTATCTCAACTCAGAGCGCTTGTCTATCTCAACTCAGAGAGCTTGTCTATCTATCTCAACTCAGAGAGCTTGTCTATCTCAACTCAGAGAGCTTATCTATCTATTTCAACTCAGAGAGCTTGTCTATCTCAACTCAGAGAGTTTGTCTATCTCAACTCATTGAGCTTGTCTATCTATCTCAACTCCGAGAGCTTGACTATCTCAACTCAGAGAGCTTGTTTATCTATCTCAACTCAGTGAGCTTGTCTATCTCAACTCAGTGAGCTTGTTTGTCTATCTCAACTCAGTGAGTTTGTCTACTCAACTCAGTGAATTTGTCTATCTCAACTCAGTGAGTTTGTCTATATCAACTCAGTGAGTTTGTCTATCTCAACTCAGAGAGCTTGTCTATCTCAACTCAGTGAGTTTGTCTATCTCAACTCAGAGAGCTTGTCTATCTCAACTCAGAGAGCTTGTCTATCTCAACTCAGAGAACTTATCTATCTATCTCAACTCAGATAGCTTGTCTATCTCAACTCAGAGAGTTTGTCTATCTCAACTCATTGAGCTTGTCTATCTATCTCAACCTAGAGAGCTTATCTATCTATCTCAAATCAGAGAGCTTGTCTATCTCAACTCAGTGAGTTTTGTCTATCTCAACTCAGAGAGCTTGTCTATCTCAACTCAGAGAGCTTGTCTATCTCAACTCAGAGAGCTTGTCTATCTCAACTCATAGAGCTGTCTTTCTATCTCAACTCAGTGAGTTTGTCTATCTCAACTCAGAGAGCTTGTCTATCTCAACTCAGTGAGTTTGTCTATCTCAACTCAGAGCGCTTGTCTATCTCAACTCAGAGAACTTGTCTATCTATCTCAACTCAGAGAGCTTGTCTATCTATCTCAACTCAGAGAGCTTGTCTATCTCAACTCAGTGAGTTTGTCTATCTCAACTCAGAGAGCTTGTCTATCTCAACTCAGAGAGATTATCTATTTATCTCAACTCAGATAACTTATCTATCTATCTCAACTCAGTGAGCTTGTCTATCTATCTCAACTCAGTGAGTTTGTCTATCTCAACTCAGTGAGCTTGTCTATCTCAACTCATTGAGCTTGTCTATCTATCTCAATCAGTGAGTTTGTCTTTCTCAAGTCAGAGAGTTTGTCTATCTCAACTCATTGAACTTGTCCATCTATCTCAACTCAGAGAGCTTCTATCTATCTCAACTCAGAGAGCTTGTCTATCTCAACTCAGTGAGTTTTGTCTATCTCAACTCAGAGAGCTTGTCTATCTCAACTCAGAGAGCTTGTCTATCTCAACTCAGAGAGCTTGTCTATCTCAACTCATAGAGCTGTCTTTCTATCTCAACTCAGTGAGTTTGTCTATCTCAACTCAGAGAGCTTGTCTATCTCTACTCAGTGAGTTTGTCTATCTCAACTCAGAGCGCTTGTCTATCTCAACTCAGAGAGCTTGTCTATCTATCTCAACTCAGAGAGCTTGTCTATCTCAACTCAGAGAGCTTATCTATCTATCTCAACTCAGAGAGCTTGTCTATCTCAACTCAGAGAGCTTGTCTATCTCAACTCAGAGAGCTTGTCTATCTCAACTCAGAGAGCTTGTCTATCTCAACTCAGTGAGTTTGTCTATCTCAACTCAGAGAGCTTGTCTATCTCAACTCAGAGAGCTTGTCTATCTCAACTCAGAGAGATTATCTATCTATCTCAACTCAGAGAGCTTATCTATCTATCTCAACTCAGAGAGCTTGTCTATCTCAACTCAGTGAGTTTGTCTATCTCAACTCAGAGAGCTTGTCTATCTCAACTCAGAGAGATTATCTATCTATCTCAACTCAGATAACTTATCTATCTATCTCAACTCAGTGAGCTTGTCTATCTATCTCAACTCAGTGAGTTTGTCTATCTCAACTCAGTGATCATGTCTATCTCAACTCAGAGAGCTTGTCTATCTCAACTCAGAGAGCTTGTCTATCTCAACTCAGTGAGCTTGTCTATCTCAACTCGGAGAGCTTGTCTATCTCAACTCAGAGAGCTTTTCTATCTCAACTCACTGAGTATGTCTATCTCAACTCAGAGAGCATGTCTATCTCAAATCAGAGAGCTTGTCTATCTCAACTCAGAGAGCTTGTCTATCTCAACTCAGAGAGCTTGTCTATCTCAACTCAGTGAGTTTGTCTATCTCAACTCAGAGAGCTTGTCTATCTCAACTCAGAGAGCTTGTCTATCTCAACTCAGAGAGATTATCTATCTATCTCAACTCAGAGAGCTTATCTATCTATCTCAACTCAGAGAGCTTGTCTATCTCAACTCAGTGAGTTTGTCTATCTCAACTCAGAGAGCTTGTCTATCTCAACTCAGAGAGATTATCTATCTATCTCAACTCAGATAACTTATCTATCTATCTCAACTCAGTGAGCTTGTCTATCTATCTCAACTCAGTGAGTTTGTCTATCTCAACTCAGTGAGCTTGTCTATCTCAACTCATTGAGCTTGTCTATCTATCTCAATCAGTGAGTTTGTCTTTCTCAACTCAGTGAGTTTGTCTATCTCAACTTAGTGAGTTTGTCTATCTCAACTCAGTGAGTTTGTCTATCTCAACTCAGTGAGTTTGTCTTTCTCAACTCAGTGAGTTTGTCTATCTCAACTCAGTGAGTTTGTCTATATCAACTCAGTGAGTTTGTCTATCTCAACTCAGAGAGCTTGTCTATCTCAACTTAGAGAGCTTGTCTGTCTATCTCAACTGAGTGAGTTTGTCTATATTAACTCAGTGAGTTTGTCTATCTCAACTCATTGAGCTTGTATATCTCAACTCAGAGAGCTTGTCTATCTATCTCAACTCAGTGAGTTTGTCTATCTCAACTCAGTGATCATGTCTATCTCAACTCATTGAGCTTGTCTATCTCAACTCAGAGAGCTTGTCTATCTCAACTCAGAGAGCTTGTGTATCTCATCTCAGTGAGTTTGTCTATCTCAACTCAGAGAGCTTGTCTATCTCAACTCAGAGAGCTTGTCTATCTCAACTCAGTGAGCTTGTCTATCTCAACTCGGAGAGCTTGTCTATCTCAACTCAGAGAGCTTTTCTAACTCAACTCAGTGAGTATGTCTATCTCAACTCAGAGAGCATGTCTATCTCAACTCATAGAGCTTTTCTTTCTATCTCAACTCAGTGAGTTTGTCTATCTCAACTCAGAGAGCTTGTCTATCTCAACTCAGTGAGTTTGTCTATCTCAACTCAGAGCGCTTGTCTATCTCAACTCACAGAACTTGTCTATCTATCTCAACTCAGAGAGCCTGTCTATCTATCTCAACTCAGAGAGCTTGTCTATCTCAACTCAGTGAGTTTGTCTATCTCAACTCAGAGAGCTTGTCTATCTCAACTCAGAGAGCTTGTCTATCTCAACTCAGAGAGCTTGTCTATCTCAACTCATAGAGCTGTCTTTCTATCTCAACTCAGTGAGTTTGGCTATCTCAACTCAGAGAGCTTGTCTATCTCAACTCAATGAGTTTGTCTATCTCAACTCAGAGCGCTTGTCTATCTCAACTCAGAGAGCTTGTCTATCTATCTCAACTCAGAGAGCTTGTCTATCTCAACTCAGAGAGCTTATCTATCTATTTCAACTCAGAGAGCTTGTCTATCTCAACTCAGAGAGTTTGTCTATCTCAACTCATTGAGCTTGTCTATCTATCTCAACTCAGAGAGCTTGACTATCTCAACTCAGAGAGCTTGTTTATCTATCTCAACTCAGTGAGCTTGTCTATCTCAACTCAGTGAGCTTGTTTGTCTATCTCAACTCAGTGAGTTTGTCTACTCAACTCAGTGAATTTGTCTATCTCAACTCAGTGAGTTTGTCTATATCAACTCAGTGAGTTTGTCTATCTCAACTCAGAGAGCTTGTCTATCTCAACTCAGTGAGTTTGTCTATCTCAACTCAGAGAGCTTGTCTATCTCAACTCAGAGAGCTTGTCTATCTCAACTCAGAGAGCTTATCTATCTATCTCAACTCAGATAGCTTGTCTATCTCAACTCAGAGAGTTTGTCTATCTCAACTCATTGAGCTTGTCTATCTATCTCAACCTAGAGAGCTTATCTATCTATCTCAACTCAGAGAGCTTGTCTATCTCAACTCAGTGAGTTTTGTCTATCTCAACTCAGAGAGCTTGTCTATCTCAACTCAGAGAGCTTGTCTATCTCAACTCAGAGAGCTTGTCTATCTCAACTGATAGAGCTGTCTTTCTATCTCAACTCAGTGAGTTTGTCTATCTCAACTCAGAGAGCTTGTCTATCTCAACTCAGTGAGTTTGTCTATCTCAACTCAGAGCGCTTGTCTATCTCAACTCAGAGAACTTGTCTATCTATCTCAACTCAGAGAGCTTGTCTATCTATCTCAACTCAGAGAGCTTGTCTATCTCAACTCAGTGAGTTTGTCTATCTCAACTCAGAGAGCTTGTCTATCTCAACTCAGAGAGATTATCTATCTATCTCAACTCAGATAACTTATCTATCTATCTCAACTCAGTGAGCTTGTCTATCTATCTCAACTCAGTGAGTTTGTCTATCTCAACTCAGTGAGCTTGTCTATCTCAACTCATTGAGCTTGTCTATCTATCTCAATCAGTGAGTTTGTCTTTCTCAACTCAGTGAGTTTGTCTATCTCAACTTAGTGAGTTTGTCTATCTCAACTCAGTGAGTTTGTCTATCTCAACTCAGTGAGTTTGTCTTTCTCAACTCAGTGAGTTTGTCTATCTCAACTCAGTGAGTTTGTCTATATCAACTCAGTGAGTTTGTCTATCTCAACTCAGAGAGCTTGTCTATCTCAACTTAGAGAGCTTGTCTGTCTATCTCAACTGAGTGAGTTTGTCTATATTAACTCAGTGAGTTTGTCTATCTCAACTCATTGAGCTTGTATATCTCAACTCAGAGAGCTTGTCTATCTATCTCAACTCAGTGAGTTTGTCTATCTCAACTCAGTGATTATGTCTATCTCAACTCATTGAGCTTGTCTATCTCAACTCAGAGAGCTTGTCTATCTCAACTCAGAGAGCTTGTGTATCTCATCTCAGTGAGTTTGTCTATCTCAACTCAGAGAGCTTGTCTATCTCAACTCAGAGAGCTTGTCTATCTCAACTCAGTGAGCTTGTCTATCTCAACTCGGAGAGCTTGTCTATCTCAACTCAGAGAGCTTTTCTAACTCAACTCAGTGAGTATGTCTATCTCAACTCAGAGAGCATGTCTATCTCAACTCATAGAGCTTTTCTTTCTATCTCAACTCAGTGAGTTTGTCTATCTCAACTCAGAGAGCTTGTCTATGTCAACTCAGTGAGTTTGTCTATCTCAACTCAGAGAGCTTGTCTATCTATCTCAACTCAGAGAGCTTGTCTATCTCAACTCAGAGAGCTTATCTATCTATTTCAACTCAGAGAGCTTGTCTATCTCAACTCAGAGAGTTTGTCTATCTCAACTCATTGAGCTTGTCTATCTATCTCAACTCCGAGAGCTTGACTATCTCAACTCAGAGAGCTTGTTTATCTATCTCAACTCAGTGAGCTTGTCTATCTCAACTCAGTGAGCTTGTTTGTCTATCTCAACTCAGTGAGTTTGTCTACTCAACTCAGTGAATTTGTCTATCTCAACTCAGTGAGTTTGTCTATATCAACTCAGTGAGTTTGTCTATCTCAACTCAGAGAGCTTGTCTATCTCAACTCAGTGAGTTTGTCTATCTCAACTCAGAGAGCTTGTCTATCTCAACTCAGAGAGCTTGTCTATCTCAACTCAGAGAACTTATCTATCTATCTCAACTCAGATAGCTTGTCTATCTCAACTCAGAGAGTTTGTCTATCTCAACTCATTGAGCTTGTCTATCTATCTCAACCTAGAGAGCTTATCTATCTATCTCAAATCAGAGAGCTTGTCTATCTCAACTCAGTGAGTTTTGTCTATCTCAACTCAGAGAGCTTGTCTATCTCAACTCAGAGAGCTTGTCTATCTCAACTCAGAGAGCTTGTCTATCTCAACTCATAGAGCTGTCTTTCTATCTCAACTCAGTGAGTTTGTCTATCTCAACTCAGAGAGCTTGTCTATCTCAACTCAGTGAGTTTGTCTATCTCAACTCAGAGCGCTTGTCTATCTCAACTCAGAGAACTTGTCTATCTATCTCAACTCAGAGAGCTTGTCTATCTATCTCAACTCAGAGAGCTTGTCTATCTCAACTCAGTGAGTTTGTCTATCTCAACTCAGAGAGCTTGTCTATCTCAACTCAGAGAGATTATCTATCTATCTCAACTCAGATAACTTATCTATCTATCTCAACTCAGTGAGCTTGTCTATCTATCTCAACTCAGTGAGTTTGTCTATCTCAACTCAGTGAGCTTGTCTATCTCAACTCATTGAGCTTGTCTATCTATCTCAATCAGTGAGTTTGTCTTTCTCAAGTCAGAGAGTTTGTCTATCTCAACTCATTGAACTTGTCCATCTATCTCAACTCAGAGAGCTTCTATCTATCTCAACTCAGAGAGCTTGTCTATCTCAACTCAGTGAGTTTTGTCTATCTCAACTCAGAGAGCTTGTCTATCTCAACTCAGAGAGCTTGTCTATCTCAACTCAGAGAGCTTGTCTATCTCAACTCATAGAGCTGTCTTTCTATCTCAACTCAGTGAGTTTGTCTATCTCAACTCAGAGAGCTTGTCTATCTCTACTCAGTGAGTTTGTCTATCTCAACTCAGAGCGCTTGTCTATCTCAACTCAGAGAGCTTGTCTATCTATCTCAACTCAGAGAGCTTGTCTATCTCAACTCAGAGAGCTTATCTATCTATCTCAACTCAGAGAGCTTGTCTATCTCAACTCAGAGAGCTTGTCTATCTCAACTCAGAGAGCTTGTCTATCTCAACTCAGAGAGCTTGTCTATCTCAACTCAGTGAGTTTGTCTATCTCAACTCAGAGAGCTTGTCTATCTCAACTCAGAGAGCTTGTCTATCTCAACTCAGAGAGATTATCTATCTATCTCAACTCAGAGAGCTTATCTATCTATCTCAACTCAGAGAGCTTGTCTATCTCAACTCAGTGAGTTTGTCTATCTCAACTCAGAGAGCTTGTCTATCTCAACTCAGAGAGATTATCTATCTATCTCAACTCAGATAACTTATCTATCTATCTCAACTCAGTGAGCTTGTCTATCTATCTCAACTCAGTGAGTTTGTCTATCTCAACTCAGTGATCATGTCTATCTCAACTCAGAGAGCTTGTCTATCTCAACTCAGAGAGCTTGTCTATCTCAACTCAGTGAGCTTGTCTATCTCAACTCGGAGAGCTTGTCTATCTCAACTCAGAGAGCTTTTCTATCTCAACTCACTGAGTATGTCTATCTCAACTCAGAGAGCATGTCTATCTCAAATCAGAGAGCTTGTCTATCTCAACTCAGAGAGCTTGTCTATCTCAACTCAGAGAGCTTGTCTATCTCAACTCAGTGAGTTTGTCTATCTCAACTCAGAGAGCTTGTCTATCTCAACTCAGAGAGCTTGTCTATCTCAACTCAGAGAGATTATCTATCTATCTCAACTCAGAGAGCTTATCTATCTATCTCAACTCAGAGAGCTTGTCTATCTCAACTCAGTGAGTTTGTCTATCTCAACTCAGAGAGCTTGTCTATCTCAACTCAGAGAGATTATCTATCTATCTCAACTCAGATAACTTATCTATCTATCTCAACTCAGTGAGCTTGTCTATCTATCTCAACTCAGTGAGTTTGTCTATCTCAACTCAGTGAGCTTGTCTATCTCAACTCATTGAGCTTGTCTATCTATCTCAATCAGTGAGTTTGTCTTTCTCAACTCAGTGAGTTTGTCTATCTCAACTTAGTGAGTTTGTCTATCTCAACTCAGTGAGTTTGTCTATCTCAACTCAGTGAGTTTGTCTTTCTCAACTCAGTGAGTTTGTCTATCTCAACTCAGTGAGTTTGTCTATATCAACTCAGTGAGTTTGTCTATCTCAACTCAGAGAGCTTGTCTATCTCAACTTAGAGAGCTTGTCTGTCTATCTCAACTGAGTGAGTTTGTCTATATTAACTCAGTGAGTTTGTCTATCTCAACTCATTGAGCTTGTATATCTCAACTCAGAGAGCTTGTCTATCTATCTCAACTCAGTGAGTTTGTCTTTCTCAAGTCAGAGAGTTTGTCTATCTCAACTCATTGAACTTGTCCATCTATCTCAACTCAGAGAGCTTCTATCTATCTCAACTCAGAGAGCTTGTCTATCTCAACTCAGTGAGTTTTGTCTATCTCAACTCAGAGAGCTTGTCTATCTCAACTCAGAGAGCTTGTCTATCTCAACTCAGAGAGCTTGTCTATCTCAACTCATAGAGCTGTCTTTCTATCTCAACTCAGTGAGTTTGTCTATCTCAACTCAGAGAGCTTGTCTATCTCTACTCAGTGAGTTTGTCTATCTCAACTCAGAGCGCTTGTCTATCTCAACTCAGAGAGCTTGTCTATCTATCTCAACTCAGAGAGCTTGTCTATCTCAACTCAGAGAGCTTATCTATCTATCTCAACTCAGAGAGCTTGTCTATCTCAACTCAGAGAGCTTGTCTATCTCAACTCAGAGAGCTTGTCTATCTCAACTCAGAGAGCTTGTCTATCTCAACTCAGTGAGTTTGTCTATCTCAACTCAGAGAGCTTGTCTATCTCAACTCAGAGAGCTTGTCTATCTCAACTCAGAGAGATTATCTATCTATCTCAACTCAGAGAGCTTATCTATCTATCTCAACTCAGAGAGCTTGTCTATCTCAACTCAGTGAGTTTGTCTATCTCAACTCAGAGAGCTTGTCTATCTCAACTCAGAGAGATTATCTATCTATCTCAACTCAGATAACTTATCTATCTATCTCAACTCAGTGAGCTTGTCTATCTATCTCAACTCAGTGAGTTTGTCTATCTCAACTCAGTGATCATGTCTATCTCAACTCAGAGAGCTTGTCTATCTCAACTCAGAGAGCTTGTCTATCTCAACTCAGTGAGCTTGTCTATCTCAACTCGGAGAGCTTGTCTATCTCAACTCAGAGAGCTTTTCTATCTCAACTCACTGAGTATGTCTATCTCAACTCAGAGAGCATGTCTATCTCAAATCAGAGAGCTTGTCTATCTCAACTCAGAGAGCTTGTCTATCTCAACTCAGAGAGCTTGTCTATCTCAACTCAGTGAGTTTGTCTATCTCAACTCAGAGAGCTTGTCTATCTCAACTCAGAGAGCTTGTCTATCTCAACTCAGAGAGATTATCTATCTATCTCAACTCAGAGAGCTTATCTATCTATCTCAACTCAGAGAGCTTGTCTATCTCAACTCAGTGAGTTTGTCTATCTCAACTCAGAGAGCTTGTCTATCTCAACTCAGAGAGATTATCTATCTATCTCAACTCAGATAACTTATCTATCTATCTCAACTCAGTGAGCTTGTCTATCTATCTCAACTCAGTGAGTTTGTCTATCTCAACTCAGTGAGCTTGTCTATCTCAACTCATTGAGCTTGTCTATCTATCTCAATCAGTGAGTTTGTCTTTCTCAACTCAGTGAGTTTGTCTATCTCAACTTAGTGAGTTTGTCTATCTCAACTCAGTGAGTTTGTCTATCTCAACTCAGTGAGTTTGTCTTTCTCAACTCAGTGAGTTTGTCTATCTCAACTCAGTGAGTTTGTCTATATCAACTCAGTGAGTTTGTCTATCTCAACTCAGAGAGCTTGTCTATCTCAACTTAGAGAGCTTGTCTGTCTATCTCAACTGAGTGAGTTTGTCTATATTAACTCAGTGAGTTTGTCTATCTCAACTCATTGAGCTTGTATATCTCAACTCAGAGAGCTTGTCTATCTATCTCAACTCAGTGAGTTTGTCTATCTCAACTCAGTGATCATGTCTATCTCAACTCATTGAGCTTGTCTATCTCAACTCAGAGAGCTTGTCTATCTCAACTCAGAGAGCTTGTGTATCTCATCTCAGTGAGTTTGTCTATCTCAACTCAGAGAGCTTGTCTATCTCAACTCAGAGAGCTTGTCTATCTCAACTCAGTGAGCTTGTCTATCTCAACTCGGAGAGCTTGTCTATCTCAACTCAGAGAGCTTTTCTAACTCAACTCAGTGAGTATGTCTATCTCAACTCAGAGAGCATGTCTATCTCAACTCATAGAGCTTTTCTTTCTATCTCAACTCAGTGAGTTTGTCTATCTCAACTCAGAGAGCTTGTCTATCTCAACTCAGTGAGTTTGTCTATCTCAACTCAGAGCGCTTGTCTATCTCAACTCACAGAACTTGTCTATCTATCTCAACTCAGAGAGCCTGTCTATCTATCTCAACTCAGAGAGCTTGTCTATCTCAACTCAGTGAGTTTGTCTATCTCAACTCAGAGAGCTTGTCTATCTCAACTCAGAGAGCTTGTCTATCTCAACTCAGAGAGCTTGTCTATCTCAACTCATAGAGCTGTCTTTCTATCTCAACTCAGTGAGTTTGGCTATCTCAACTCAGAGAGCTTATCTATCTCAACTCAATGAGTTTGTCTATCTCAACTCAGAGCGCTTGTCTATCTCAACTCAGAGAGCTTGTCTATCTATCTCAACTCAGAGAGCTTGTCTATCTCAACTCAGAGAGATTATCTATCTATCTCAACTCAGATAACTTATCTATCTATCTCAACTCAGTGAGCTTGTCTATCTATCTCAACTCAGTGAGTTTGTCTATCTCAACTCAGTGAGCTTGTCTATCTCAACTCATTGAGCTTGTCTATCTATCTCAATCAGTGAGTTTGTCTTTCTCAAGTCAGAGAGTTTGTCTATCTCAACTCATTGAACTTGTCCATCTATCTCAACTCAGAGAGCTTCTATCTATCTCAACTCAGAGAGCTTGTCTATCTCAACTCAGTGAGTTTTGTCTATCTCAACTCAGAGAGCTTGTCTATCTCAACTCAGAGAGCTTGTCTATCTCAACTCAGAGAGCTTGTCTATCTCAACTCATAGAGCTGTCTTTCTATCTCAACTCAGTGAGTTTGTCTATCTCAACTCAGAGAGCTTGTCTATCTCTACTCAGTGAGTTTGTCTATCTCAACTCAGAGCGCTTGTCTATCTCAACTCAGAGAGCTTGTCTATCTATCTCAACTCAGAGAGCTTGTCTATCTCAACTCAGAGAGCTTATCTATCTATCTCAACTCAGAGAGCTTGTCTATCTCAACTCAGAGAGCTTGTCTATCTCAACTCAGAGAGCTTGTCTATCTCAACTCAGAGAGCTTGTCTATCTCAACTCAGTGAGTTTGTCTATCTCAACTCAGAGAGCTTGTCTATCTCAACTCAGAGAGCTTGTCTATCTCAACTCAGAGAGATTATCTATCTATCTCAACTCAGAGAGCTTATCTATCTATCTCAACTCAGAGAGCTTGTCTATCTCAACTCAGTGAGTTTGTCTATCTCAACTCAGAGAGCTTGTCTATCTCAACTCAGAGAGATTATCTATCTATCTCAACTCAGATAACTTATCTATCTATCTCAACTCAGTGAGCTTGTCTATCTATCTCAACTCAGTGAGTTTGTCTATCTCAACTCAGTGATCATGTCTATCTCAACTCAGAGAGCTTGTCTATCTCAACTCAGAGAGCTTGTCTATCTCAACTCAGTGAGCTTGTCTATCTCAACTCGGAGAGCTTGTCTATCTCAACTCAGAGAGCTTTTCTATCTCAACTCACTGAGTATGTCTATCTCAACTCAGAGAGCATGTCTATCTCAAATCAGAGAGCTTGTCTATCTCAACTCAGAGAGCTTGTCTATCTCAACTCAGAGAGCTTGTCTATCTCAACTCAGTGAGTTTGTCTATCTCAACTCAGAGAGCTTGTCTATCTCAACTCAGAGAGCTTGTCTATCTCAACTCAGAGAGATTATCTATCTATCTCAACTCAGAGAGCTTATCTATCTATCTCAACTCAGAGAGCTTGTCTATCTCAACTCAGTGAGTTTGTCTATCTCAACTCAGAGAGCTTGTCTATCTCAACTCAGAGAGATTATCTATCTATCTCAACTCAGATAACTTATCTATCTATCTCAACTCAGTGAGCTTGTCTATCTATCTCAACTCAGTGAGTTTGTCTATCTCAACTCAGTGAGCTTGTCTATCTCAACTCATTGAGCTTGTCTATCTATCTCAATCAGTGAGTTTGTCTTTCTCAACTCAGTGAGTTTGTCTATCTCAACTTAGTGAGTTTGTCTATCTCAACTCAGTGAGTTTGTCTATCTCAACTCAGTGAGTTTGTCTTTCTCAACTCAGTGAGTTTGTCTATCTCAACTCAGTGAGTTTGTCTATATCAACTCAGTGAGTTTGTCTATCTCAACTCAGAGAGCTTGTCTATCTCAACTTAGAGAGCTTGTCTGTCTATCTCAACTGAGTGAGTTTGTCTATATTAACTCAGTGAGTTTGTCTATCTCAACTCATTGAGCTTGTATATCTCAACTCAGAGAGCTTGTCTATCTATCTCAACTCAGTGAGTTTGTCTATCTCAACTCAGTGATCATGTCTATCTCAACTCATTGAGCTTGTCTATCTCAACTCAGAGAGCTTGTCTATCTCAACTCAGAGAGCTTGTGTATCTCATCTCAGTGAGTTTGTCTATCTCAACTCAGAGAGCTTGTCTATCTCAACTCAGAGAGCTTGTCTATCTCAACTCAGTGAGCTTGTCTATCTCAACTCGGAGAGCTTGTCTATCTCAACTCAGAGAGCTTTTCTAACTCAACTCAGTGAGTATGTCTATCTCAACTCAGAGAGCATGTCTATCTCAACTCATAGAGCTTTTCTTTCTATCTCAACTCAGTGAGTTTGTCTATCTCAACTCAGAGAGCTTGTCTATCTCAACTCAGTGAGTTTGTCTATCTCAACTCAGAGCGCTTGTCTATCTCAACTCACAGAACTTGTCTATCTATCTCAACTCAGAGAGCCTGTCTATCTATCTCAACTCAGAGAGCTTGTCTATCTCAACTCAGTGAGTTTGTCTATCTCAACTCAGAGAGCTTGTCTATCTCAACTCAGAGAGCTTGTCTATCTCAACTCAGAGAGCTTGTCTATCTCAACTCATAGAGCTGTCTTTCTATCTCAACTCAGTGAGTTTGGCTATCTCAACTCAGAGAGCTTATCTATCTCAACTCAATGAGTTTGTCTATCTCAACTCAGAGCGCTTGTCTATCTCAACTCAGAGAGCTTGTCTATCTATCTCAACTCAGAGAGCTTGTCTATCTCAACTCAGAGAGCTTATCTATCTATTTCAACTCAGAGAGCTTGTCTATCTCAACTCAGAGAGTTTGTCTATCTCAACTCATTGAGCTTGTCTATCTATCTCAACTCAGAGAGCTTGACTATCTCAACTCAGAGAGCTTGTTTATCTATCTCAACTCAGTGAGCTTGTCTATCTCAACTCAGTGAGCTTGTTTGTCTATCTCAACTCAGTGAGTTTGTCTACTCAACTCAGTGAATTTGTCTATCTCAACTCAGTGAGTTTGTCTATATCAACTCAGTGAGTTTGTCTATCTCAACTCAGAGAGCTTGTCTATCTCAACTCAGTGAGTTTGTCTATCTCAACTCAGAGAGCTTGTCTATCTCAACTCAGAGAGCTTGTCTATCTCAACTCAGAGAGCTTATCTATCTATCTCAACTCAGATAGCTTGTCTATCTCAACTCAGAGAGTTTGTCTATCTCAACTCATTGAGCTTGTCTATCTATCTCAACCTAGAGAGCTTATCTATCTATCTCAACTCAGAGAGCTTGTCTATCTCAACTCAGTGAGTTTTGTCTATCTCAACTCAGAGAGCTTGTCTATCTCAACTCAGAGAGCTTGTCTATCTCAACTCAGAGAGCTTGTCTATCTCAACTGATAGAGCTGTCTTTCTATCTCAACTCAGTGAGTTTGTCTATCTCAACTCAGAGAGCTTGTCTATCTCAACTCAGTGAGTTTGTCTATCTCAACTCAGAGCGCTTGTCTATCTCAACTCAGAGAACTTGTCTATCTATCTCAACTCAGAGAGCTTGTCTATCTATCTCAACTCAGAGAGCTTGTCTATCTCAACTCAGTGAGTTTGTCTATCTCAACTCAGAGAGCTTGTCTATCTCAACTCAGAGAGATTATCTATCTATCTCAACTCAGATAACTTATCTATCTATCTCAACTCAGTGAGCTTGTCTATCTATCTCAACTCAGTGAGTTTGTCTATCTCAACTCAGTGAGCTTGTCTATCTCAACTCATTGAGCTTGTCTATCTATCTCAATCAGTGAGTTTGTCTTTCTCAACTCAGTGAGTTTGTCTATCTCAACTTAGTGAGTTTGTCTATCTCAACTCAGTGAGTTTGTCTATCTCAACTCAGTGAGTTTGTCTTTCTCAACTCAGTGAGTTTGTCTATCTCAACTCAGTGAGTTTGTCTATATCAACTCAGTGAGTTTGTCTATCTCAACTCAGAGAGCTTGTCTATCTCAACTTAGAGAGCTTGTCTGTCTATCTCAACTGAGTGAGTTTGTCTATATTAACTCAGTGAGTTTGTCTATCTCAACTCATTGAGCTTGTATATCTCAACTCAGAGAGCTTGTCTATCTATCTCAACTCAGTGAGTTTGTCTATCTCAACTCAGTGATCATGTCTATCTCAACTCATTGAGCTTGTCTATCTCAACTCAGAGAGCTTGTCTATCTCAACTCAGAGAGCTTGTGTATCTCATCTCAGTGAGTTTATCTATCTCAACTCAGAGAGCTTGTCTATCTCAACTCAGAGAGCTTGTCTATCTCAACTCAGTGAGCTTGTCTATCTCAACTCGGAGAGCTTGTCTATCTCAACTCAGAGAGCTTTTCTAACTCAACTCAGTGAGTATGTCTATCTCAACTCAGAGAGCATGTCTATCTCAACTCATAGAGCTTTTCTTTCTATCTCAACTCAGTGAGTTTGTCTATCTCAACTCAGAGAGCTTGTCTATGTCAACTCAGTGAGTTTGTCTATCTCAACTCAGAGCGCTTGTCTATCTCAACTCACAGAACTTGTCTATCTATCTCAACTCAGAGAGCCTGTCTATCTATCTCAACTCAGAGAGCTTGTCTATCTCAACTCAGTGAGTTTGTCTATCTCAACTCAGAGAGCTTGTCTATCTCAACTCAGAGAGCTTGTCTATCTCAACTCAGAGAGCTTGTCTATCTCAACTCATAGAGCTGTCTTTCTATCTCAACTCAGTGAGTTTGTCTATCTCAACTCAGAGAGCTTGTCTATCTCAACTCAATGAGTTTGTCTATCTCAACTCAGAGTGCTTGTCTATCTCAACTCAGAGAGCTTGTCTATCTATCTCAACTCAGAGAGCTTGTCTATCTCAACTCAGAGAGCTTATCTATCTATTTCAACTCAGAGAGCTTGTCTATCTCAACTCAGAGAGTTTGTCTATCTCAACTCATTGAGCTTGTCTATCTATCTCAACTCAGAGAGCTTGACTATCTCAACTCAGAGAGCTTGTTTATCTATCTCAACTCAGAGAGCTTGTCTATCTCAACTCAGAGAGCTTGTCTATCTCAACTCAGTGAGTTTGTCTATCTCAACTCAGAGAGCTTGTCTATCTCAACTCAGAGAGCTTGTCTATCTCAACTCAGAGAGATTATCTATCTATCTCAACTCAGAGAGCTTATCTATCTATCTCAACTCAGAGAGCTTGTCTATCTCAACTCAGTGAGTTTGTCTATCTCAACTCAGAGAGCTTGTCTATCTCAACTCAGAGAGATTATCTATCTATCTCAACTCAGATAACTTATCTATCTATCTCAACTCAGTGAGCTTGTCTATCTATCTCAACTCAGTGAGTTTGTCTATCTCAACTCAGTGAGCTTGTCTATCTCAACTCATTGAGCTTGTCTATCTATCTCAATCAGTGAGTTTTCTTTCTCAACTCAGTGAGTTTGTCTATCTCAACTTAGTGAGTTTGTCTATCTCAACTCAGTGAGTTTGTCTATCTCAACTCAGTGAGTTTGTCTTTCTCAACTCAGTGAGTTTGTCTATCTCAACTCAGTGAGTTTGTCTATATCAACTCAGTGAGTTTGTCTATCTCAACTCAGAGAGCTTGTCTATCTCAACTTAGAGAGCTTGTCTGTCTATCTCAACTGAGTGAGTTTGTCTATATTAACTCAGTGAGTTTGTCTATCTCAACTCATTGAGCTTGTATATCTCAACTCAGAGAGCTTGTCTATCTATCTCAACTCAGTGAGTTTGTCTATCTCAACTCAGTGATCATGTCTATCTCAACTCATTGAGCTTGTCTATCTCAACTCAGAGAGCTTGTCTATCTCAACTCAGAGAGCTTGTGTATCTCATCTCAGTGAGTTTGTCTATCTCAACTCAGAGAGCTTGTCTATCTCAACTCAGAGAGCTTGTCTATCTCAACTCAGTGAGCTTGTCTATCTCAACTCGGAGAGCTTGTCTATCTCAACTCAGAGAGCTTTTCTAACTCAACTCAGTGAGTATGTCTATCTCAACTCAGAGAGCATGTCTATCTCAACTCATAGAGCTTTTCTTTCTATCTCAACTCAGTGAGTTTGTCTATCTCAACTCAGAGAGCTTGTCTATCTCAACTCAGTGAGTTTGTCTATCTCAACTCAGAGCGCTTGTCTATCTCAACTCACAGAACTTGTCTATATATCTCAACTCAGAGAGCCTGTCTATCTATCTCAACTCAGAGAGCTTGTCTATCTCAACTCAGTGAGTTTGTCTATCTCAACTCAGAGAGCTTGTCTATCTCAACTCAGAGAGCTTGTCTATCTCAACTCAGAGAGCTTGTCTATCTCAACTCATAGAGCTGTCTTTCTATCTCAACTCAGTGAGTTTGTCTATCTCAACTCAGAGAGCTTGTCTATCTCAACTCAATGAGTTTGTCTATCTCAACTCAGAGCGCTTGTCTATCTCAACTCAGAGAGCTTGTCTATCTATCTCAACTCAGAGAGCTTGTCTATCTCAACTCAGAGAGCTTATCTATCTATTTCAACTCAGAGAGCTTGTCTATCTCAACTCAGAGAGTTTGTCTATCTCAACTCATTGAGCTTGTCTATCTATCTCAACTCAGAGAGCTTGACTATCTCAACTCAGAGAGCTTGTTTATCTATCTCAACTCAGTGAGCTTGTCTATCTCAACTCAGTGAGCTTGTTTGTCTATCTCAACTCAGTGAGTTTGTCTACTCAACTCAGTGAATTTGTCTATCTCAACTCAGTGAGTTTGTCTATATCAACTCAGTGAGTTTGTCTATCTCAACTCAGAGAGCTTGTCTATCTCAACTCAGTGAGTTTGTCTATCTCAACTCAGAGAGCTTGTCTATCTCAACTCAGAGAGCTTGTCTATCTCAACTCAGAGAGCTTATCTATCTATCTCAACTCAGATAGCTTGTCTATCTCAACTCAGAGAGTTTGTCTATCTCAACTCATTGAGCTTGTCTATCTATCTCAACCTAGAGAG
This sequence comes from Meghimatium bilineatum, assembly GCA_034231615.1. NCBI lineage: Eukaryota > Metazoa > Mollusca > Gastropoda > Stylommatophora > Philomycidae > Meghimatium > Meghimatium bilineatum. Next base: position 61,355,123 of record CM067311.1, on the reverse strand, counting down.
CTTATCTATCTATCTCAACTCAGAGAGCTTGTCTATCTCAACTCAGTGAGTTTTGTCTATCTCAACTCAGAGAGCTTGTCTATCTCAACTCAGAGAGCTTGTCTATCTCAACTCAGAGAGCTTGTCTATCTCAACTCATAGAGCTGTCTTTCTATCTCAACTCAGTGAGTTTGTCTATCTCAACTCAGAGAGCTTGTCTATCTCAACTCAGTGAGTTTGTCTATCTCAACTCAGAGCGCTTGTCTATCTCAACTCAGAGAACTTGTCTATCTATCTCAACTCAGAGAGCTTGTCTATCTATCTCAACTCAGAGAGCTTGTCTATCTCAACTCAGTGAGTTTGTCTATCTCAACTCAGAGAGCTTGTCTATCTCAACTCAGAGAGATTATCTATCTATCTCAACTCAGATAACTTATCTATCTATCTCAACTCAGTGAGCTTGTCTATCTATCTCAACTCAGTGAGTTTGTCTATCTCAACTCAGTGAGCTTGTCTATCTCAACTCATTGAGCTTGTCTATCTATCTCAATCAGTGAGTTTGTCTTTCTCAACTCAGTGAGTTTGTCTATCTCAACTTAGTGAGTTTGTCTATCTCAACTCAGTGAGTTTGTCTATCTCAACTCAGTGAGTTTGTCTTTCTCAACTCAGTGAGTTTGTCTATCTCAACTCAGTGAGTTTGTCTATATCAACTCAGTGAGTTTGTCTATCTCAACTCAGAGAGCTTGTCTATCTCAACTTAGAGAGCTTGTCTGTCTATCTCAACTGAGTGAGTTTGTCTATATTAACTCAGTGAGTTTGTCTATCTCAACTCATTGAGCTTGTATATTTCAACTCAGAGAGCTTGTCTATCTATCTCAACTCAGTGAGTTTGTCTATCTCAACTCAGTGATCATGTCTATCTCAACTCATTGAGCTTGTCTATCTCAACTCAGAGAGCTTGTCTATCTCAACTCAGAGAGCTTGTGTATCTCATCTCAGTGAGTTTGTCTATCTCAACTCAGAGAGCTTGTCTATCTCAACTCAGAGAGCTTGTCTATCTCAACTCAGTGAGCTTGTCTATCTCAACTCGGAGAGCTTGTCTATCTCAACTCAGAGAGCTTTTCTAACTCAACTCAGTGAGTATGTCTATCTCAACTCAGAGAGCATGTCTATCTCAACTCATAGAGCTTTTCTTTCTATCTCAACTCAGTGAGTTTGTCTATCTCAACTCAGAGAGCTTGTCTATCTCAACTCAGTGAGTTTGTCTATCTCAACTCAGAGCGCTTGTCTATCTCAACTCACAGAACTTGTCTATCTATCTCAACTCAGAGAGCCTGTCTATCTATCTCAACTCAAAGAGCTTGTCTATCTCAACTCAGTGAGTTTGTCTATCTCAACTCAGAGAGCTTGTCTATCTCAACTCAGAGAGCTTGTCTATCTCAACTCAGAGAGCTTGTCTATCTCAACTCATAGAGCTGTCTTTCTATCTCAACTCAGTGAGTTTGTCTATCTCAACTCAGAGAGCTTGTCTATCTCAACTCAATGAGTTTGTCTATCTCAACTCCAAGCGCTTGTCTATCTCAACTCAGAGAGCTTGTCTATCTATCTCAACTCAGAGAGCTTGTCTATCTCAACTCAGAGAGCTTATCTATCTATTTCAACTCAGAGAGCTTGTCTATCTCAACTCAGAGAGTTTGTCTATCTCAACTCATTGAGCTTGTCTATCTATCTCAACTCAGAGAGCTTGACTATCTCAACTCAGAGAGCTTGTTTATCTATCTCAACTCAGTGAGCTTGTCTATCTCAACTCAGTGAGCTTGTTTGTCTATCTCAACTCAGTGAGTTTGTCTACTCAACTCAGTGAATTTGTCTATCTCAACTCAGTGAGTTTGTCTATATCAACTCAGTGAGTTTGTCTATCTCATCTCAGAGAGCTTGTCTATCTCAACTCAGTGAGTTTGTCTATCTCAACTCAGAGAGCTTGTCTATCTCAACTCAGAGAGCTTGTCTATCTCAACTCAGAGAGCTTATCTATCTATCTCAACTCAGATAGCTTGTCTATCTCAACTCAGAGAGTTTGTCTATCTCAACTCATTGAGCTTGTCTATCTATCTCAACCTAGAGAGCTTATCTATCTATCTCAACTCAGAGAGCTTGTCTATCTCAACTCAGTGAGTTTTGTCTATCTCAACTCAGAGAGCTTGTCTATCTCAACTCAGAGAGCTTGTCTATCTCAATTCAGAGAGCTTGTCTATCTCAACTCATAGAGCTGTCTTTCTATCTCAACTCAGTGAGTTTGTCTATCTCAACTCAGAGAGCTTGTCTATCTCAACTCAGTGAGTTTGTCTATCTCAACTCAGAGCGCTTGTCTATCTCAACTCAGAGAACTTGTCTATCTATCTCAACTCAGAGAGCTTGTCTATCTATCTCAACTCAGAGAGCTTGTCTATCTCAACTCAGTGAGTTTGTCTATCTCAACTCAGAGAGCTTGTCTATCTCAACTCAGAGAGATTATCTATCTATCTCAACTCAGATAACTTATCTATCTATCTCAACTCAGTGAGCTTGTCTATCTATCTCAACTCAGTGAGTTTGTCTATCTCAACTCAGTGAGCTTGTCTATCTCAACTCATTGAGCTTGTCTATCTATCTCAATCAGTGAGTTTGTCTTTCTCAACTCAGAGAGTTTGTCTATCTCAACTCATTGAACTTGTCCATCTATCTCAACTCAGAGAGCTTCTATCTATCTCAACTCAGAGAGCTTGTCTATCTCAACTCAGTGAGTTTTGTCTATCTCAACTCAGAGTGCTTGTCTATCTCAACTCAGAGAGCTTGTCTATCTCAACTCAGAGAGCTTGTCTATCTCAACTCATAGAGCTGTCTTTCTATCTCAACTCAGTGAGTTTGTCTATCTCAACTCAGAGAGCTTGTCTATCTCAACTCAGTGAGTTTGTCTATCTCAACTCAGAGCGCTTGTCTATCTCAACTCAGAGAGCTTGTCTATCTATCTCAACTCAGAGAGCTTGTCTATCTCAACTCAGAGAGCTTATCTATCTATCTCAACTCAGAGAGCTTGTCTATCTCAACTCAGAGAGCTTGTCTATCTCAACTCAGAGAGCTTGTCTATCTCAACTCAGAGAGCTTGTCTATCTCAACTCAGTGAGTTTGTCTATCTCAACTCAGAGAGCTTGTCTATCTCAACTCAGAGAGCTTGTCTATCTCAACTCAGAGAGATTATCTATCTATCTCAACTCAGAGAGCTTATCTATCTATCTCAACTCAGAGAGCTTGTCTATCTCAACTCAGTGAGTTTGTCTATCTCAACTCAGAGAGCTTGTCTATCTCAACTCAGAGAGATTATCTATCTATCTCAACTCAGATAACTTATCTATCTATCTCAACTCAGTGAGCTTGTCTATCTATCTCAACTCAGTGAGTTTGTCTATCTCAACTCAGTGAGCTTGTCTATCTCAACTCATTGAGCTTGTCTATCTATCTCAATCAGTGAGTTTGTCTTTCTCAACTCAGTGAGTTTGTCTATTTCAACTTAGTGAGTTTGTCTATCTCAACTCAGTGAGTTTGTCTATCTCAACTCAGTGAGTTTGTCTTTCTCAACTCAGTGAGTTTGTCTATCTCAACTCAGTGAGTTTGTCTATATCAACTCAGTGAGTTTGTCTATCTCAACTCAGAGAGCTTGTCTATCTCAACTTAGAGAGCTTGTCTGTCTATCTCAACTGAGTGAGTTTGTCTATATTAACTCAGTGAGTTTGTCTATCTCAACTCATTGAGCTTGTATATCTCAACTCAGAGAGCTTGTCTATCTATCTCAACTCAGTGAGTTTGTCTATCTCAACTCAGTGATCATGTCTATCTCAACTCATTGAGCTTGTCTATCTCAACTCAGAGAGCTTGTCTATCTCAACTCAGAGAGCTTGTGTATCTCATCTCAGTGAGTTTGTCTATCTCAACTCAGAGAGCTTGTCTATCTCAACTCAGAGAGCTTGTCTATCTCAACTCAGTGAGCTTGTCTATCTCAACTCGGAGAGCTTGTCTATCTCAACTCAGAGAGCTTTTCTATCTCAACTCAGTGAGTATGTCTATCTCAACTCAGAGAGCATGTCTATCTCAACTCATAGAGCTTGTCTATCTCAACTCAGTGAGTTTGTCTATCTCAACTCAGAGCGCTTGTCTATCTCAACTCAGAGAACTTGTCTATCTATCTCAACTCAGAGAGCTTGTCTATCTATCTCAACTCAGAGAGCTTGTCTATCTCAACTCAGTGAGTTTGTCTATCTCAACTCAGAGAGCTTGTCTATCTCAACTCAGAGAGATTATCTATCTATCTCAACTCAGATAACTTATCTATCTATCTCAACTCAGTGAGCTTGTCTATCTATCTCAACTCAGTGAGTTTGTCTATCTCAACTCAGTGAGCTTGTCTATCTCAACTCATTGAGCTTGTCTATCTATCTCAATCAGTGAGTTTGTCTTTCTCAACTCAGTGAGTTTGTCTATCTCAACTTAGTGAGTTTGTCTATCTCAACTCAGTGAGTTTGTCTATCTCAACTCAGTGAGTTTGTCTTTCTCAACTCAGTGAGTTTGTCTATCTCAACTCAGTGAGTTTGTCTATATCAACTCAGTGAGTTTGTCTATCTCAACTCAGAGAGCTTGTCTATCTCAACTCAGAGAGATTATCTATCTATCTCAACTCAGATAACTTATCTATCTATCTCAACTCAGTGAGCTTGTCTATCTATCTCAACTCAGTGAGTTTGTCTATCTCAACTCAGTGAGCTTGTCTATCTCAACTCATTGAGCTTGTCTATCTATCTCAATCAGTGAGTTTGTCTTTCTCAACTCAGTGAGTTTGTCTATCTCAACTTAGTGAGTTTGTCTATCTCAACTCAGTGAGTTTGTCTATCTCAACTCAGTGAGTTTGTCTTTCTCAACTCAGTGAGTTTGTCTATCTCAACTCAGTGAGTTTGTCTATATCAACTCAGTGAGTTTGTCTATCTCAACTCAGAGAGCTTGTCTATCTCAACTTAGAGAGCTTGTCTGTCTATCTCAACTGAGTGAGTTTGTCTATATTAACTCAGTGAGTTTGTCTATCTCAACTCATTGAGCTTGTATATTTCAACTCAGAGAGCTTGTCTATCTATCTCAACTCAGTGAGTTTGTCTATCTCAACTCAGTGATCATGTCTATCTCAACTCATTGAGCTTGTCTATCTCAACTCAGAGAGCTTGTCTATCTCAACTCAGAGAGCTTGTGTATCTCATCTCAGTGAGTTTGTCTATCTCAACTCAGAGAGCTTGTCTATCTCAACTCAGAGAGCTTGTCTATCTCAACTCAGTGAGCTTGTCTATCTCAACTCGGAGAGCTTGTCTATCTCAACTCAGAGAGCTTTTCTAACTCAACTCAGTGAGTATGTCTATCTCAACTCAGAGAGCATGTCTATCTCAACTCATAGAGCTTTTCTTTCTATCTCAACTCAGTGAGTTTGTCTATCTCAACTCAGAGAGCTTGTCTATCTCAACTCAGTGAGTTTGTCTATCTCAACTCAGAGCGCTTGTCTATCTCAACTCACAGAACTTGTCTATCTATCTCAACTCAGAGAGCCTGTCTATCTATCTCAACTCAAAGAGCTTGTCTATCTCAACTCAGTGAGTTTGTCTATCTCAACTCAGAGAGCTTGTCTATCTCAACTCAGAGAGCTTGTCTATCTCAACTCAGAGAGCTTGTCTATCTCAACTCATAGAGCTGTCTTTCTATCTCAACTCAGTGAGTTTGTCTATCTCAACTCAGAGAGCTTGTCTATCTCAACTCAATGAGTTTGTCTATCTCAACTCCAAGCGCTTGTCTATCTCAACTCAGAGAGCTTGTCTATCTATCTCAACTCAGAGAGCTTGTCTATCTCAACTCAGAGAGCTTATCTATCTATTTCAACTCAGAGAGCTTGTCTATCTCAACTCAGAGAGTTTGTCTATCTCAACTCATTGAGCTTGTCTATCTATCTCAACTCAGAGAGCTTGACTATCTCAACTCAGAGAGCTTGTTTATCTATCTCAACTCAGTGAGCTTGTCTATCTCAACTCAGTGAGCTTGTTTGTCTATCTCAACTCAGTGAGTTTGTCTACTCAACTCAGTGAATTTGTCTATCTCAACTCAGTGAGTTTGTCTATATCAACTCAGTGAGTTTGTCTATCTCATCTCAGAGAGCTTGTCTATCTCAACTCAGTGAGTTTGTCTATCTCAACTCAGAGAGCTTGTCTATCTCAACTCAGAGAGCTTGTCTATCTCAACTCAGAGAGCTTATCTATCTATCTCAACTCAGATAGCTTGTCTATCTCAACTCAGAGAGTTTGTCTATCTCAACTCATTGAGCTTGTCTATCTATCTCAACCTAGAGAGCTTATCTATCTATCTCAACTCAGAGAGCTTGTCTATCTCAACTCAGTGAGTTTTGTCTATCTCAACTCAGAGAGCTTGTCTATCTCAACTCAGAGAGCTTGTCTATCTCAATTCAGAGAGCTTGTCTATCTCAACTCATAGAGCTGTCTTTCTATCTCAACTCAGTGAGTTTGTCTATCTCAACTCAGAGAGCTTGTCTATCTCAACTCAGTGAGTTTGTCTATCTCAACTCAGAGCGCTTGTCTATCTCAACTCAGAGAACTTGTCTATCTATCTCAACTCAGAGAGCTTGTCTATCTATCTCAACTCAGAGAGCTTGTCTATCTCAACTCAGTGAGTTTGTCTATCTCAACTCAGAGAGCTTGTCTATCTCAACTCAGAGAGATTATCTATCTATCTCAACTCAGATAACTTATCTATCTATCTCAACTCAGTGAGCTTGTCTATCTATCTCAACTCAGTGAGTTTGTCTATCTCAACTCAGTGAGCTTGTCTATCTCAACTCATTGAGCTTGTCTATCTATCTCAATCAGTGAGTTTGTCTTTCTCAACTCAGAGAGTTTGTCTATCTCAACTCATTGAACTTGTCCATCTATCTCAACTCAGAGAGCTTCTATCTATCTCAACTCAGAGAGCTTGTCTATCTCAACTCAGTGAGTTTTGTCTATCTCAACTCAGAGTGCTTGTCTATCTCAACTCAGAGAGCTTGTCTATCTCAACTCAGAGAGCTTGTCTATCTCAACTCATAGAGCTGTCTTTCTATCTCAACTCAGTGAGTTTGTCTATCTCAACTCAGAGAGCTTGTCTATCTCAACTCAGTGAGTTTGTCTATCTCAACTCAGAGCGCTTGTCTATCTCAACTCAGAGAGCTTGTCTATCTATCTCAACTCAGAGAGCTTGTCTATCTCAACTCAGAGAGCTTATCTATCTATCTCAACTCAGAGAGCTTGTCTATCTCAACTCAGAGAGCTTGTCTATCTCAACTCAGAGAGCTTGTCTATCTCAACTCAGAGAGCTTGTCTATCTCAACTCAGTGAGTTTGTCTATCTCAACTCAGAGAGCTTGTCTATCTCAACTCAGAGAGCTTGTCTATCTCAACTCAGAGAGATTATCTATCTATCTCAACTCAGAGAGCTTATCTATCTATCTCAACTCAGAGAGCTTGTCTATCTCAACTCAGTGAGTTTGTCTATCTCAACTCAGAGAGCTTGTCTATCTCAACTCAGAGAGATTATCTATCTATCTCAACTCAGATAACTTATCTATCTATCTCAACTCAGTGAGCTTGTCTATCTATCTCAACTCAGTGAGTTTGTCTATCTCAACTCAGTGAGCTTGTCTATCTCAACTCATTGAGCTTGTCTATCTATCTCAATCAGTGAGTTTGTCTTTCTCAACTCAGTGAGTTTGTCTATTTCAACTTAGTGAGTTTGTCTATCTCAACTCAGTGAGTTTGTCTATCTCAACTCAGTGAGTTTGTCTTTCTCAACTCAGTGAGTTTGTCTATCTCAACTCAGTGAGTTTGTCTATATCAACTCAGTGAGTTTGTCTATCTCAACTCAGAGAGCTTGTCTATCTCAACTTAGAGAGCTTGTCTGTCTATCTCAACTGAGTGAGTTTGTCTATATTAACTCAGTGAGTTTGTCTATCTCAACTCATTGAGCTTGTATATCTCAACTCAGAGAGCTTGTCTATCTATCTCAACTCAGTGAGTTTGTCTATCTCAACTCAGTGATCATGTCTATCTCAACTCATTGAGCTTGTCTATCTCAACTCAGAGAGCTTGTCTATCTCAACTCAGAGAGCTTGTGTATCTCATCTCAGTGAGTTTGTCTATCTCAACTCAGAGAGCTTGTCTATCTCAACTCAGAGAGCTTGTCTATCTCAACTCAGTGAGCTTGTCTATCTCAACTCGGAGAGCTTGTCTATCTCAACTCAGAGAGCTTTTCTATCTCAACTCAGTGAGTATGTCTATCTCAACTCAGAGAGCATGTCTATCTCAACTCATAGAGCTTTTCTTTCTATCTCAACTCAGTGAGTTTGTCTATCTCAACTCAGAGAGCTTGTCTATCTCAACTCAGTGAGTTTGTCTATCTCAACTCAGAGCGCTTGTCTATCTCAACTCACAGAACTTGTCTATCTATCTCAACTCAGAGAGCCTGTCTATCTATCTCAACTCAGAGAGCTTGTCTATCTCAACTCAGTGAGTTTGTCTATCTCAACTCAGAGAGCTTGTCTATCTCAACTCAGAGAGCTTGTCTATCTCAACTCAGAGAGCTTGTCTATCTCAACTCATAGAGCTGTCTTTCTATCTCAACTCAGTGAGTTTGTCTATCTCAACTCAGAGAGCTTGTCTATCTCAACTCAATGAGTTTGTCTATCTCAACTCAGAGCGCTTGTCTATCTCAACTCAGAGAGCTTGTCTATCTATCTCAACTCAGAGAGCTTGTCTATCTCAACTCAGAGAGCTTATCTATCTATTTCAACTCGGAGAGCTTGTCTATCTCAACTCAGAGAGTTTGTCTATCTCAACTCATTGAGCTTGTCTATCTATCTCAACTCAGAGAGCTTGTCTATCTCAACTCAGTGAGTTTGTCTATCTCAACTCAGAGAGCTTGTCTATCTCAACTCAGAGAGCTTGTCTATCTCAACTCTGAGAGTTTGTCTATCTCAACTCAGTGAGTTTGTCTATCTCAACTCCGAGAGCTTGTCTATCTCAACTCAGAGAGCTTGTCTATCTCAACTCAGAGAGCTTATCTATCTATCTCAACTCAGAGAGCTTGTCTATCTCAACTCAGTGAGTTTGTCTATCTCAACTCAGAGAGCTTGTCTATCTCAACTCAGAGAGATTATCTATCTATCTCAACTCAGATAACTTATCTATCTCAACTCAGTGAGCTTGTCTATCTATCTCAACTCAGTGAGTTTGTCTATCTCAACTCAGTGAGCTTGTCTATCTCAACTCATTGAGCTTGTCTATCTATCTCAATCAGTGAGTTTGTCTTTCTCAACTCAGTGAGTTTGTCTATCTCAACTTAGTGAGTTTGTCTATCTCAACTCAGTGAGTTTGTCTATCTCAACTCAGTGAGTTTGTCTTTCTCAACTCAGTGAGTTTGTCTATCTCAACTCAGTGAGTTTGTCTATCTCAACTCAGTGAGTCTGTCTATCTCAACTCAGAGAGCTTGTCTATCTCAACTTAGAGAGCTTGTCTGTCTATCTCAACTGAGTGAGTTTGTCTATATTAACTCAGTGAGTTTGTCTATCTCAACTCATTGAGCTTGTCTATCTCAACTCAGAGAGCTTGTCTATCTATCTCAACTCAGTGAGTTTGTCTATCTCAACTCAGTGATCATGTCTATCTCAACTCATTGAGCTTGTCTATCTCAACTCAGGGAGCTTGTCTATCTCAACTCAGAGAGCTTGTCTATCTCATCTCAGTGAGTTTGTCTATCTCAACTCAGAGAGCTTGTCTATCTCAACTCAGAGAGCTTGTCTATCTCAACTCAGTGAGCTTGTCTATCTCAACTCGGAGAGCTTGTCTATCTCAACTCAGAGAGCTTGTCTATCTCAACGCAGTGAGCTTGCCTATCTCAACTCAGAGAGCTTGTCTATCTCAACTCAGTGAGCTTGTCTATCTCAACTCAGTGAGCTTGTTTGTCTATCTCAACTCAGTGAATTTGTCTATCTCAACTCAGTGAGGTTGTCTATATCAACTCAGTGAGTTTGTCTATCTCAACTCAGTGATTTTGTCTATCTCAACTCAGAGAGCTTATCTATCTATCTTAACTCAGTGAGTTTGCCTATCTCAACTCAGTGAGTTTGTCTAACTCAACTCAGTGAGTTTGTCTAACTCAACTCAGTGAGTTTGTCTATCTCAACTCAGAGAGCTTGTCTATCTCAACTCATAGAGCTGTCTTTCTATCTCAACTCAGTGAGTTTGTCTATCTCAACTCAGTGAGTTTGTCTATCTCCACTCAGTGAGTTTATCTATCTTAACTCAGAGAGCTTGTCTATCTCAACTCAGAGAGCTTGACTATCTCAACTCAGAGAGCTTGTTTATCTATCTCAACTCAGTGAGCTTGTTTGTCTATCTCAACTCAGTGAGCTTGTTTGTCTATCTCAACTCAGAGAGCTTGTCTATCTCAACTCAGAGAGCTTGTATATCTATCTCAACTCAGTGAGCTTGTATGTGTATCTCAACTCAGTGAACTTGTCTATCTCAACTCAGTGAGTTTGAGATCTATTTTCATATCTGTACTAACGTATTTGTTGAATACCGGATCGGGATTTATGATTGGCTGACTACTGCTCGAGCTCTCGGGGAAAAAAAATAACCTTAGTTCCTACTCGTTCAAGATCTTTTTCCATTTCCACTGCGCATCTCTCGTGTGCCTCGCCTGTGCAAAACGTACTCTAGGCGCACGCGAGACGCGCACAGGAGAACGAATTGTTAGTCCGCTTTATGGGACCAGTTGTTAACGCCCAAAACCCCTCATTATCTTCAAACGTCAGTCATTTCAAAATTTTTAATTTGTTTGCTGTCAGTCAACCAATCAATCTTGCGTGGATGTTGATCTTTGTCATTTCTTCCCTTGTGCAGCGTACTAACTCCACCCCCGAACAATCACTAACTCTACCAAAAACTGATCTATCTATTGACTTTTCTCTACCTTCGTTGTAAGACGTCGCAGGAGTGAATGACAAATTCTGACAATCAATAATTCAAGTCGCAGTTCACGTTTCAGGTAATGGCGTCAACTACCTAATCACTGATATTCGATAAGGGTACAATATTCAACCTGCAGACACGAACCATCTCCACAATAGTGTTGCGAAATTTTCATTGGCTGGTGAATGGGTATAGCTAATACAATGTTTACACAAAGTGACCAATGATAAGTGGCGTTAACTGAGATAGGTGACGCTGTTTGGAATACGCGCACAGGGCTTTTAAGAGAAGGATTCGCATGCAGACAATTGTACACCACACATACACACGTTCATGCATGATGCCCACACTCATACGGAAATAGAGCTTATAGAAGTGTTGAGAGATAAAACAAAAATATGGACATTCCTTTTAGTTTCTTTCATAAAAGTTCTATCACACAAAACTTGAGCTAGGATGTGATTTGGGGGTGGGGGAATAAAGGAAGAGTGAGTGAAGGGAATAACAGAATGAAATTGTTGTCTTTCGTTGGTGGTTCTATCTTATCATCGTCATCATCGAAATCATCACGGCAAACACCACCCCAATATCATTATTACATCAGCATCACGGCAAACACCACCACACACACACACGCATCATCACCCCCACGACTACCACTATCATCATTATCGTGACGAAAACCACCACCGCCGCTACAACCAACATCATCACCCCCACGATCACATTTCTTTTATTTATTTAATTTTTGGATATTTCTATTCTCTGTTTTTTTTGGACATTTCTATTCTCTAGTTAACTTTCTATTTAACTGGTACCCTATTGTTGTGTCGAAAGAATACGGTGACCATGTCACGTGTACATGATTTGTTTGCAATCTGTTCACCCATATCAAGTATGATTTTAGTTAATTCTAAATCGTCCTGTCGCAGGAAACTCCAAGACTTCAAACAGCTGAGGTGTTTCAGATCAAATGTTCACATCTGCTCTTGTCATCATCGCCGGCGTCGAAAGGCTATCACGATTACCTTCTGTCAAAGTAGTCCATTATTGCTGTCGGCAAAAATCTCTCTTAATTATTAAGCTTCGGCTTAAAACGCCAGCGTGGATCACGTAACTGGACAGAAGCTGACATGAGTGTGAAAACTTTGTGATTACCTGGATTTCATTCACTTTGGTTTCACGAGAAAATTAGCAAGAACACAGGAGAAACATGTGAAAACGTCGGTTAGTTTGTACGTGGACAGAAAACTTTCTGATTGATTTCAATTATTGTACGGAAAAAACTGATGTCACCAGGTTCTAACAGTTTACAGACTGGGTCACGTTTGGATTATTCCGTAAATACAACGTACCTATTGTCTGATCTGGACAAAATAATAATAGGGAAATACCCGTAAATGTTTGAGAATTCCCCAACTGTAATGCATTCTATTGTCTATTGTCTATCCCCAGGTGAATGATTGTTGATCGCATTCACACTTGCCGTTAAGCGTAGGGTGGTATCTTAAGCTGTCGTTTCAAGGCCAGATGTGTCGCAGAGGTTGCATTTAGTCCATGTTTGTTCAAGGCTATCTTGATGTTTTCTATCCACCGTTTTCTTGGTCTACCTTTGGCTTTACGCCAGGATAATCTTGTATTATATGCTCTTATTGGTATTTGGTTTGGGTTCATTCTCATAAGGTGACCGAACCATTTTATTTGCTGTCTCTCAATATGTTCGATACATGATATTATACCAACTCTTTTCCTAATTTCTTCATTTCTTATTTTATCTAGTTTAGTAACCATTGCAGCTTTCCTCAAACACTTCATTTCACACGTGACGATTTGTGATAATGCATTCACCTGTAGAAAATTAGGTCGCTCGTACATGCAGTAAAACGATCAATTCTAACATCACCACTACGTAAGGTCTGAGAAAAGTTTAATCAGACGGAGGTCGGCATTCCAACAGAGACACTTTGTTCTTGTAATCAGGAAACAATTGAAAGAAGTAAGCGGGCGTTCAATATAGGAAAATCCCAAGATATTGGGCCAGCATACACTCAGTGAAACACAGTAGTCAATTAGAATTACCCACATTTCATGGGTTTGTGACCTTTCAATTCGGTGAATTCACAAGGTCGTTCTCATTGAACACTGACACATACTTAATTATTGGGAATTTTCTCTGCCTTTTTTTCTTATTTCATTATCTGTATATTATTTTCTTTATCTTAGTAAAAATTTTTTAAATTTCTTTAAGTTTTATCTTTTTTATTCTTTTTTTTTAAACGTAATAATTTTTTTTTCAATTTGCTTTCTTCATTTTATTTAATTTATGTATTTTTTCATTGACCTATATTTTTTAAATTTTTGTAACTTTTTAAAATTTTTCTGTTTTTTATATTTTCATTTATTCTTTCATCATTTACTTATTTTTTGTTTGTTTTTTGTTTTACATTTTTTCTTTCTTTTATGCACTTTATCTTTTCACTTTACTTTCTTTCCTTCGGTCTATGACAGGGCCGTAAATATGATATCCTCTAGAGTGTGAGGGATGGGGTACCTAAATAAAAAGAAAATTATAATTCACAATCATTGGTCAAATGTGTCTCTTTCCTGATCAATTTGTTGTGTTTGTTTTTGAAAAATCGAAGCAAATCATATTCCGGTTTTCGGAAAATAAAAGGGGTGGGGGAGAGAAGATGAACACAACACACACACCCCACCCACGTCTTGATATTTGTTTCGTTTTTCTTTCTTTCATTTCTTCTTTCTTTAGTTTCTTCTTTCTTTCTGTTTCTTCTTTTTCTTTCTTTCCCTCTCTCTTTTTTCTTTCGCTCTGTCTTTCTATCTTTCATTTTATCTGTATGATATTCATTCAGTCTGTCTTTTATCTTTCTATTACTTTCTTTTTCCCCCTTATCTTTCTTCTATATTAATATCTGTCTTTATTTTCTTTTTAATTTTCCGTTAGTTTTTCTTCTGTTTTACCTTTCTTTCTTACTTTATTTCTTCCTTTCTGGCTTTATTTCTTCCATTCCATTTGTTTCGTTTAGCTTCTTTCATTCCTTATTTCTTGCTATTTCCTTCTCCCCACGTCGTTCATTTTTTCTTTCATACTGTTCCTTCCCTCTTCCTTTTTTCCTTCGTTCCTTTTTTTATTTTCTCTTGTTCTTTTTTCCAATCAATATTTTGTGTGAGTCGATAGTATTTCTTCACATCATTCTCCCCACAAAAGATTTTGATTGTTATTGTTGAACGCTAGAAATACTTTGCAATAGTAGACACTTGATGTTAACCACATATGGTGCACAATCTGTGCTCTGCCCCTTTCAGATTAAACTCCCGAAAAGTGTCACCAATAGATAACTTTCATTCGTTAACCTAGATGTAATATGATATTGTTTTGATTTTTATCATCTCACTATTACCACAGCAACCACCACCATCATCAACACCATCATCAACACCATCATCAACAACATCATCAACAACATCATCATCAACACCATCATCAACAACATCATCAACAACATCATCAACACCATCATCAACACCATCATCAACAACATCATCAACACCATCATCAACACCATCATCCACACCATCATCAACACCATCATCAACACCATCATCAACAACATCATCAACACCATCATCAACACCATCATCAACAACATCATCAACACCATCATCAACACCATCATCAACAACATCATCAACACCATCATCAACACCATCATCCACACCATCATCAACACCATCATCAACAACATCATCAACAACATCATCAACAACATCATCACTATCATCCATCATCATCACCCACCTAATACCTGTTTGTTATATCTGATCGTATAACATTAAATATTTTGGTGATCAAAGTTCAGGTAGTCCTGTCACCTTTATTTTAGACAGTATACAAATAATAAAACACAAACATTATACAGATTCGTTTCTTTATTTGTCTCTTCAAAATCTGCATTTTTAAAATGTTCATAGTCTTTACTTCTATCGTTTATGTTACTTTCTTTCTATTAGTCTGTCTTGTACCTTTCCTTCAATCTTTCGTTCCTTCTGTCTTACTTTTTTCTGTCATTCGTTTTTTCCTTCTGTATTGCATCTTTTCTTCATTCTTTCCTTCTTTTGGTATTTTTCTTCTTTCATTGCCTTTTTCCTTGTATGTTTCTTCCTATTTTCTTCTTGTCTTTCCTGCTGTATACAACATTCATGATTTCTTTATTTTTCATTTGGTCTTTTAAGTTTCATATCTTTCTTTTTTTAATTTCTTCTTTCTTTGTCTATTACCTGCTTCCATTACTTTATTTCTTTGCTTTTTCTCTTTCTATCTTTCATATTCTATCTCTTTCCTGTATTTCTTTATTTTCTTCTCTCTATATTTCATTTTCTTTCATTCCTTCTTCATCTCCTCCCTTTTTTCTCGTATTGCTAAAAACAGTTTTGTCTTTCTTTCTTGTTAGCTATTTATTTCATTCATAGCTTTCATTATTTAATTTTTTCCTTCACTGTTTTTCCCCCTATTTTCTTTCATTCTCTCATAATTTCTCCCTTTCTCTTTTATTCTGTCTTCAAATGTTTTTTTTCTTCCTTTCCACCCATCTTATATAATGTCCTTAGTTCTTTCGTTCGTTTTATCTTTTACCTTTCTTTCCTTCTGCCATTTATCTTTCTACCTTTATAACATTCTATCTTACATCAGTGGTATTTTTCCATTTATCGTACTTTTTTCTTTCATTCTTTCTGACATATCTTTTTCCTTCCTTCCTTTGGTCCTTCTGTCTTATCTTTCTTCATTTCCCTTTGTCTTTTAACTTTTGCTATTTCCTTCTTTCTTCTTACGTTTAGTCTTTTTTTCCTTCCTCTCTTTCCTTCTGTCTATATCTTTCTTTTTGTCCTTCCGCTTTGTTATCTCCCTCCCCCCCCATTATTTATATTTCTTTGTTCTCTCGTCTACTACACTTGTTCATTTTTTTCTTCATTTGTTTCTGTATTTTATTTGTTAAATATATTTTCCGTTTGTTCTCATTTCCTTTCACGTTTTATATTTCCCTCCTTACATCTGTAGTTCTTTCCCTCCTTCGTTCTTTTTTCCCTTCTGTCTTTCATGATTTTTTCCATTCTCTTTTTCGTGTATTTTTACTTCCGTTATTAGTTTGTTTTCCTAAAATTTTTCCTTTATGTACTATATAATTTTAAAATTTATTTGAATTTTCCTTGTGCGTTTTACTTTTCTATCTTTCCTTTCATTTTTATCTTTCTTATTCTTTTGTCTTTTATCTTTCATTTTTTGCTCTTTGCTATTATCATTTTCATACGTGCACAATTTTTCGAATTTTTTTTACTTTCATCATTTCTATTTCTTAATTCTATCTTTTTCTTCTTCTTCTTCTTTCTTTCACTTGAAACATGTCTATATCTGTAATTCTGTCTCCTTAATAAAACTCACTGTCTTTTGTAGTTCATACAGTGTCCCATAGAGCTTTGATTCCAGTGTTGTTTCCTCTGGCCAATATGTCTGCCTCAGCGTTTCATGCTCAGAACACTCTTGAAGTATATGTTTGGCACTATGTGCTGCCTGTCCACATGTACACATGGCCGTGTTGCCAATCTTGAACTTTGTATATGTGTGACTGCGGAGTCGGTTGTGTCCTGTTCTGAGACATAGAATTATAACTTGTTCTGATCTGTTCATTGTGATAGTAATCTTGTGTTGGTGTTTGTGGCTTTCTTATTGACTTGATCATCTGTTTTTTTCTGATGGTAGGTGATTGGTATATCTGGTTGGTCTTCGGCATCACCTTCCTTAGCCAGTTGGTCTGCTTTTTCATTTCCTGGTATTCCACAGTGAGAGGGTATCCACTGCATGGTTACCCTATACTGGTAAGACAATTCGTTAAGTAGTTTTTTCAAGTCTGTTAGTTTTCGAGACAGGAGAACTTGAAGCACTAACCTTGCATCTGTCAGGAATACCACAGGCTGTAGGTCAGAGTTGGCAGCAGTTTTTGCATCATAATTATTGCAGAATTTTCCTGACGGTGTTCTTATTGTATCTCTAGGCTTGTGTGGATATTCTATATATATATATATATATATATATATATATATATATATATATATATATATATATATATATATATATATATATCTGTGTATACTCTGACACATATATCTTATGCATATTCCTCATCCAGGAAACTGAGGGTGACTGTCTTTCGCTGCACACTGTTCTGTTCGTCATCGCTTATTATTCCTTTCACATGTGTCTGAATGTATATTGACATTCCATGGCTTTCACTCCACGGGTTTTTTTTCTGGTACAGACCTTAAGTGGCTGCCAACTTCAGGTAGGTCTGTAAGTTGTCTACGGAGTCGTTTAGCTTGATGGATAAAGCTGCTTCTTTTTAGTCGCCCCATTGCTAGATTTTGGAATCTTTCTTTCATTGGATGACTTGGCATACACTGAAACATTTCTGCTTGAATTAGTACTTTTGTGTCTCTGCGTTCGTCAAGTGTTTGCATTCTTCCCATTCTCTGCATCTCTGCTATGGTTTTGATTTAATTGCTCCTAACATTATTCTAAGTGCCTTGTTTTGCACTTTATCTAGATCTTGTAATGTGGTGTTTGATGCAGGACACCACGCAGCTGAACCATATTCCAGGTGTGGTCTTATGCCTTGCTGGTAAACTTTACTGAGTATATTCCCACTGGCTCCCGATGTGGTTCCACTTAGTTTTCTCAGGATAGCTAACTTCCTCCTGGCTTTTGTTGTTGTTTTGTTTATGTGCTTCCATGTCAGCTTATCATCAAAAGTAACTCCGAGGTATGTGGGTTGTTTGTCTTCTTTCAAGAGCTCTACATCTATCTGATATGACCGGTTTTTTTGTTTTTGTGAAAGGGTAAAGAGTGTAGTGCTGCACTTATCTGTGTTAATGCTGACGCACCATCTATTTGCCCACAAGGTTAGGGCATCGATAGCTCTTTGTATTTGTTTAGTGGCCACTGTTGCATGTTCTTCTGTGCACCAGATCACCAGATCGTCAGCATACATTGCCAATTTGATCCCGTGCGATAGTTCAGCAACTAGGTCATTAATGTAAACAAAGAAAAGTGTCGGTGACAGGACTCCTCCCTGGGGGACTCCATGACGTTGTAGAACTTTCTTGCTCTTGCGACCATCTAATTGTACCCTGGCTCTTCTATTATGCAGGTATGCTTTTACCCATTTGTACATTCTTTAGCTAACCCTGCAATTTCGCAATTTCTTTAAGAGCCCTTCTTTCCCGACCTTATCAAATGCTTTCCTGAGGTCTATCCATGCTGCTAGTACCAGTTCCTATCTTGGAAGGTATCCTCAATCTCTTGAGAGAGGTAGGTTGCCTGATCTTCAGTAGAGTAGCACTGTCTGAAACCTGCTTGCTGTGATACCAGAAGGTTTTCACGTTCAAGGTATCATTGCATCCTAAGATTGATAATGCGTTCCATTGTTTTGCATAGACAGCGTGTGATGCTGATGGGCGTGTAATTGGAGACTGTGTTGCCATCTTTTCCTGATTTGAGGAGTGGTATCATTATTACTTCTCTCCACGCATGTGGTACATTACCTGTGGACCAGCTTGTGTTAAAGATCTGCAGTAGCTTTGCTCTTTGCAATTCCCAGGTTTTTAAGAATTTTATTTGACACTCCATCAGCTCCAGGGGACTTTTTCATTTTCAATTTGGATATTGAATGCTCCAGTTCCTTCATTGTGATTGGTGCCTCCATGAATTCAGGTAAAGATTCGCCCTGTCCAATGTTTTGCTGGTTCTCTCGAACCTCCTGTTGTTTTTCTGGGCTGACTTTGAAGTTATTGTCTTCTGCAAAGGAATAGTTAGTTAATTAGTCGTCGGATCATCATCACTGCAAACTGGACACGTCCATAGTTGCTCCGATCTCTCCTTGAGTGTATCCTCCATTACACTTCTGCTGACAGTATCGGTCCTATGCTGGTTGACCATCATTCTTCTGCGACCTCCAAAATGTTCACCTCTAGGAACACCGCATTTCAATCCATGATTTTTAATCTTATCCATTGAAAAGGAATCATCATCCACATTATTCTCACTCTCGCGTGCTATATCTCTTAAGGAGTTCAAAACGTCAGCGCGATCCATTGCCCTATCAGCCTGTGCCACAATCGCGCATGATGCCAGTTGATCCACTCTTTGATTGCCTCGAACTCCCACATATCCCAGCACGAAAATAAATGTAACCACTTTCAAGCTCGCTTTTCTCAAGTCCTCGATCCACTGTTCGCGAACAAGACCCACTTGTACCTTCTTAATCATACTCATAGTCACTCAAGATGCAGACCTGCGTTACCTTCTGTGTGCGTAGCCACTCAAATGCCTTGGTCATCGCCATAGTCTCCATGGTCATACTACTCGTAGTGACCGCAAAGGTACCAATTTCCTCCTTGATCGTTTTACCTGCGCATTGAGCTGTAAAGGCCCAAGCACTGCGAACATGCCTAATTACAGATCCATCAGTGTATATAATCACACCCCCCTCTTTAGTATTATCACTGATTAAAGCCTGCACTTATTTCTCCACAGCTGTGGGACACCATTCTCTGCATTCCCTGCCAAGTGATATTACTACTCTCAAACAAATTTCGAAATCTGTGGGTAGACCTATCCATTCCGCACCTGCTGCCACATCCTGCAATCTGCACACTCTTTGTATGACATCCTCAGCACGTCCCATTCACGACCTCCCTCTCTTGAGTCTGCTGCCTTTAAGTTTCTGTATTTCGGAATGCAACTGGTGTTCCTTATCTGCATATATTTGAAGGTACGCCCGTGCACGGCAATACTGTAATCTATGCTCAGCTGTTGGGCAGTCAAGTAGGTATCGCATAGCGCTTGTCAATGTGTTTCTTGTGCATCCCAGTATGATACGCATTGCTAGCATGCTGCATTCTGGATTCTATCCAGTCTTTCGATCTGAATTTTGCTAATAGTCAGTGCATATTCCACAACAGCCACAACCAAACCCTGGTACAAAAGAAATAACAATCTCTGTTCACACTGTGCAGCAGCCATAACCTTAATTGCTGCTAATCCTTTGCCTGCCCTTATGATAACGTGGTCAACGTGTTCCCTGAAACTCAGGCTTCTGTCAAAAAACACACCCAGATATCTCATTGTGCTAGTTCTTTCAAAACTTTTCCCGGACAACGAAACTTGTGTCATGGGTGTCTTTACCATGTGATTATTCAAGAAAAACACGCCACGAATGTCTTAGACGGATTAACCACTGCTCCCGTATCACGACACCAATTTGTCAATATGTCCAGCTCCTTCTATAGTTCCACGACGCACTCTTCTCGATTTCTGCCCTGTCTATACACCAGGATATCATCGGCATATGACATCGTTCTGCCAACACCTGTGATTTGATTGCCAGAGATATGTACTGTGTATACATTGAAAAGTATAGGAGATAGAGGCGATCCCTGTGGCAGACCAGGGCTAATAACTGTTGGTGCAAATATCCAGTTACCACACTTAAGAAATACTACTCTGTGCATCAGGGCGGCGCCAACCACCGCACGACAAAAGGATTAACTGTAAGATTTAACAGCTGGTGCATCAAGATATCCATGTCTCCATGCGCGAATTGAACCCCTCAAAAACATCCTGCGCAAATATATCTGCATTCTGCCATGTATTCTTTCCTGGGCGATATACTCAAAACAATGTTGGTAAACACTTATTTCTTTCAAGATAACACGATACCTTCCAGGCCACAATTTTTTTCCAAAACCTTGCCAATCGTATTCTGCATAGTTATTATTCTGTAGCCTTGTATCCTGGTGTGGTCCTTCCCAGGTTTGGGTAGTGGAACTAAATAGCTGTGCAACCAGTCTTCTTTCACTGTGCCCTTTAGAAGGCTATTATTTAACATGTCCACCAACTCTCCCAACTCCTCATACGTTCTCCAACTAATGTCATCGTATCTAATGCCATCTGGCCCTGGTGCTGTGTTTTTTATACTTTTCAGCGCCTTCCTGATTTCTTCAACTGTGATTAGCATATGGTTTTCCATGCTCAAGTTCTTACACGTGTCTGTGATCGTTTTCCTGATTTCTTGATATGCCTCCACATTTCTCTGACCAATTTGTGTGGTGTAGTGTGCCAGCAACGCCGCACCTTTTGTCTCGTCCGGCTTCTGTCAGACGGAATCGTCGCTCTGGAAATCGGCAATAGTCACGCATCTTGTCAAACCATTCATGGATTTGTGTAAACGCCAGAAAAACTTTAGTGACCTTTCTCGTGTGATCCCCTGGAAAAATTCGTCCCATTTTGACGCCTTTGCTGACTTTGCAATATCTTTGAATATTTGGACTAAGATATCTTTCTTCCGTTTCCATTATGCGACCTCCATGGGCTGAGCCGTAACACGTTTCCTTGCTCTTTTCCATAGTTCTACTACTTTCCGTTTTTCGCTCCATGCCCTTTGCACCTCTTCATTCCACCGGGGGGGGGGCTTATCCCACACCAGATTTCCCATTACTTGAGCCTTACGTTTGTCTTGACGAATTCTGCTTATAACATCCACTCATCTGCGATCATACTTAAAGGATCTTACCTTTGGCCATATCTGCTTACTTTTGTCATTTTTCAAGAGAACAACACATGGGAGGTGGTCACTGCCATGATGCCCCAGCACGTCCCATTTGCAGATAGCCGCAGAAGCTGATGACACCAATGCCAGGTCGATAGCGCTATCATCATCACCATCCCTGCTTGCCATCCTTGTTGTACGGTCAACGTTAAGGCACACCAGATCCGTATCTGTCAGGGCCTCCTCAAGTGCTCTTCCCTGTTTGTTCGAAGCACTATTGCCCCATGATGTACCTTTCGCATTGAAGTCACCACAAAAGAGGATCTGCTTTTCCTGTTCCATTATCTCCCCTAGGATCTTCCAACCCTGAAGATCAATGCTCGTGTTGCAGACATACACATTTACAATCATGAATGGGTGCTGGACCCTCTGGACTCTCACTGTCTGTAACTGGATATTGTCGCTATCCCACTTGCACATATGAACCTCGCATACACTAAAACCCTCGCGTACTAAGATTGCCTGTCCAAGATGTCGCCTGATGTAGAAACACTGAAATCCGGCTATCCTGATATTACCACTTTCACCTAGCTGTGTTTCTTGCAATGCAATGATGTCAGCATCATAACACATCTTTTCTAGCTCTGGTCTACGCTTGTGTACACTGGCCACATTCCAAAGCAGAACACGCACGTTTTTAATTTCTAGCCTATTCCTGTTGTTTGTCTGGGCTGACTTTGACGTTATTGTCTTCTGCAAAGGAATCTGCAAAGTAATCAGCTGTATGTTTACCTGTTAAAATGTTTCTATTTTTATAAAGTGTGATCCTTGTATTTCTCCCTGTACCTTCATCATTTAGTTGTTTTACAAGTTTCCATAATTTCCTAGTGTCTCTTTCAAGGTTCAGAGACTGTTTTTTCTTTCCAGCTGCTCCGTCTGGCTTGTAACTTGGCTCTTTGAAATTTAACCTTTGTTTGCTGATATTTGTTGTGATGTTCTTGGCTAGGTCTGTTCTCTGCCTGCTGTCTAGATGTTTCCATCTCATTTTGCAGCTTTTCCAGTTCATCATTCCAGTAAAGTGTGTAGTTTTTGCGTGCCCCTCTGGGTATGGTTTTACTAGCAGCATGTAGTATACATCTATTAAATTCACTCACTGCTCTATTGATGTCTTTGTCCAAGTTCATGTCCTTAGCTAGAACACTGGTTAAATGCTGGTACATTTTCTAGTCTGCCCTCTTATAGTTCCACCTAGTGAGCGTGCTTCTGTCCTTGGTAAATTCATTGTGGATTTCCAGAAATACTGGTCTGTGGTCAAAACCCCAAAGCTGCTTTCCAACGATACGTGTGATGTTCCATTCCAAGCCTGGTGAGTTGAATGCCAGGTCTGGTGTAGAGGTGGTGTGCCATGCTCTCGAGTAGAAGGTTGGTGAGTCTGCTGGCTGGTTAATAAGGATGAGATTATTTTCATCCTGCCAGCTCTCAAGTTCCTCACCTCTCTTGTCGATATGATCGTAGTCCCAGCTATGAGAGTGGCTGTTGAAGTCACCACACACCATAAGTCTCTCTGTGTCTGGAATTGTGTCTAGTGCGAATGGTTTATCATTTGGGCAGTAGTAGTTCAGGAGATGGAATTCTGCACTGCCTGTTTTTAGGTGGATCATCTGGTATTCTGCCCCTTCCATATATACTTCCAGCTGACATGCGCTAATATTGTTTTTAACAAGTGTCAGAATTCCACACTTTCGCCTGTCATTTCTGTCAGACCGGTAGCACTGGTAGCCTCTGATTTTGAAGGCTATGTCGCTGCTGAGGTGTATTTCTTGGATACAGCATATATTAACTTGTTCTTCACTGAGGACATTTTCAAGTTCCAATTTTGTGCTGTATCCATTTCTTTTACTGTTGACACCCTCAGCATTCCAGTGCATTATTTTTATTGGTCGTTTGTTTGTTTGGCCAGTAGCTCTATTCCCTTGCCTCCTGGCTCCTCGGGGCAATTGAGAAGGACTTCCAGTAACTGAGGTTGGGCCCTTTCGAGGTATAGGGCCCGGCACCGTCCCTGCCTGAACGTCCGCCACAGGGCAGGCACCATAACTATTTATAAATACAGGCATGTTTCCATTGTGTTTTGTGCGTGGCATCCTGATTATCTGTGCGCCTTTTGGCTGGATGCCTCCGTCTTCAGCACTCTGCTTTCTTGGGCAGGACTATGGTCCGGCTGGAGTGGGATTGCCCGACCAGTCTTAGTTTCCATCACCTGATGGCTGAACTAAGCCCCATTACCACTGCACGGTTCTGGCCTCGATTGGGGGGGGGGGGGGGGGCAGGCAGTTGATTTAGAAATTCTACAGTTGTTTTTGTTAGGAGATCTTTAAGTTCATTTTGGATAGTTTGGAGTACTGAAATGCAGTCACACAAGAAGATTATATTAGCTCCTTTGAGCCTCTGTTCCTCTAGAGCCTCGGATGCTTATAAGATTGCTTGTAGCTCTGTCCTGTAATGTGTTGATAATTTGCCAGTAGCGATTGAGAGTTTTAGTTTTGGGGTGTTTGGTATGAGTATTAGCATCCCAGCTCCTCCTTTCTTTACTGCACCCTCTGATGATCCATCTGTGAAGACATGAATCCACTGTGAGATAGGGTATTGGGTGTCTAGGTGATCAAGTGTTTTTGCCTTAAGCGAAGTTACACGCTGGTTACATCTTCATTGGCTTTTATAAGTTTTTTTGATAGGTGATTGAAGCTTGGCCTTTTCATTCTGTTTTTTTGGTAGTTCATTTGTTTTCTCATGCATAGAGTGATGTTTCAGGCGTCTACATTTTTCTGTAATAATTGTGATTTTCTCATCCCTGCGGTCTGTTAGGTTTTGTAATCCTGCTGTTGCTTCCATTGACGTTATAGGTGTGCTCCTTAGTCCTCCTGTTATGATTCGGAGACCTGCATTTTGAATTTTGTCCAGCTTCTGAAGATTGGTATCTGCTGCTGTTGCATATGTGGTCAATCCATATTCCAGAGTTGGGCGAATATGACCTACATGGACTTGTCTTATGGTGTTTTTATGTCGGCTCCCCAATCTGTCCAAGATAGTTTTTTCATTATTTGTCGTCTGCGTGTGGCTTTTTTTGTTCTATCTCTTCAATTTGTGATCCCCAAGTAAGTCTTTTGTTAAATTTTAGTCCCAGGTAGACTGGTGTGTTTTCTTTTGGGAGTGGGGTATTGTCTAGAGTGAGAGTATAATTTTCAGGCTTTGTGGAGAGGGTGAAAAGTGTAGTGACGGTCTTGCTTTTGTTTATTTGAACACCCCAGGTTTTTGCCCACTCTTCAACTTTGTTTATTGCCTCCTGCATTATAACTTTTGCAACTCCAATATATTCTGATTGGGCCCAGATAGCAGGATCGTCTGCATGGAGAGCTATATGTACATATGGTGTGAATAGTTTTGGCAGATCGTCTATAACAACTATGAAGAGTGTGGGGGATGGAATTCCTCCACGTGGGACACCTTCTGTTATGTTTACCATTTTACTTTTCATTCCCTGGAGTTTGACTCTTTGCATGTCTGCCTTGGAAAAAGGAAGCTTTTTATCCACTGAAACATTTTGCCTCCGATTTCTTTCTGGGCAAGTTTTAGCAATAGCCCCTCTTTCAAAGAATGTGGCTAGGAGTTTTGATTTCTTCTGGAAAGCATCTTCTATTTCCTGGGCAAGGTATATTGTTTGGTCTTCAGTGCATCTTTGTTTTCTGAAGCCTGATTGGCAATCGTCTAGAAGATTGTTTTCCTCCAGGTAGTTTAAGAGTCTGTTATTCACTATTTTTTCCCATGACTTTTCCTAAGCAACTAAGTAGACGGATAGGGCGGTAGCTTGTTTTGTTGGTTTTTGGTTTTCCTTTCTTGGCAATTGGAATTATTTCTGCCTCTGTCCATTCTTCTGGGAAGATCCCTTGCACCCATGATTCATTAAAAAGGTCTAGGATTCTGCTTCTACCCACAGGACCTAGGTGTTGGATCATTTCATTTGTGATTCCATCGGGTCCAGGGGCGTTCTTCTTTTTGAGATTTTGGATTGCCAAGTTAAGTTCTGATTTGTGAAAAGGTGAGGTCATTGTGCCTGGGCAAGGTTGATGTTCATTTACAAGGTTTTTTTTCTCTCGTCTTACTTCGGTAGTTCTTGTTCTAGTTATCTTAATTTTGCTTTCTCCAGCATAGGAGTTTGCTAGAATATTTGCATCTTGTGTCCCAGTGTAGGACTTTCCCTTGTCTTCTATGATGATACTGCTTTGGGGGTTGTTTTCTTCATTGAGACACTTGATAAGTTGCCACATTTTTGTTGAGTCTTTTTCCATGTTGAGTGTTGCTGTTTTTTCTTTCCAGCTGAATCTAATGCTGTTTAGCTTTTCTCTCCTGAAAATTGCTTGCAGTCTATTGTGTTCAATGATATTGGTTTCTATTGGTCTAGTTTCCATCTTGGATCTTGCAGCAGAGGCTTCATCATGCATAGCCTGGAGGTTTTTATTCCAGAAGGGTTTGTAGTTTTGTCTTCTTCCTCTAGGTATACTGTTGTTGGCAGCTTCCAGGATTATTCCTGTTATTAATTTTGCATCTTTTCGTATATGTCTTGTTGTGAGGTGTGTTTGTAGTTTTTCCTCTGTAAGACGTTGGTAAGTGTCCCAGTTAGCCTTTTTGTAGTTCCAGCTAGCGATTTTGTGTTGTTGCTTTTCTGTCTTGTGGTTCCATTTTATTGTTAATATTACGGGCTTGTGGTCACTCCCACCAAGCTGTTGTGCCACTACTCTTTCTGTCACACGTTGGATGTCCTCTGTTGCAATGTCAAGATCTGAAGTGCTCTGAGATTTCCATCGCCTGAGTAAAAGTTTGGCTCTGATGTTCATTTATAAGAACTAGCCTATTGTCTATCATCCAGTCTTCTATTTCTTCTCCTCTCAAGTCCATAGTTGGGTAACCCCAGCTAGGGGAATGACTGTTGAAATCTCCAACTATAATATGAGTTGATGACGTGAGAGGTATTGTCCTGTGGTGTAATTCTTTGTTGTTTGGGCAGTAGAAATTTGTGATAATCAGTGGTTCTGGGGTTGTGTGTAATTTGATGGTGAGATGTTCTGAGTCCTCTGGGTTACGTGCGATTTCTGTAGTAGGTATGTTATTTCGTACCATTGTGATGATCCCTCCTTTGTGGCCTAATATATCTAGTCTGAAGCATTCAAAGACTCTGATGGAGAATCTGACATTAAGATGTGTCTCCTGAATGAACAAGGCATCAATATTTTGCTTTTAGAGGAAATTCTGTAGTTCTAATTTCTTCTTAGCAACACTCTCACTGTTCCACTGCATGATTTTTATTGTGTTTTTGTTGTCGTTATTGGTTTGGCCGGTTGCTCTACATGTTTAATCCCGGGTCCCCGATACACAGTCATCATCAGTAGCTTTTGGTGGACCCATTCGAGGTTGGGGGTGCGGAGCTCCTTCTGCCTAGCGATGAGCCACAGGGGCAGCCCCACATCGTGTAACGAATCCGAGCATAGTCATTAACTGTATAATGCGTACATGTCCCATTTCCATTGCTGGGTACCCACGACTGTTCAGGCTGACATGTTCCGTCTTCGGTGAGGGAAGTTATGTAGTCTTCCTATCCATGTTCTTGGACATTCCAGCACTGCCCGCAACATCGGAGGTTTGTGGAGTGGCCTTCTCCTATTTTTTCTGTTAGGGTTGTCTCCCATTGCCTTTCCATCTGACTTTGGTGACTGCAAGGAAAAAAATAAATTAAAAAAAATTCTGCTGTCATTTCTTTCTCTATCTTCTTCCATCACCTCTGTCTTTATTTGGTTCATTTTTCTTTCTTGATGTTCATTCTACCTCTATTTTTTATTCCTTAGTTTTTTAATTTTCTCTCGCTATTCCTAAATATCATCCCACTTTTCCTTGAGGCGACAACGTCTCTTCACAAAAACGTTTGGTTAATTTGGTTTTGAAAGCTAGAATTAATTAGTTTGCAAATTTAGACAATCGACGTTAACCACATATGACGCCCAATATGTGTTCTGTCACTTACAGATTAAACTACTTGAATCTGACTACGTTAGATCACGTACGCAGTAGCTACTACATTCATTAACCTGGCTGTATCATGATGTTGTTTTGTATCGAATCTTCTCACTATTAACGACCACGATTTAATACGGTTATTGTTACTTGATGTTTATATGTGTCCTTGTCTTTCATCATCTTCACTTCCATCATCATTGTTATCATCATCATCATCATCATCATCATCACCGTTACCACAAACACAACCACCAACATCATCAATATTATCATCTCACCATCATTATCACCACTGTAATCACTATCATCACATCATCGTAATTATTATAATCAGTATTATCACCTTGGACATTGGATTCTAGAACAATACATAAGATTAACACCACTGAAATGAAATGTGTGAGACGTATGATTGGAGTTAGCTTGAGAGACAAAATCAGGAATGAAGAACTAAGGAAACAATTAGGGATTAAGTCAACAATAGAATACATACAGAAACAACAAGTTCAATGGTACAGCCACATAACCAGACAGAAAGAGCAAAGTATTATCCAAAAAAGATTTAACAAACGATACGAAAACAGTCGACCTATTGGACGCCCTCGTAAAAGGTGGATAGATAGTGTATTAGAGACACTCGGAAATATAACAGCAGAAGAGGCAAATAGAAGGGCAAAAGACCGTACACTCATTCTCCCCTCAACACCGAAAGATACACGAGGACAGAAAGAAGAAGTATTACCACCATCACCACTACAACCACAGTCATCATTCTCATCACCATCCTCATCATTATCATTAGGTTTTAATTATTTAAATAGACCCTAATAAGGTCCTACATATGACTGTACTAAAATAGAGTGGCTGGAAGAAGGAATTTCTTTAAAAAAACATAAACTGTTTTTGAAGATTTTTTTTAGAGCAAAACATTGTACTACTAAAAGTAGTTTTATCGATGGTTCTTGTTTCATTGTCTTCTTCTTCTTCTCGTTCGGAGTTTGACATGTCTACACAGCAAGTCCTGTTTTCTTAATTTTTGCTACTGTATTTGAAAGCTCCTCAGTGCTCCCATACATCTTTCTGTGGATATCCATCTCTGTGGGCCAGTGTTCTTCCCTTAACTGGTTTAGTGTATTGCAGTCTTGCAGGATATGTTCAGCTGTCTGTACTGCCTGCCCACAAGGGCACAGTGGTGACGGGACCAATCTTAGTCTATTTAAGTGGCTGTTTAATCTGTTGTGTCCTGTTCTGAGGCGGAAGATAATAACCTGCTCTTCTCTGTTGAGATAGTGGTAATTGTCTTTTGGGTGGTCGACTTTCCTGATGGCTTTGATGAGGGTCTTCTTTTCTTGGTAGGTGATTTCTTGGTCTTTTTGTTCCTGTGTTGCTTCATCCTTTGCCAGTCTGTCTGCCTCTTCATTTCTTGGTATTCCACAGTGGGATGGTATCCACTGTAGTACTATCCTTCTTTGGATGCTCACTGCTCGCATGACTTTCTTCAGGTCTGGCAGTTTATCGCTGTCAAGGGCTTGTAGGACAGACATAGCATCAGTAAGAAATACCACCTGCTGGCATTGACTTGTGTTTTTAATTATTTCTGCAGCAATGTTTAAAGCCTCTACTTCTGCAGAGTAGTTGGAGCAGAATATTCCAGTTGGTGAACATGTGGATTCATTTTCTTTTTCTTGATATTTTATGTACACGCCAGCACCTCCATTCTTTACTGCTCTGGTTGCTGATCCGTCGGTATATACTTGTATCCATGCTTCTCTGGGGTACATATCTTCAATCATGTTGCATACTATTGTTTTCTTTTGAAGATTATTCAGTTCTATCATAGTGTGGTAGTTGTTTATGGTGGTTCTGATAGTGAGATTTGGGTGTTGTTCCCACGGAACTGGAAAAAGTGATGGTGATATCTCTCTTGTTATGTCTGGTAGTTCATCCTTATATTTTCTGTTTAGTTTTTTGGATTGGTGTATAAAACTGCTCCTCTTCAGTCTTCCACTGGCTAGGTCACCGTATCTTGCCCTCATTGGATGTGCTGGCATGCCCTTGTACTTTTCTGCATGTACCATGATTTTAGTGTCTCGCCTGTATGGTAAGGGGGTGATGCCTGTAATTTTTCCCATTTCATTTATGGGAAAGGTCTTCATGGTACCTGTGATAAGGCGAAGTGCTTGATTTTGTACCTTGTTCAGGGCTTGTAGATGGGAGGTGGCTACAGAAGTCCATGCTGTTGATCCATATTCTAGTACTGGTTTAATTGCACCAGTATATACCTTCTTCAAAGTTGCATCATTAGGCCTCCAGTTTGTTTCTGCCAATTTCCTCAGGAAGGCAAGTTTCTTTCTTGCCTTTGCTTCTATTTTCTCAATGTGAGGCCTCCATGTCAGTCTCTTATCTAGGGTAGTGCCCAAGTACACCGGCTCGTCTTCTGTTTGGATATGTACATTTCCGAGTTTTATCTCTCCTCCTTTGTCCTTATTTGAATGTGTGAAGAGTGTCGTTGAAGACTTTTCAGCACTTATCTTTACCATCCATTTATCTGCCCATGCTGCTATGTTGTCTGCTGCCTTTTGTATTTGTTTGTTGGCGATCTTTAGATGTTCTTCTACACACCACACCACCAAGTCATCAGTGTACATTGCAGCTCTTACACCGTGTGGCAATTCACAAATTATATCATTTATGAAGACAAGAAACAGAGTTGGAGACATTACTAAACCTTGAGGAACTCCATGTTTTAGGAGAACTTTTTTGCTGTTGTATCCTTCTATGGTGACTCTTGCTTTCCTATTGTGTAGGAAGGAACGGATCCACTTGCTCATGTTGCCCCTATTCCGTTTCTTTGCAGCTTTATTATCAGTCCATCTTCCCAGACCTTGTCGAAAGATTTTTGAAGATCTATGCATAGGGTGAAAACTTTTTTCTTTTCTTGAAATGAGTTTTCTATGACCTGGGACAGGAATATTATTTGGTCTTCTGTGCTGCTACACTCTCTTAACCCACCTTGTTCTGGCACCAATAGCTTCTCAGATTCTAGGTACCACTTTAGTCTTCTGTTGACCATCATTTCCATTGTCTTGCAGACACAATTCGTTAGACTTATTGGTCTATAACTGTCGGGCTTCTGTTTGTCCTTGCCTTTTTTAATAATAGGACACATAAACGCTTCTCTCCACGACTGTGGTACATTGTTTCCCAACTATAGTTGTATATCTGTAATAATTTGTACATTGCTGCCTGTCCTAGGTTCCTAAGCATTTCATTGGTGACACCGTCCGGTCCTGGTGATTTTATATCCTTTAGTTTTCCTATATATGCCTTTAAATAGACCGATTCGAAGAACAGCCCTGATTGGGAGAGAGTTAGCAAAGTACCATATTGACATAGCAGCTCTGAGTGAAACACGACTTGCTGGAGTCGGTCAGCTCTGTGAAGGAGTTGCAGGATATACATTCTTTTGGAGCGGAAGAGATATAAAGGAAAGACGTGAAGCAGGAGTAGGCTTCGCCATTAAAACAACACTCGTTGGCAAACTAGCAGGCCCACCAAAGGCAATGAATGACCGCCTCATGACAGTAAAAATCCCCATGCTCTCTGGTAAAAAATATGCAACAATCATCAGTGCGTATGCACCAACACTGGCAAATCCAGAAGAAGTTAAAGATACGTTCTATGATGAACTTCATGCAGCTATCAGTGCAGTTCCAAAAACTGATAAGCTCATATTACTTGGAGACTTCAATGCAAGGGTGGGTAAAGACAATATCTGCTGGAACGGTGTAATAGGGAAATAGGGAGTGGGTCAGTGCAACAACAATGGAGTTCGTCTGTTACAAACTTGTGGCGAACATGACCTCCTCATTACCAACACCATATTTCAACTCCCAATCCGAAAACGGACCTCCAGGATGCACCCTCGATCAAAACACTGGCATCTTATAGATTATATAATTGTAAGAAGAAAGGATCGCCAAGATGTTCGAGTGACAAAATCCATGTGCGGTGCAGACTGCTGGACTGACCATCGTCTTATTGTGTCAAAACTAAGAATTCGCATACATCCTGCCAGACGCCCACAAGGAAGCAAAGCAAAGAAACGTATAGACGTCAGAAAGTTATCAAATGTAAACACACAACAGTCCCTAGCCTCTACTCTGGATGAATGTCTGAAATCTGCGCGGCTAGAGCAAGATGTAGATACGAACTGGACATATCTGAGCAAGCAAATTTACAACACTGCTACTGAGGAACTAGGTCATTCTATCAAAAAACAAAATGACTGGTTTGATGAGAATGATAATAAAATCAAAGAAATGTTAGACGAAAAACACCACCTTTTCAAAGCATACTTAAATGATCCAAAATCAATGTCTAAAAAAGAAGCACTCAATTGCAAACGGAAAATAATTCAAAATAAACTACGCCATATGAGGGACTCATGGCTGAATAAGAAAGCAGATGAGATACAAAGATTTGCAGACACAAACGATTTAAGAAACTTCTATGATGCGCTTAAAATGTTATATGGTCCAACCTCATCAGGATCTTTTCCACTTCTCAATGCAAATGAAACACAACTAATCGTAGAAAAAGATAAAATCCTGCAGCGCTGGGTAGAACACTTTGAGCACATTTTGAATAACCCATCATCAATAAATGAAGAGGCTATCAACCAACTACCGCAGGTTCCTCTCAATGAAATGCTAGGTGACATCCCTACTTTGGAGGAAACTCGTAAAGCAGTTCATCAGCTTTCTAGTGGAAAAGCACCTGGCTCCGACTCAATACCAATCGAAATATACAAATATGGTGGTAAAAATCTTATTGAGAAACTTCACATAATTTTCCAACAGTCATGGATAAGCGAAAAAATTCAAAAGCAAAAGTTTAAGGATGCTACAATTATACACCTGTATAAACGTAAAGGGAACCGCCAGTCCTGTAACAACCATCGTGGTATCTCTCTACTGTCCATTGCTGGAAAGATATTTGCCAGAATCATTTTGAACCGTCTTACATCTCATCTAAATGAAGGACTACTACCCGAAAGCCAATGTGGTTTCAGAAAAGAACGTGGAACAAATAATATGATCTTTGCTGAAAGACAGCTTCAAGGAAAATGTCAAGAACAACACTGTGACATGTACACATCATTCATATACTTGACAAAAGCATTTGACACAGTAAGTAGAGAGGATCTGTGGAAGATTCTGGCAAAGTATGGATGTCCACAGAAATTTATCTCAATGGTGCAGCAATTGCATGATGGAATGCAAGCTAGAGTTCAGGATAATGGAGAGTTATCTGAAACCTTTCCTGTCTCAAATGGAGTAAAACAAGGATGTGTATTAGCACCTACCGTATTTAGCATCACGTTCTCTGCTATGGTGGATGATGCTTTCAGAGATCTAGACCTGGGAGTAAACATCACCTATCGCATAGACGGAAAATTGTTCAACCTTCGGCGGCTTCGAGCAAAAACCAAAATTAAATCACACACATTTAGGGATCTTCTATTTGCTGATGACTGTGCCCTAAATGCCAACTCTGAGGCTGATCTACAATGTATTATAGACAGATTCTCCAAAGCCTGTACCAACTTTGGGCTTACCATTAACACAGAGAAAACAGAAGTCATGTTACAACCAGCACTTGGCAAAAGCTATCTCGAGCCCTGCATAAAGGTAAATGGCGTAGCACTGAAAGTTGTGAATAGATTCACATATCTAGGCAGTACGTTATCACAAAATGCCAACGTTGATGATGAAGTGTATACAAGGATCGACAAAGCAAGCAATACTTTCGGCAGATTGTACGCAAATGTTTGGCGTAGAAATGGCATTAACCTACAGACTAAGCTGAAAGTTTACAGAGCAGTGGTACTTCCAGTGCTGCTAAACGCTAGTGAAACATGGACTGTGTATAGACGTCATGTGAAAAAACTCAATCATTTTCATACAAATTGTCTCAGAAAAGTTATGAACATCAGATGGCAAGACAAGATTCCAGATACCACTGTCCTTGATAGAGCTGGTATCCCAAGCATTGACACGATCCTGATGCAGACACAGATTCGTTGGGCAGGTCATTTGGTGCGCATGCCAGACCATCGTCTGCCAAAGATACTTCTCTATGGTGAGCTAGAGAAGGGTATACGATCTCAAGGTGGCCAAAGGAAGCGCTACAAGGACTCGTTAAAGGACTCACTGAAAGCCTTTGAAATAGACCACGATACATGGGAAGAACTTGCACAAAATAGATCTACATGGCGTTCTAAAATAAAAAAGAGCGCATCATCTTGTGAAAAGAAGAGAAATGCAGCAGCTCAACAGCGGAGAACAGCTAGAAAGTCACGAATAGACCAAGATCCGTCTACAGTCGTTATTCCATGTCCAAACTGTCCAAGGAACATTTACAGCTCGAATAGGGCTCATTAGCCATCTACGAACTCATAATCAAGGACATAACTAAAATTGAATTTTCAAAAGTGGATGTAACAAATGGTCATCATCACTTGTGATGGACGAACAACATATGCCTTTAATTCTTCTATTGTGAATAATTTGGACATGACATCTGGGCAGTTTGTGTTGTTCTTATCATTATTCATTTCTTGACGAATGCTTCGTTGTCTACATGTATTGATGGTAATTGTGCTTTCTTTTCTGTAATATTTCGCAAACTTGTCTACTGCTTCTTTGCCAGAGTGGAATTTACCTGAATCTTCCAGCGTAATTTTTTTGTCGCTGGGTATTGCTGTCATCATTTATTTGCTTGGTTAGTTTCCACAGCTTTCTCCCTTCCTTTTCAAAATTTTATTTTTGAGTTTTTTCCCTCCAACTTCTTCTCTGTGTTTCTATGTTTTCTTTAGTGAACTTTGTTTTGATTTTTTGTAGAGCGATGTGATTCTGTTGTGATGGTTGCTTCTCTGCCATATTACGTGCTTCAGTCAGTTCTTCCTGTAGTTTTTGAAGTGTATTGGTCCAATATGGTACATAATTCTTCCTTGCTCCTCTTGGTATTGTCTCCTTAGCTGCCTGAAGTATTCCTTTATTAAACTCCATGATAATAGTGTTGATGTCTCTGCCTGTTAATTTTATGTCTTTTGCAAGTAGGTTTGCTCTATTTTTATATATATGCCAGTTTGCTTTCTTGTAGTTCCATGCTTCGTTGGTCTTGTAATTGTTGATTTGTTCACTTGGATGATAACTGGGCGTTGATCACTGCCACCAAGTTGTTCGCCTATTGTTCTTTCCATTATTCCAGCCAGTTCTGAGGTGCAGAATGCCAGGTCTGGGGTTGAGGTGTTATGTCATCTTCTTGAGTAGAAAGTAGGTGGATCTTGTGGATTGTTCAGGAGGATTAGGTTGTTATCATCTTGCCAACTTTCTATCTCTTCTCCCCTTCTGTCTAAATTGTTATATCCCCAGCTTTGGGAGTGGCTATTAAAGTCTCCTACTACCAGAAAGTGTTTGTTTGGTATGTTAATTCTGGTCATGTTTAGTGGGATGTCATTTGGGCAGTAGAAGTTTAGTATGTCCAGTTGAAGGGAGTTGTCTTTTATATGAATAAACTGGTATTCGTCACCTTCCTCTTGTGTTTTTGTTTCTATGGCATTGATGTTATCCTTGACCAGAGTTAGTATGCCGCCTTTCCTCCGATCTTTCCTGTCTACTCTAAAGCATTGGTATCCTCGCATTTTGAATGTCATTTTTTCGTTGAGATGAGTTTCCTGTATGCAGAAAATACTAATTTCTTTCTGATGCAAGGTGTTTTCTAGTTCGGTTTAAAAAATTTTTTTTTAGCTCCCTCTGCATTCCAGTGCATAATATTCAGAGGGGTTTTCATTTTGTCTAGTTGGCCAGTCGCTTTCCTCTTCTGCCTCCTGGCTCCACGAGGTAGACTAGAGGGACCTCCAGTGGTTGGGGGTGAATTCTGTCGTCGTTCAGAATCCGGCACTGCTTCTGCTTGGGGGAACTTCACAGGGCGAGCACCATGATGACGATTTTTATAATTTTGTCGTGCAGACATGTCAACTATTCGGTTTGCATGATGCCATGGTTGCTGGTGCGCCTCTCGGCCTGGCATCTCTGACTTCAGCACCTGTGCTTGCTTGGGCAGTATTGTGACCCTGCTCGATAATGGGTTGACCCGACCAATCTTAGTTTCCAGCCTCTGTTGGCTGGACTAAGCCCCATCTCCACGTCAAGGAGTTGACTTGATGGGGGTTGTTTCATTGTGATAGATGTTATTTGATTTTCATAAGAGGGGCCAAGGGATGAAATTATAAAAAATGTTAATGAGTTAAAAATAAACCGTTCAGAATCGTTTGCCGAGATGTTAAATTATTTTTATCAAAAACGTATTGTTCATTTGGATTGATCATTTGAAGTTAGGTTTAGAATAATAATGTCGCTATAGAAATATTTTTTTATCAAAGAAATGTGATCCAGTATCAAAGATACCTTATTTAACCTATATTAAAAAAAAGTTAATCTAAATTATAAACAACCGCTGGATTATGTAGATGCTTACATCTCACATCTGATTATTAAATATAAAGGCATGACCCTCACGGTAGAATGTGCACCGTTCTAAAAGTAGTTGTTTCCACTGTACATTTGTATAAAGCAATGTTACATATGGAAATTCCCGTTTAGCACCAAATATTATTTTTCCTGAACTTAGAATTATGTGAAATCAAAAACGGATATTGACTCGATTTCAAGTCACAAGTCAGAGGCACGTCTCAATATTTACAGAATGTAGGCGGCACTAAGCATATTACCTTCTGCAAGTCTATGTGAGAATGAATCTGAAAGCGAAATATTTTACTGAGCATAACATTGCTATAAAGATTTATCAATACTTCTGCAGAGAGCGTAAAAAGGGACATCTTTATTGTTCTTTATCAAATCCTGAGAAGAGAACAATGCATATTTTAGGTTTGTGTAAACGTTCATTTGATCGAATAGTGGAAGCAAGCGGATATTTATTGCCAACAAATTCACGAAAGCAAGGAAGGAAAGAAAAGATAGACAGTTTCGATAAGGACCTAGTAAAAAGAGAAATATGTAGAATGTTTGATAAAAACGAAGAAGTGACACTTAGAAAGTTGAAGATTTGGCTGAAAACTAATAACGACATTGAAATATCAAAAACTTTATTATGGAAAACTGTAAGAAATGCAGGCTTCACCTTTAGAAAGTATGCTGGTGGAAAAAACATTATTTGTGAAAAGCCACATCTGGTAGCTCTTAGAAGCAAGTATTTACGTGAAGGGAATGCGCGAGAATGGTTATGATATTGTGTATTTAGATGAAACTTGGA
Source organism: Meghimatium bilineatum (assembly GCA_034231615.1). Taxonomy (NCBI): domain Eukaryota; kingdom Metazoa; phylum Mollusca; class Gastropoda; order Stylommatophora; family Philomycidae; genus Meghimatium; species Meghimatium bilineatum. The sequence continues at coordinate 61,318,046 of CM067311.1, read as the reverse complement.
TCAACGCTCATCATACAAATGAAAAGGAATGGCAGTTAGCAGATGGAAGTATTAAAAGATCAGTACCAAGTAGTAAAGGGCAACGTTTGATAGTTGCACATGCAGGTAGCAGACATAATGGGTTGTTGCAGAATGCTCATCTAATTTTCATTTCAAAATCCATTGACAATAGAGACTACCACTCCGAAATGAATGGGCACATATTCGAAGACTGGATCGAAAAAAGTATTCTTCCAATATTAGATAGACCTTCTTGTCTGATAATGGACAATGCTTCATACCATAACGTAGTGAACGTAGAAGATAGAATCCCAACATCATCAAGTACAAAAGATGCAATCAAAACGTGGCTCATAAAAGAACACATACCATTTACCGACAGGTACTTGAAACCCGAATTGCTTAACCTTGTAAAACAGACACAACGAACAAAGATATTTAAAATAGACAAGTTAATTGAAGAACATGGTCATAGATGTTTGAGACTACCTCCATATCATGCACACTTAAATCCTATAGAGCTAATTTGGGCAAAAGTTAAAGGACACGTAGCATCTACAAATACAACTTTCAAATTATGTGATATTGAGACTCTTACAAATCAGGCTCTATCAAATATACATAAAGACTACTGGGTGAAATGTGAGGATCATGTGTTACGCCAAGAAGAGGAATATTGGAAAAAGGAAGGTTTGTTGTTTGTTCAGCCGAAAACAGTAATCGACCTATTTGACTCGTCTGATTATGAATGATCATTACTCTGATTAAGTCTACACTAAAAAAAGTTTGATTTGCAAAATTTACAAGTTGATTTGTAAAACATTTCATTGCTCAATACCACCCAAGCAATTCAAAAAAATGTTATAAGCAAACCATCAACCATTACTTATAAAAATTAGCCCGCTTGATTCAATACAGAAGTTCAGATATCTTGGATCAACTATTACAGACAAAATTTCCTTACATGAAGAAATATATGTACTTATTTCAAAGGCAGCGACAACATTTGTGAAACTCACACCAAGAGCATGGAACAATATCAAATTGACTCTACGAACAAAAGATATATTTTAAATTTTTTTTACACCTGCCACCATGTAAAATTTTGTGGACACGCCTATGGGTCATCATTGCACTAGATTACTGTAAAATATTTTGTTTATGGTCGAAATAATATTTACATGGGCAAACATCAAAAGAATTCGCCGCTTTCAAATAACCGTTACAGCTAGACATCAAGTAACACATATGTTTTCGCGACATGGACATTTTAACAACGTATGCCAAAATTCATGTGAAATCATCAAGAACTTTTTGAATTATAAATCATAACATCTCGGCAAACGATTCTGAACGGACTATAGCTACTTTAGCTAGTTCTAAACAATATAATTAGCTGACAAGAAAGATTTTAGTTGGTTCAAAATTAAGATTTTAGTTAGTTCGGAATAAAGATATTATTCCGTCAAAAGTAAGGTCACAACTAGTTCACAAGAGGCATGTTAGTTTTGGAAAAATAAAAAGATTTTAATTACATGTATTTAAAAAAAAACAGACTTTAATTATTTGTTGAAATATATTTTAATTTAGAATAGTGATACAGTAGTCTCAACAGAAAGTAGCCAGTAAAACAAGCCCTTCTTAAGAATAAATTCTGCGCATTGGTTTCAAACAGTGTCACTTATCTAGACTGACGAGACTAATCATTGGTAACGTAATGTAGCTAGCCAATGAAAATCACGAACAAATTGCGTCAGTCATGATTAGTGACGTTTTTTTTGCAATAAGTGCATAGAATCATTCTTAAGTAGGATTTGGTTAAGCACACACCAGACTGATCGAATAATGGCGCATGTCATCGATGAAATCACGCATGCGCGACAAACAACGCCCTGTTTCTTTGTTTTAACTATGTGTTCACAATTCTCTACCAAAAAATGAAGTTTTATGTGTCTAATTTGTGTTTATATTTTATTCTATTAATTAATGATTATTTCAGCTGTAATCAACAGTTGTTGTTAGAGTACTATTATATTTTATAGATGTGGTGATATTAGAAAGTGAAAAGTGATACATGTTGAAACAAAAATACGATTTAAACAATTAAATAAAAACGAGTTTCAAATTTCAGCGCTATAAAATTATAACTACCGTGTTCTAAAGTAAAAGCAGAATGTGTGTCCGAACTAATTTATTAATTCTCTTTAACCATTTAGTTTTATTTGATCAAGCTAAACTGTTGTTTTCTTATTTAAAAAAAACTGATTTCCATGAATGATGTCCGAATGTGTAGAGAAATGACTTTTTCTAGAACAAACAAAACTGTTTCTGGTTTCATGAACTTTTGATATGTTTATTAAACAAATTGTGTATGTGATATATTTATTAAACAAATCGGTGAACGTGTCTGACTTTAGCAAGAAAAGAAAACAGTACAGACAAAATGTGACATTTTAAATAAGAAAAAAAAACCTGTAAATCACCAAAAGAAGATGAATAAATGACTAGAAACAAGAAAATTACTTCAGAACATGAAGATATTGTTGTTTTTCCTGTTTCACCTACCTCATCTAACCAACTCAAGCCCAGATGTGTAAACAAACACTGACATCATTGTACAGAAAACTGGACATACAGGTAACCCGATTATTTGTATATTTGTTTCGTTGCTGTCTCGTCTGCGTAATTTTGTATGTCCGATTTCAATAAAATATAATCAGTACTGATCAATGAATTATAATATTATTGGAAAGTCGATATCATCTCTGTCCAGCGTTATTTCTGTTCGGTAACATCTGACCTATAGTTGTGTACTCGCTGCCGCCGCTAAGAAATAAATAATAGTTACGTTTAAAGAAAGATTATGTTGCTCATTGTTGAGAGTGATATAAAAATGTAGAAAAGAAAATAATAATAATAATAACAACAATAATAATAAATGACGTGAAAAATGTAAATAATAATAATAATTGTAATAAAAGTTATATTAAAGGATAGGTCATGTGGCTGAGAGTAAAGTAAAATGTAAAACGAATAATAATAATAACACTAATAATAATAGTAAAAATAATAATAATAACAGTTATATTAACATAAATATATTGCGTACTGAGGACGGTGATAAGAAAAAAAAATTACTTACAAATAAAAATGATAATAGTAAAAGTTATATTAACAGAAAGATGTTATTGCCGAGAGATGTGTAAAAATATAACATTACTGGTAGAAATGAATAATAATAATAATAATAAATAATAATAATAATAATAATAATAATAATAATAATAATATACAAGTGATATTGAACATAAAGATAATGTTGTTGAGATTGATAGACAAAATATATAACAATGTTGTTTATAAATGTTTTCTTTTCTTGAAAATTATAAATATAAGATTAGGAAAATATGAATCAGGAAAGTATATCGCTGGAGTATATCGTTAATCAGGGTTGCCGATGATGTATGCAGCAAATTAGGGTGACCATACTTCAAAATTTGGCCGGACATATCCCGACATTTGACATTTAAATTCTGTGTCCGTTCTGTTTCTGTTTACCGTGTGTATTCGTTCCTTGAAGAAAGTTGACAGTTGGATCGCAACATATAAAAAGTCCTTATTCCTTGGTTTATTGTTATTTATGTTTTACATTACTGTTACTATTTGATAATTAGAATACACAGTAACATTTTTACATTTATTTTGTATTTATCACTAATTGTGTGTCCAGCAGGTGTTTTTCTTCAAAATGAGCTTTCTTTCTTTTCTTCCTTCCGTTGTATATCTTTCTGTTTTTCTGTCTTTTTGCCACATCTTTCTTTTATATCATTCTTTCTTTCCCTTTCTTTTTTATTTCTTTCTTCTTTCATATTTTCCTTTCTTACAATCTTTTATATTTTTTTAAATTTATTTTAATTAATTTTTCACGAAAATTAGAACATTTTCCTAACCAAATTTTGGTTTTTGAAAATCCGACTACTTATGGAAAGTCATTGGGTAAAGCACAGAAATAGTCTTTTGTGAAACTATGAAATGAGTTATAGTTACTTGAATATAAGTATAGGAATGTTTCATGTCCAGATTTTCATGATTATTGAGTTGGAAATCTAAATCTTCTGTAACCAAATTCTATCGAATTAAATATATTCTATATTTATGGTTAAAATATTTAACATGCACATATTTGAATGTTTTGTATACATGACATTCATATTTTCTTGAATATGTTTGTATTGTCCTCACATACCGGCTCATATGTTATGTATTATGTATTTTATTTATACACAATATGTGGTCAAATACATGAATTTGTGGAGTTATTTTTGGCTGAAAAACATGATACACTTGAATATTATGTATGAAAAACATGGAACCTCTGAAAGTTATTTATGAAAAAAATAATGTCTCAGGAAAATATTTGCACAACTTGTACGTATGGCTACATACTGTGCTATTTTTGTTCAACATATTAGAACTTATTCTCTACATATTATCCCATCCATAATTACATCACTGACACTAAGTAAAAAAAACAACAACCATATTTTACTTTTTCTACATTAGATCTGGGCATTAGATACATCTACAACAAATAATAGACAAGACTAATCATTTATAATCTTTCACAAACAACAAACAATAGACGAGACGAATAACTGACCATATTTCAAGAAGTAATACTTTATTTCAAGAGTACAATATTAATGAAAGTAGACAAAGCGTGTCACTGTGTCATTGTAATTTAAAGCTAAAGGTCCTTGTGGAACTGATGCCTAATGGTGCGTACAAGTAGTAAATGTTTGCCGTCCTTGGTATTTTCGTATCTGTCAAACTGTCTGTGTGTTGTTGTATGTGTTTCCATCGACATGTCCATATTCACAGTATCATATCCTATTCAGGACATTGCCACCAACCTAGTATTTTGTTTGCTATAGTAATTTACTTAGCAATGAAGATGCATTCAGCAGTTTGTCCTTGCTTTCTGAACGGTTATGATGCACAATTTCTTTCAGCGGATTTTGAACAAGGTACCATGGCTGTCACAGATACTCTGTCCATCACCGATGTTGAAAGTTTTGAATAAAATCACAATTTTATTTAGAGATGCATTCTGATTGAATTCAAAAAACGTTTGTGACTTAAGTTGGGAGGCGAATAGGTGCCAGCTGAACGGACTTGTTCAAATCCAGTAAATTGCCTTCTGATTTTGTCAACGTGAGGTTTAAGTCATGATAAAATAGCGGATCTGTATAGAGAAACTTACAGAATAAATAAATACAAGAAATTGATCAACAATAAAACACAATAATAATAGAAAACGTGCAGTGCTAATATTTAGAAGTCAAAAATTCATCAGCATCAGGTGACACACCGACTGTCGTAGGCGATCATGCATCTCCACAAATATTTCCAGCATCTTACATGAGGGTCCTTGTTGATTCTCGTCCATGCTACCACGTCAGATTAATCAATATTTTCTCTCGATGCCTTCCTCGATCTCGTTTGCCCTCAATCTTGTACGATGTAATTATCTTCTCCAGATCTCCTTGTCTAATAAATAACGTGACCAAAACATAGACTTTTTCTAATATTACAAAGTAACCCTTCTTCATTTGACTTTTTCTAATATTACAAACCCTTCATCATTTGACTTTTTCAGCAACTCCTCTGTTTTGTTGTGCATGGTACTCTAAACATTCTTCTATAAAACGACTTCTCTGTTGCCTCTAATTTTAGTGAATACATAAAGGTAACAAATTAATTAAAAATATCAATAAACGTTGCAGATTTACTCGTTGATGTGCACAGGATTACTCAAGGAAAATATGAACCATAAATTAAGTAAAAGTTAAACGTTAGAAAAATATTTAACATAAAAAAATTATACCAACAAAATCATGTTAAAAACAAAATAAAATACATTACAATGATTTCTAGCAAACGTTAGACTGCAATTAAATAAAAACAAAGACTTTGTGAACAACAACAACTCATTCTAAAATATGATAATTTGTTTCATGAGAAAATTATATCAAAGATATACAAGCTAACATTTGTAAACGGATGTCACTAGCTTCAAAGAAATATCCATGAATTCTGAATTACTCTAGAGATTTAAGAACGTTAGAACTCGCTACATAACTGGCTGCGGCAGTATGCTCAACTGAGATCTAGCACATATCTATTTATTTCAATCTCTGCCTGCTTTAGTAACATTATTAAAAAAAAGACTGGGATTGATCAGGACGTAGCAGCAATGACATGGGGAACTTGAAATGAAAGGCTAGAACTGACCAGGAGATGGCTGCAATATTGTGACGAGATATAAACTAAAGTTAGTGATTGACCAGGAGATGGCAGAAATAACGTGGATATCTAGTAATAGAATGAATAGAAATGCTGGTGATGACTAGAAAACACAGAAACCCGACAGATTTAAAACATGATCGAAGAATACACAGATTGTGTAAGAGTTGAACACTTGCAGATCATTCAGGGTGATGTCATGTAATCATTGGTTGCATTCAGGGTGATGTCATGTAATCATTGGTTGCATTCAGGGTGATGTCATGTAATCATTGGTTGCATTCAGGGTGATGTCATGTAATCATTGGTTGTATTCAGGGTGATATCATGTAATCATTGGTTGCATTCAGGGTGATGTCATGTAAGTAATCCTCGGCTGTACCGAGGGTGGATAGTCTCCTGTATGCAACAAATAGTTCTAGGTTGTACGTAGGATGGATAGTCTTCTGTGTGATGTAAATAGTTATGGGTTGCACTGAGGATGTAGAGGCTCATTTGTGATGTAAATAGTTCTGGGTTGCACTGAGGATGGATAATCTCCTGTGTGATGTAAATAGTTATTGGTTGCACTCAGGGTTGGAGTCTCTCATAGGAGCTGTGATGTAAATAGTCGTGGGTTGTACTGATGATTGGTCAATGCCCGGCGGAATGTGATGTAAATATTCATTTGGTGTGCTGATAGTTTGACAGTGTCCAGGATTTTGTGATGTAAATACTTCTGTGTTGCATTGTGGGTTGGAGATTGCCCGCGTTGATGTCATGGGAATGGTTCTGGATTGTACTGATGGTTGGAGAGTCTCCTGGTTGATGTAAATAGTCATGGGTTGCATTGGTGGTTGGAAAGTTTCCTGGTTGATGTAAATTGTCATGGGTTGCATTGAGGGTTGGAAAGTTTCCTGGTTCATATAAATAGTCCTGGGTTGCATTGGGGGTTGGAAAGTGTTCGGGTTGATGTAAATAGTCCTGGGTTGCATTGGGGGTTGGAAAGTTTCCTGGTTAATGTAAATAGTCCTGGGTTGCATTGGGGGTTGGAAAGTGTCCGGGTTGATGTAAATAGTCCTAGGTTGCATTGGGGGTTGACAAGTGTCCGGGTTGATATAAACAGTTCTGGGTTGAATTGACAGTTGGAAACTCTTCTGGTTGATGTCATGTAAATAGTTTTGGACTGTACTGAGGGTTGGAGAGTGTCCAGGGTGAAGTGGTATCGATAGTCCTTGGTTGCACTGAGGATTGGAGAGTCTCCTGGGTGATGTTATGGAAATTGTCCTGGGTTGGGCTAAGGGTTGGATATCGTCCATGGTGATATGATATAAATAGTCCTACGTGGTACTGAGAGTTGGACAGCGTCCAGTGTGAGGTAATGTGAATAGTCCTCAGTTGTATTGATGGCTGGAAAGTCTCCTGGGTGATATAAATAGTCTTGAGTTGTACTTATGGTTGGACAGATTCGAGTGTGATGTAGTGTAAATAGTTCTGGGTTGTACTGAAGATTGGAGAGTCTACTGGTGATATGATGTAAATAGTCCTGGGTTGTCCTGAGGGCGTACACATTCTAAGATTAAGTGTTATATCATTATAAATCTGTCCCTAAAATCACAAATAAATGTATTCAGAATATACAAGAAATATAATAATTTGACCACACACGTGGGTATGATCTTTTCATTGGAGACAGAATAATCACACCTGATCCAATTCAGCTGAAATTCTTACAAAGACGGATATGGCGTTGTATTGAACACATAACCCCAGGAACTACCAGCGTGAGTCCTAATGTCAAGTTTCTGAAACGGTCTGAAAAACTAGATGTCTAACTAACGAAACAAATGACTCAATTAAGCTTTAAAAAATATAATATTTGTTTACAATATTCTCGAAACGAAACAAAATCACAGAAATACCGACACAAACACAAGAAATAAACGTCAAGAATGACAACACTGTTTAACTGCAATGTATGTCATAACAGGAGACTAAAATGTTATAGGAAAGAGGTGACTGTCCCATCCCATATAGGGTCATAGTTATCCAGAAGTCATGCTGACGTAAAATGCCTCTGATCGAAAGTCGCAGTTACCTCAGCTAAACTATAATCCAGGACACATCACATTGCGATATCCGGACTACATCCTGCTAATCTACAGGAGTATGAGAACTAGAGCAGAAGCAGAAGAAGAAGAAATCTGAAACAAAACTTAACACATACTATTATTAAATGAGGGTAATCATGCATCCCCCTGTCTACATTTATCCTGTCTACATCCCTCCTGTCTACATTTATCCTGTCTACATCTCTCCTGTCTAACAATAACGGCAACTTCAAACATCAATGAGGTAGTTTATGATCGTATTATTTTATTTAGGTGGTCGCTGTCAACACCATTTTTTAAATCAATTGTGATTTTTAAATGACAATTTATGTACAGTGCTTCACCAATATTTTGTGAACGCGGCCCATACAATGCTTCGCTATTGCTTTGTCAGCGCGGTCCATACAGTGCTTCGTCAATGCTTTCTGCGCGCAGTCCATACAGTGCTTCGTCAATGCTTTCTGCGCGCAGTCCATACAGTGCTTCGTCAATGCTTTCTGCGCGCAGTCCATACAGTGCTTCGTCAATGCTTTCTGCGCGCTGTCCATACAGTGCTTCGTCAATGCTTTCTGCGCTCAGTCCATACAGTGCTTCGCTATTGCTTTGTCAGTGCGGTCCATACAGTGCTTCGCTATTGCTTTGTCAGTGCGGTCCATACAGTGCTTCGCTATTGCTTTGTCAGCGCGGTCCATACAGTGCTTCGCTATTGCTCTGTGAGCGCGGTTCATACAGTGCTTCGCCATTGCTTTGTGAGCGCGGTCCATTTAGTGCTTCGCCATTACTTGCCGACTTAGATAAGTTCATGAACATATTCAAATAGTGACATTGTTTCATCTTTGACAAGTTATAGGTTTATATGTGAATAAAATATATAATCATAGGTGAATAAAATATACAGTAACAAGTGAATACAATATATAATTATATGTAAACATAATACACGGTCATACAGAGGCAAGTATTGGCATTTCAAGAGCTGAAAGTAGTTGTATGTAACGAAATGACCACGTCGATTGTATCACATCGTTTTACAATATATATATATATTGTAGAGTATAATCTATATAGAGGTAGTACACATTAATTATAGTCCGTTCAGAATCGTTTGCCGAGATGTTATGATTTATAATTCAAAAAGTTCTTGATGATTTCACATGAATTTTGGCATACGTTGTTAAAATGTCCATGTCGCGAAAACATATGTGTTACTTGATGTCTAGCTGTAACGGTTATTTGAAAGCGGCGAATTCTTTTGATGTTTGCCCATGTAAATATTATTTCGACCATAAACAAAATATTTTACAGTAATCTAGTGCAATGATGACCCATAGGCGTGTCCACAAAATTTTACATGGTGGCAGGTGTAAAAAAAATTTAAAATATATCTTTTGTTCGTAGAGTCAATTTGATATTGTTCCATGCTCTTGGTGTGAGTTTCACAAATGTTGTCGCTGCCTTTGAAATAAGTACATATATTTCTTCATGTAAGGAAATTTTGTCTGTAATAGTTGATCCAAGATATCTGAACTTCTGTATTGAATCAAGCGGGCTAATTTTTATAAGTAATGGTTGATGGTTTGCTTATAACATTTTTTTGAATTGCTTGGGTGGTATTGAGCAATGAAATGTTTTACAAATCAACTTGTAAATTTTGCAAATCAAACTTTTTTTAGTGTAGACTTAATCAGAGTAATGATCATTCATAATCAGACGAGTCAAATAGGTCGATTACTGTTTTCGGCTGAACAAACAACAAACCTTCCTTTTTCCAATATTCCTCTTCTTGGCGTAACACATGATCCTCACATTTCACCCAGTAGTCTTTATGTATATTTGATAGAGCCTGATTTGTAAGAGTCTCAATATCACATAATTTGAAAGTTGTATTTGTAGATGCTACGTGTCCTTTAACTTTTGCCCAAATTAGCTCTATAGGATTTAAGTGTGCATGATATGGAGGTAGTCTCAAACATCTATGACCATGTTCTTCAATTAACTTGTCTATTTTAAATATCTTTGTTCGTTGTGTCTGTTTTACAAGGTTAAGCAATTCGTGTTTCAAGTACCTGTCGGTAAATGGTATGTGTTCTTTTATGAGCCACGTTTTGATTGCATCTTTTGTACTTGATGATGTTGGGATTCTATCTTCTTCGTTCACTACGTTATGGTATGAAGCATTGTCCATTATCAGACAAGAAGGTCTATCTAATATTGGAAGAATACTTTTTTCGATCCAGTCTTCGAATATGTGCCCATTCATTTCGGAGTGGTAGTCTCTATTGTCAATGGATTTTGAAATGAAAATTAGATGAGCATTCTGCAACAACCCATTATGTCTGCTACCTGCATGTGCAACTATCAAACGTTGCCCTTTACTACTTGGTACTGATCTTTTAATACTTCCATCTGCTAACTGCCATTCCTTTTCATTTGTATGATGAGCGTTGATCCAAGTTTCATCTAAATACACAATATCATAACCATTCTCGCGCATTCCCTTCACGTAAATACTTGCTTCTAAGAGCTACCAGATGTGGCTTTTCACAAATAATGTTTTTTCCACCAGCATACTTTCTAAAGGTGAAGCCTGCATTTCTTACAGTTTTCCATAATAAAGTTTTTGATATTTCAATGTCGTTATTAGTTTTCAGCCAAATCTTCAACTTTCTAAGTGTCACTTCTTCGTTTTTATCAAACATTCTACATATTTCTCTTTTTACTAGGTCCTTATCGAAACTGTCTATCTTTTCTTTCCTTCCTTGCTTTCGTGAATTTGTTGGCAATAAATATCCGCTTGCTTCCACTATTCGATCAAATGAACGTTTACACAAACCTAAAATATGCATTGTTCTCTTCTCAGGATTTGATAAAGAACAATAAAGATGTCCCTTTTTACGCTCTCTGCAGAAGTATTGATAAATCTTTATAGCAATGTTATGCTCAGTAAAATATTTCGCTTTCAGATTCATTCTCACATAGACTTGCAGAAGGTAATATGCTTAGTGCCGCCTACATTCTGTAAATATTGAGACGTGCCTCTGACTTGTGACTTGAAATCGAGTCAATATCCGTTTTTGATTTCACATAATTCTAAGTTCAGGAAAAATAATATTTGGTGCTAAACGGGAATTTCCATATGTAACATTGCTTTATACAAATGTACAGTGGAAACAACTACTTTTAGAACGGTGCACATTCTACCGTGAGGGTCATGCCTTTATATTTAATAATCAGATGTGAGATGTAAGCATCTACATAATCCAGCGGTTGTTTATAATTTAGATTAACTTTTTTTTAATATAGGTTAAATAAGGTATCTTTGATACTGGATCACATTTCTTTGATAAAAAAATATTTCTATAGCGACATTATTATTCTAAACCTAACTTCAAATGATCAATCCAAATGAACAATACGTTTTTGATAAAAATAATTTAACATCTCGGCAAACGATTCTGAACGGACTATAGCAAGTTTCTTCAAAGTTATGGTTCACTAACCAGAAGACACTGTAAAACCCATGACGTCGCAAGATTTAAAAATCTAAATCGTAAAATCTAAATTTTCCACAACACAATTGTAATATCTGTCTTGTGTTACAATGTGTTTCATACTATATGAAGAAGACTCAATTTTGTTAGAGTAAATGTTGACAAAGTCAGGACTGTCAAATATAAAAGATTATATAGTTACTTAACCCTAGATAAAAAAAAGTTTAAGAATTACTTGCAGGCCATCAAGAATAGTGCGTGTGAGCTATCCCATTTTTGTCAAAACCCGTTTAAATATAAAACAGGAATGTTGTAATCTTCCGAATAAGATACAGTATGACAATGTGTCAAAGAAATAAGCACATTTTTTCCACACGCGAAATTTAAGCTATTACTCAAATATTAATATTGACAAAAGTTATGCACTTTTAAAATGAATGCAGACTGGTAGCTTTTTTTTTTTTAGCAAACTTTTGTTATTTGTAAGATCTATAACTACATTTGGAATATGTTTGCAATGCACACAATGGTTATATGGACACCTTACCACTACCTTCATAGGTGAATAAAATATACCTTTTATAGGTGAATAAAATATACGTTTATAGGGGAACACAATATCCGTTTATAGGAGAACACAATATTCATTTATAGAGGAACACAATGTTGATTTATAGGGGTACACAATATTCATTTATAGGGGAACACAATATTCATTTATAGGGGAACACAATTTTCATTCCTAGATAAAGAAAGCGTACCCGTATACACAGAAAAATACCCGTATACCCGTATAGGTGAACAAAATACAAATTCATTGCTGAATAAAATATGTGTTCGTCTGTGACCATAATATACATTTAGAAGTGAACAAAACATAATTCATATGTTGAAAAATATTGGTACATAAGTTACACATAATAGATATTCGTAGGCGAACATAATGGATATTAATAGTGGTAAACATAATGCATATTAACTGGTGAATATCTCAGTGTTGCCATTATTTAGTAAATTGTATGGCCAAATTTCACAAATTGTGTCATTTTTAAGTGTCACTGACAATGAAATGTAAGTTTAATTACTTCTTATATTATTGGTCAAATGAAAACGTATTGAACGTTAGAAATCTGGTAATTTGTGGCAATATTTTATCTGAAATTGTATTAGTAAATATTAGTAAATAAAACAATACACAGAATGACATAGTGTATACTCACATGTGATAATTATATAGAGCCTTGAACAAAATGTCCATCCTCAGGTGAAACATATTTAAATTACACAGGTAATACACATTAGTAAAAACCTGTGAACTGATGTCACGAATCTCATTTTTAAAAGAAACGGTAAACAAATAAATAAACAAATAAATAAACAAATAAATAAATAAATAAATAAATAAATAAATAAATAAATAAATAAATAAATAAATAAATAAATAAATAAATAAATAAATAAATAAATAAACTAAGCAATGAGCTAGAGACAATCTTTATACATGATCATGTGATGAAATGGTGTCATTTGACATTTGAATAAAAAATGATTTTATATTCAACATTTATGTGAAAAATTACTGACATTCATTAAATAATTGACATCAAGTGCAACAAATATAATAATTGTAAACATCTTTAACCAAAGGAGATATATGACTAGAAATTGTATTACTAAAAACACATTTGTCTAAAACTGATATTAAAGACATTATCTTTGTCAAGACATTTGATCACAATTTATATTGTGTCTAGAAAATGTCATCTCTGGAAACAACATTTGACTGCACACAGCATACAACAACTGAGTATAGACACATTAATAAAAATGTTCTAAAAAAAGAAAAATTGATAACAGTTGATGTTTACGTTAATAAAATAACATTTTGGAAAATATTTCTGATGACAGCTGAGATTTACGTGTCTAGAAGATATATTTGTTGAAAAAAAAACTGATTAAAGTTGAGATTTCATCTAGAAGATGTTAGTTATTAAAAAGTTATCTGAACTTTGTACTAATCTCGTTCTGGGATTTTATGTTTACTTGAAGGTTATAATCGTTATACTTATTCACAATGTACGCTAGCTAGTAAATACGAGATTTAGTGATTTAAGCTAGTTAGTAGATACGAGATTGCAAGAAACAACATCACAAGATTTGTGATCTCTAATAGTTTCGAGATTCATTTTATATTTTTATTTAAATTAGTTGATGTGGTTTTATACGATTTAAATTAGTTAGTAGATACGAGATTATAAGATACTATATTACAAGATTTAATATCTTTAATAGTTACGATATTTAAATCAGTAGATGTGGTATTAGACGATTTAAATTTGTAGATATCCGATTACAAGTTGATCAACAATAGATATGAGAGTACCAGATTTAAATTTTTCACCATATATGTGATTACACGATTCTGCTCTTCAATAGATAAGAGATTACACTATTTATACTCTTCAATTGAGACGAGATTGCAACATCTATGTGATTTAATAAATATGATATTTCAAGATATTTACTTTATACGAGATTACGAGAGTTTCGCTATGAAAGAAATACGAGATTACAAAATGTTTGCTCTACAATAGATACGAGATTAAAAGATGTATGCTTTTCAATAGATACGAGATTATAGAATCTATGCTCTTCAATAGATGTGATCATAAAATATATGCTCTTCAATAAATACGAGATTACGCATCACTAGCTACTCAATAAATACGAAACTAAACATAATTTGAAAGAATTTGCAATATTGCATAGACAAGACCTGGTGTGGTCACGTTGTAAAATCAGGAAATATATATTTAAAGAATGGTGCACATTACATTACATAAACAATTACGTGACGTTACTGAACACGGTTCAAGTGCCGTCGCTTGAGCATGTTCACATACCGTGACTGTGCAATGTCTAGTCGACTTCCATTTACACCGTTCACAAGACTTTACTACGCAATATTTATTTGCCATCAATTTACATTGTTCACACGATCTGTCTAGGCAACATTTATTTGTCAACATTTTACAATGTTCATCTGAAGTTTCTGTGTAACATCTAGTTGACATCAGTTGACAGCATTCACAGGACTTAACTAGACAATACTTGATGGGAGTCGAGTTACATTGTACACACGGCTTCTGTAGGCAATATTTTGTGAACAACAATTCGCAGTGTTCACAAGATACCACTTTACAAAATTCGCAAGTCGTTGCTAGGTAACGTTTACCCGGCATTCTTGTATAATGTTCACATAAGATTATACTTTATAATAATTGCAATTCTTAGCGGTCAAGTATTCACTTGAAATAAAGAATATAAATCAATTTATAAATTATATACAGTTTGCATTGAGGCAGTTTAAAAAGTGATTTTTAGTTTAATTATATTAAATGATAAAAGTATACAATTAAGTATACAATTATACAATTAAGTATAAAAGTATACAATTAAGTATACAATTAATAACATTTAATTATAAAATTTAACAATTATTTAAAAAAAGATATATACATTGTGCATAGAAACAGTGATAATTATGTTTAATTTGGGTGTTTGCTGTCGTCGTTGATCATTGATCTCCACAACCGTTTATCCATTGTGCGTATCCATTGCTAGTACAGGCATTCCTTTATGACACCATGCACAAACCGTCTTTCATAGGATCGTCCTTTGTTTCTCTTCTCATTAAGTTTTCCTGTTGTCAACAAATCAAGATACTTAGTTTTATAATTAATACAGAGCAAATGTTTTTATGCAAATTTGTGCTAATGTATTGTAAATAATAATATTTATGAGTTCGAGGTTATCACAACATATATCAATGTTAAACAGATTTCAGGGTTTTGACAACACATAGAAACGTTAAACAGATATCAGATTTATTACAGCTCATAGATACGTTAAACAGAGATCAGGGTTATGACAGCACGAAACGTTAAACAGATATCAGGGTTATGACAGCACGAAACGTTAAACATGAGTAAACGTTAATGTTGGAGCAAATAACGATATATACAGAAGTTCTAATAATTTTAATAAAACTGGATGGTACGACAAAATTGTTGAGAAGAGGGGCATTTTATATTATGACATTAACATTATTTTGAGACAAGATGTACTTGGAATAATAGAAACAGATATTCAGTCCTGCATTTGCTTTGTGTATGTCTAGAATATGTCTGTGAGTCAGTTTACATACATGCTATATTTTCTTATTTTAGAAATATTTATGTCAAATGTGCAATACTTTTGATAGCCATAGTTTATCAGGTCCAGAGAGGAAGGTGGGGGGGGGCACAGAATGCTAACAAGACTGCCTGCCATGAAGGTCGTAAGATGCGACTAAGGTGGTTGGTCATTAAGGGAGACGGGGGTTGACTATACCATTATCTCCACTGTGTTAAAATCTGCTGAAGACGCATGATAAGATAGCTTGGAGCACACCAACCCGCATTATCTTCAACGTGAAACAGCATGAAAGTGACCACAAAGTCACTTAGAGATTAGAAAACTATCTCGTGTCTATGTTCTTTACAGGCGGAGTGAGTAATACAGGCAGAATAACACAGGCAGAGTAACACCGGCAGAGTAACACATACAGAGTGAGAAACACACAGTAACACAGGCAGAGTAACACAGGCAGAGTAACACAGGCAGAGTAACACAGGCAGAGTAACACAGGCAGAGTAACACATACAGAGTGAGTAACACAGGCAGAGTAACACAGGCAGAGTAAAACAGGCAGCTTGAGTGGAGTAGGCAGATTGAGTAACAATTATCTGAGAAAATGTTCCACAAACAAAATAATGCTAATAAAACTAATCTGGAGTTGAAAGTAGATCTCCACTTCCTTAAATATGGAACAATAGAGCTCGTCTACCCTCAAGTTTCTACAATTATTGCGATACAATTAGAACATTAACGAGATTGCCAAGAACGGAATATCATATTTTTGGAAATATAACAAGAACTCAAGAACAATTTCTGACGTTAACAAGAAACATGATATTCATAAACCTAGACACAAAAATGGTCAACTGACCATGTTGACGTCACAAAATATCACGGCTTTGAGTGTTAATGATATTATAGATAACTATATTAGAGTTATTTCTAAAATCTTGTGTACACATTTCTATGAGATATTTGAAAGACAATATATCACATTCAGATCAAAACTCAGTTTCCATCTTTCATTTCTTGAATAGATTATACCTCAGTTTGTTGTGACCTCTGGGGCAAAGATTATATGTAAAGTAACTATTTCGTTATACGAACTGAAAGCAATACCTCTGTGAAGTATTCTATTTGCGAGGTAACTATTTTGTTATACGAGCTGAACACAATACTTCTGTGACGTATGCTATTTGCGAAGTAACTATTTCGTTATATAAACTGAAATCAATAAAAAAAAAAAAAAAAAAAAAAACCAAACAAAAATTGAAAAGTCTTAGAGGATTGACTTAATTGTACCCTGGTGTCCCTATATGTACGTTGTCCCTCTCGGCACAGCGACAAGAGATTACTAGCAACATTTAACTTCATAGCTACATGCGATACTCCCCAGGGATCTTTACAAGAAAGTAATATGTAAAGAAGACGCATGGGCCGTCTTCGCACCCACAACCTAGTGAACACAAGGCAAATGATTTGACTATTATACAATGGAGATTTACATTAACGCACGTGACAGAATATAAAGTGCGGTTATTTTATATTCCACGGGGATCTATACATATTTATAGTGTAAATAAAGGTGACCTATTGGACGCCCTCGTAAAAGGTGGATAGATAGTGTATTAGAGACACTCGGAAATATAATAGCAGAGGAGGCAAATAAAAGGGCAAAAGACCGTACACTCACTCTCCCCTCAACACCGAAAGGTACACGAGTACAGAAAGAAAAAGAATAACATCGATGATAATAACTAGTAGTTTTAGAGAATGTGTTTTTTTTCCTCTAATTAATGTCATCTAACTAAAGGGAAATAATCACACGGCAATATTGCTGTTACATCAAATGTAGGAAAGAGATAACCTTCAGTAATTGTAGGAGTAATTTGTGAGAGTAACCAGAGAGAGAGAGAGAGAGAGAGAGAGAGAAAAGAGGAAACTATGTGATGTAGAAAGACAAATAATAATCAATAATACTGAGCGAGCACTGCTTAGAGAATTTCAGCTGACATTCGTTCAATAGTTTCACACGGTGTCAACACAGAGTTAACCCTAAACTATCGTTCCATTCATGGTAGACCGTTTCATTGATGAAAATATAACGTGCAGCGATTTGTAGGAATTCTTGTGTTATAACCAGGTGACTTTATTTCTAGAAACATATTGATAGTTGTCGTAGAAATCTGTTCATCAATAACAATTTAAATTTCTCAGGAAAAATATAGGAAGGTATGTTTATTTTTAGATCTACCAGGAAGCGTCGGTGTGAAGTTTGTGATTGGTTTCCGTATGAAAGAAAATGTATCAATTACCCACAATTACTTTTTATTGAGAGATTGGCGTTACAAAGATCACAGATCAATAGAAACGACTTTAATATCGGAAAAACTGAGACAGACAAAAAATATGAATTAAATATTGGAATAATGATATATTTTAAATTGAAGAATGCGGACAATAAGCTAATCTTTGAATTTTCAAACTTTTTAATTCACGATGCTGGTGATGTTGTAGAAGTTATGAATTAGTTTTCGTGTACCTGCTTAGTCTACGAGAGTTGGGTTATCTTCCTAGCTCATCATCATCATGTGACATAGTCTCTACAGAACGTGGACTTCCTTATGGTTTCTCTGAACACTCCGCGATTCTGGGCGAGTTGATCCGCTGCAGCTGGAGACATGTTTAAACAATCTGATATATCACTGCACCATCGTTGTCTTGGGTGTCCTCTTCGCTTGTTGCCGTTAACTCTGCATGAGGATATTAGTCTTTCCATGCTGTTGTGTCTCTTTATATCACCAAAAAACTTCCTCGCTAGCGCACTGCAATCCCGTAGATACCCGTTTGTATATTTTAGTCAAATGACTGCAACTCTTAGCTTGGACTAACTGTACAAATGAGCAGCCAAATATTCTAGTTTATCCACAATTTCTCACACTAACTAATCTGTTTAATCTGTTTATTAATTACTTCATTTACTTGCATCTTAATGTTGAAATGTGAGGCTATTTATCGCTTTTTTCGGTGGCCTTTATATAGATTCCATTTTGAGTTGTAATACACGAAACATTATCAATGTACACATCCCATATGTATGCCCTTCTTAGTTATATAGACATATATTTAGCAGGTTCGTGTCTTTTATAGTTTATGTAATGTTAAATTTTATAGCATATTCTGATTTTAATTCATCTATAGAATTGTACATGATGTATTTACTTGATATATTTCCCGTTATTTGTTTCCACTAATATCCATAATAAAATTTTGATATCCAGAACTCTTTAAATTTACTGAAATATTTTAGTTTGTCTTGTTAGTTCCCTAGTTAACCGTGTCTTTCTCTTTCTCTCCTTCACTTACAACCTCAGTCATTTCATGTATCTGTGGTTATATTTCTGAGTTATAAATCAGCTATCCAGATTAGATATCTGATAACTTACATGATCAACAACAGATAACCAGATTAGATCCATCTGATAACTTACATGATCAACAACAGATAACCAGATTAGATCCATCTGATAACTTACATGATCAACAACAGATAACCAGATTAGATATCTGATAACTTACATGATCAACAACAGATAACCAGATTAGATATCTGATAATTTACATGATCAACAACAGATAACCAGATTAGATATCTGATAACTTACATGATCAACAACAGATAACCAGATTAGATATCTGATAATTTACATGATCAACAACAGATAACCAGATTAGATATCTGATAATTTACATGATCAACAACAGATAACCAGATTAGATATCTGATAACTTACATGATCAACAACAGATAACCAGATTAGATATCTGATAACTTACATGATCAACAACAGATAACCAGATTAGATCCATCTGATAACTTACATGATCAACAACAGATAACCAGATTAGATATCTGATAACTTACATGATCAACAACAGATAACCAGATTAGATCCATCTGATAACTTACATGATCGACAACAGATAACCAGATTAGATCCATCTGATAACTTACATGATCAACAACAGATAACCAGATTAGATATCTGATAACTTACATGATCAACAACAGATAACCAGATTAGATATCTGATAACTTACATGAGCAACATCAGATAGCCAGATTAGATATCTGATAACTTACATGATCAACAACAGATAACCAGATTAGATCCATCTGATAACTTACATGATCAACAACAGATAACCAGATTAGATATCTGATAACTTACATGATCAACAACAGATAACCAGATTAGATATCTGATAACTTACATGATCAACAACAGATAACCAGATTAGATATCTGATAACTTACATGATCAACAACAGATAACCAGATTAGATCCATCTGATAAATTACATGATCAACAACAGATAACCAGATTAGATCCATCTGATAACTTACATGATCAACAACAGATAACCAGATTAGATCCATCTGATAACTTACATGATCAACAACAGATAACCAGATTAGATATCTGATAACTTACACGATCAACAACAGATAACCAGATTAGATCCATCTGATAACTTACATGATCAACAACAGATAACCAGATTATATATCTGATAACTTACATGATCAACAACAGATAACCAGATTAGATATCTGATAACTGACATGATCCTCAACAGATAACCAGATTAGATATCTGATAACTTACATGATCAACAACAGATAACCAGATGTTTCTCCTGGTTATACTTGCATGACTAACCTGTAGAGAGAAGAAATCAAGTCATAGATTGGAGAGTACAAGTCATGTCCCCTCATTATTCATACATTCTTGTTTCTATAAATATTTTACATTGTGTTATGTAGATGAAAGAAAGATATGTGGTAATGAAAGGTCTGGAGCTCGTTAGGGTAGAGGTTAGAGGGGGGGAAGATTTTGTTGAGACATACCTAGAAGGAAAGAAAAGAAGGAAAGAAAAGAAGGGAAGTCGAACTATAAAAACAATACAGAAATTTGCTCCATACGATATTTACACAGAGATAAACATATCATGTCAACTATCATGGATAAGTCAATATGTACACATTATACTTACACATACATATATATATATATTTACAGATAACGTACATACTTAAATATACCAACATAAGAACACCAATAAACATTTAAATTAAAGCACATTTATATTTGAACACATTTATATTGGAGTACATTTATATTTGAGCACATTTATATTTGAGCAAATTTACATTGAACGATAATTGAAACTGATAGATAACATTATTTATGTGATATTTTAGAGGTCGTGGTTCACCGAATCATCACAATCTTCAATCTGTAATGGAAAAAGTTCTGATATAACTATATTTTACTAATGTCCGCGGTTGAAGAATTTTTGATAAAAAAAAAATTAACAGTAGAAACTACCAGCCAAACTATTGCAAAGTTGGGGGAAGTATTCATCTTCATTATAAAAGTTATATTGTCAAGTTGAGACAAGTATTAATCTTCAGACTAAAAGTTATATTGTCAAGTTGAGACAAGTATTCATCTTCAGACTAAAAGAGCAGATTTTTGTTGGTAAACATTACAATATTAAATACAAATGAATGTAAAAGCTAAATCTGGAACATATTACAATGATTGTGTGTACAAATAATAGCGATATTTAAACAGATTGATGGGATTTTATATTACAGTGTATTACATTTTCCTCTATTAGAAAGTAAATATTTTAAACAATTTTTCGGTAATTGTTACTTGAATCCATGATATACCATTCTAAATGCTCATAGGTGTTCAGTCTCCTGAAGCAGATGTGGAAGTTTATGTCTGCTGATGGTTCCCATCTTTCATTAGCTTTACACATTCCTCAATCTACCTGTATTTGTACATCTCATAATTCTGTCACACATAAACTCTGAACTTGATCAATAGTGACGTCATTTATCATGTTCGTATTTTAGAATTACTGATAACTTTTTTTCATTTTATTTATATAAATCGAGAATTATGTCATTTGTTTCTATTTGTTACCAGGTGTTTTTAATCATTGAGCGCCAGGTAGCTCTTTTCCCAGTAGCATATTCCCATGTTTGTTATCCAAGTCTTTTGGCATCCACCGAATCACTGAAAGTTTGTCTTTTGTCCACTCCTATGGCATAAAACCTTCTCATGATGTCATTTTTGGTAGTCAGAGGTCTGGTATAATTACTGCATGACCTGTCCTAAGAATATGTGACCATCCCAGTAGTGTCGATGCTAAATATACTATATAATCATAGCAATAACGATGATTGTGAATATTTCAAATCATGAAGTAAGAGTCAGACATGAACATTAACATTGTAAATAATGTCTCAGAAGGTCATGAACTGACCACAATACGTTAGCAGTACAACCCTACATCCTCATACTGGACATCGTTGTAATTTATATCCGGTTGTTCGCCACGACGTCTCAACTATGTACACTAGATATAAAACTACATACCAGATTTCTACCTGCGACACAGGTACACATACTGGATTTCTCCCTGTGACACAGGTACACATACTAGATTTCTACCTGAGACACAGGTACACATACTAGATTTCTACCTGCAACACAGGTAGACATACGTATAGTTACTTTAGCGGTTGTTTGGATCCCTTCGATTTACGAGCAATTAGCTGATAGTTTCTCTGAGGTTTTGTTTTTCCAACTTTATTCTATACACAGAATATTTCCACACTCAACATTTGGTAACACTTTAAGAAGCTTTCTACACAGAGGGATTAACACATGTATATACATAATATCTCGTCAATGTCGGTGCTATAAACAATCATTCGATTAATTTCAACATCTGAACTTTATTCTTCTAATTTCTCCATTCCCTGTACAGAATAATTATGTCTGGGTGAAACTGGGAAATGGTTTTATACATCTGAATCTGTTCGTCTGAATTTCTGTCTTCTATTGACTAGTCTGTTTCCTTACAAATTTTACTTTGTACATTCTATGACATGCCATATTTAAATATCAAAATTTACTATTATCTAATGAGTTTTCTCTTGTCTACTGTAACATGTTTATATTTTCATAATATGAGTCCCGTAGTACATCTTTAAACTATACGCATTCCCTCATTCGAATCATGATTGAATATGTCTAATATATAATGGACCACAGATACGGACATGTACGTATATGGTCAGATGTAAATGTCGTAGATTTTAGTATCTCGGTAAAATCCATGATGCTACAATTCAATTATTGTCTCTCCAGTTTACTAGAGAAACTGCTAGTGTCAAGATTTCAAGATGCAGTATTTGCCTAAGTCCAGCAATATCGCAACACTCTTCTGTTTGGTATGAAATACTTCTAAACATTACATGCAAACCTTGCATGATTACCTGTGTTCTTGTTCTTGTTAGGTAACATTTGAAAGTATCCTAAATAATCATTTTCTTGAAATGGCAAATAATTTATCTAACCGTTATCTTATCCAGAAATTTACCAGTTATTAAGTGGCGTATTTTCCGTGCCAAGTGTGTAGGGCATGGGGGGGGGGGGGGAAGGGGGGGAGGAGAGTTACTAAAGATATATGACATCAATCCTAAGAGAATGTGATATTTCATCGACATATCTGCTGAAAATAATCATTCATATAGAACATTTACAAAATGAATATATTACAATATTTCTAGTTGAAAGTTGAATATTATATCTAAGCTTGAGACAAACAAAAATAACAGTTGAAACAACCAGCAGTAACTGTGGTGAAGATTTCATGTAATCTTGTCGTGCCGGTGTCACAGTAATGTTGGTTGTAGCCTCACCTCAGCTACAACAGAAATAACTATGATCATATGTGAGGTTATATTCACAATATTTGTCAATGAACAACTGTGATGATAAAGTTGTGACATATTTGACAATTAACGTCAATTATCACATCACGTGAACTTTCTTCACAGTCCACGTCAGCTTTCAGAAAGAAGACATCCATTGATAACAATAACTTACCGTATCAAAATCTTGATAGTCTCTTTGATACACAAACATAATTTACAAATTTTACGACGATTTTCTGGCAACTTCGCACAGACAACACATTCTTCTTGACCGACTTGATAATTTCCTGGTTAATTCCCTTTCATCCTTCGTCAACCAAGATGGTGAGAAATCGTTATTCCACAAGTGTGTATTAGTAAGTCGTTTTAAATATTTCGTTTACACGATAATAAATAATAAACAGTGTCTTTGATAATATTAAAGTGTTACAGGGACACTTTCCTGGGCGTTTTCTCATGTGAATATTTTCGTTTTGACTTAAACGCTGTGCACTTCGTTATCCAAGATAGTGAACATTTGTTGTTCCTAAGTAATCCTTGATAACACGTGATTAATGTTACATCGTTGCCATAATACATTTTGTCTTTGATGATGTTATTTGGGGATTTTTCTGTCCCCTTTCATCCAATATTTTGATAATCAGGCCATTGTTTCTAATGAGAAACAAAGTTGTAATTTTTTTGTATGAGTGGAAATAACGAGACTTTACAACAACTCAACAATATTCATCAAAGCAACGTGGAAATATTCCGCTCAATCACCGTCATTAATCACTATATCAGCTGGGATGTGACGGACTAATACTGCAGAGACATTTTTTCCTTGAATGAAAGTTGCTTGGATCTATTGTATTTTCGATGTTTCTAGAAATGTTGTTCAATTAGTGAACTTGTAAAATCTAATTTTACTGAATCTATATTTGATCTTATCTCGTGGATTACATTGTCTATTGTTGCTATTAATAATATCGTGTGTTTGTTCTTGTCTTGATGTCTGAAAGTTTCGTGAGTGATGATAAATTCAGATAACACAGAACATGATAAATGATATCATCATGAAATTATCAGACAGACTTGAAACGTTATTCTTTGATCTAAACTAGATCACGAAGAAATGAAGAAACTATATAAATATTTATAGCACATAGAGCAGAAAATATATGTTATATAAACTTGATGTCTCGGACAAGGAAAACAAATAAAGATGTTGACCAACACGACCATATTGACAACATCTGCAGTTTTATACAACTTTTCTTTACCTGAAGTATACGAAACAATCAGAACAATAGAATCTATATTTAACTACGGGATTTATCCGTTGGTAACTTTTGTGGGAATATCCGGTAACTCGATCAGTATTGTAGCATTGACTAGACAGGGATTCAAGAAATCTTCAAACATATTGCTACTAGCTTTGGCTATTTCTGATGTTTTATTTATGGCTGGTCTTAACAACTTTCCTGAATATATCCTGGCTGCAAATATAAACAGATTCTTCGTGTTCTCAGAAACTGTTAATTATATGTTTTATATATTGTACATGTTGTTTACATTTGTTAATTATCTAGGAATATATTTATCTCTACTGATTCCTGTATTGATAACTGGAGAACGTTTGTTAGCAATATTTATTCCATTCAAAGTTCACATGATTGCCACGCCCCTGCGATTAATGGTTGCAATATCTTATCTTATCATTTTAATTATCGTTTGTTTTATTTATCAGAATATACTTTGCATTGAGTTTAAGCAAATTATCATACGCGGTGAAAGTGTGGGCGCGTTTTTTTATACTGAACGGTACAAACATGACATCAAGAGCGGATTATGTGATATAATTTTAGATATTATAAATTATACGACAGGAGTAGTACCCATTATTTTAGTGTCTGTCGGTTCTACTATGATCGGAATCAAGGTACGTTTAATTACCAATAAGCGTAGACAAATAATTTCTGAGGTAGTCAATCCTCCTACAAGAAAGGCATCCCATGAAATAATATCAAAAACAACAAAAACTTTACTCAGTGTTTGTGTTCTGTATATTTTCTGTAGTGGATTTAGTTGTTTCATTATATATGTAAGAAGAATCCCTGTTCTAGAGAACAATCCTCTGTTGCAAGTTTTACTACAGTTAGTAATAACTTTTGTAATGTGTATTAGCAGTATTGGCAACTTTATTATTTATGTGGCTATCAACAAAACATTCAAGTACACGGACATAAAAATTTGCTGTTTGTTCAAGAATGAGCTTTGTTGATATTCGTGCACTTGTCACTGACGTCGTGGGTCGCCATAAAGTCATGATTCAACTTTGACTTACGAATTGAGGTCTTGAACTGGATTCACAAGTCAGGCGGTGAATCGGAAGAGAGAAATTCAAACTGGATATAAACAATAATTACTTTGAGCTGTCAAATACAACAAAACATTTGAAGATATAGCGTTGACGTTTGATAGAGGAACTTTTCGCATTTTAGATATTAAATATTGTTTGATAAGCTACATTAAGTTATTGTTTTAAGCTACATTAAGTTATTGTTTGATAAGCTACATTAAGTTATTGTTTTAAGCTACATTAAGTTATTGTTTGATAAGTTACATTAAGTTATTGTTTGATAAGCTACATTAAGTTATTGTTTGATAAGTTACATTAAGTTATTGTTTGACAAGTTACATTAAGTTATTGTTTGATAAGTTAACATTAAGTTATTGTTTGACAAGTTACATTAAGTTATTGTTTGATAAGTTAACATTAAGTTATTGTTTGACAAGTTACATTAAGTTATTGTTTGATAAGTTACATTAAGTTATTGTTTGATAAGTTACATTAAGTTATTGTTTGATAAGTTACATTAAGTATTGTTTGACAACCTACTCCTTTAATCAAATAGTTCCCTCAATGGTGAAGATATTTCTGCAATTGACATCATATTACTTGAAGAGAAAATTATAATGTGAATCCTCGCTGGAGCTACAGTTTTTGTGTTATATACCCTATGTAAGATATTCACGGAAACATATGTAACTATTGCCATAAAATTCTGACAGAATTAACCAGCGTATATACATGTAAATGTTTGGGGATCAATTTATCTCGTCACACTTATATTTGATAATCATCCATTTATCTCGTCACACACATATTTCGATATCAATATATTTCGTCACACACATATTCGGAGATCAATTTATCTCGTCACACTCATGTTTGTTGATCATCCATTTATTTCGTCACACACATGTTTAGAGATCACTGTATCTCGTCACACATATAATTGATGATCATACATTTATCTCGTCACACACACGTTTGGTGATCTACTAAAATTGTAAAATGGGTTCCCATCTTAGAGAAAAATTGAACTCTAACTTCTGAGAAGATTATTAACTCATGGGACCAATCTATTTTTCTTATTAAACGTCTAGACATGTTTCTGTAGCTCTTTCCTCCGTATTAAAATATGGAACACCATATGCATGTCGTAAATATGCTGATGCAAGTTCCGAGACGAATCCTAGTCAGCTGGAAGGATTGGGATCGATTCCTATTTGGCATGCGATTTCTGTAATAATTTCACAAAACTTTCGATAAGGAAGACCGATGTAAATACAATCCGTGTTCCTGTCATGAGCTTTCTATATAAAAATCAAAAGATGTTTACTAAATTTATATAGATATGTCTCACAAATATTAAAAAGGGTTTTAAAAGCCGTAGAAGATTGAATTCACTGTACCTGGTTTCCCATATGTACTCCGCCACTCTCAATGAAGCGGAACGCCGCCTGCCGAGAGTACCACTCATAGCACGTAACTCTGTAGCGTGAACACAAGGCGAACAGCTTAACAACTACGCCAGAGAGATCCCATATCTTTTCACAAAGATACTTATATTTACAGACATCAATTTGTATGATTGTACACCACTACAAAATAAACTCATGCATACTGTACCCGTACCAAGTTTTATTCAGAGTACGTTGTTGTTTCTTTGCAGCATAAATCATCATCATCAAGTTTCGTCTCCGCAACGGAGGTTGGCTGCAACAGGCCTCCAACATCCACTGTCTCTTGTTTTGGTGGTAAACTCGGCTAAACTGTAGCCTGTCCATCTTGTGATGTTACTCTCCCACTTGCATCTGTGTCTACCTCTTGCTCATTCTCCGTTAAGTTTACCCTCAGGTATGGTCTTCAACAAGATGTCAAAAATATTTTATTTCCTTGATCTTTGTAAATAGTTATCCACGATATTGTCTATTTTCTCCATAATTACTTAGCTGAGATAGAAGACATGAGTAACAGTTCCAATCTAGTCATATACAGACTATGGAGATTCCACTAACACTCTTACACTGAGCACAATTCCACAGAGAACAATTCCACCAGCCGAACCGATCTGACATTAATTCATCTGACATGTAGACAACAGCACCATTAAAAATCGTAGAAGATGTGAGCAGTGACCATCGACCAATCATAACAACTGTCTCCACACCACAAATGACACAGATAGCGGTACAGCCATCTTGAAACTTTAAGAATACCAACTGGTCAGGAACAGCCAAGTAAATGATGCTGGGTTCAGTGAAATCTAACGTAAGATACATTACAAAGGTAAAAAAAAGATCTGGAGAGAAACATGATGCAAACAAAATCTAAAAGAGAAGAAAATAAAGCATGGAGACTCTTGCATAATATCGAGGAACATATAAAAAGACCAATACAATACCTATAGTAGATGGTTGTGGCAATGAAATAACAGCACCCATCAAGAAAGCAGATACATTCAACAGTTTCTATGCAAATATTACAGCAAATGAAGATATTGGACAAAATACTTACGAATCGTGCAACACTTAACAAAGATCATTCAATGACCTATTCAGCATACAAGAACTGAACATGACAATACGGAAACTTGCTAGAAACAAAGCTCCAGGACCAGATCAAATTAAAAATTAAATGATGTGTAAGCTGGGACCAAAAGCAAAAGTAAGACATCTATGGTTTATTAATGGAACATGAAAAGGAAGGACAGTTGTCATAAGCATGGAGCAAAGAACCGTCAACCCCATTCTTAAGAAATGAAAACCGGCAGAAAAACCAAGACGTTATAGGCCGATATCCCTCATCTCATGCATAGGCAAGCTTGTCTAGAGAATAGTTAAGAACAGGCTATACTGGTGGCTGGAGGTAAATAACTGTCTAGATAATAACCAAATAGGCTTCAGGCGCAAATGTCGCACAGATGATCGTCTCTTCAGATTCACACAAAATGTTATGGATGGTTTCCAAGACGGTAGAAGCACATTAGCAGTGTTCATTTATTTTGAGAAAACATATTTCCCAATCTGAAGGAAGAGACATTTGCTGAAGATGAAGAGAATGGGGATTGGTGGGAAGATGTAATGGATACATGTCTTCCTGACAAACAGAACCATAGCCACCAGCTATGCCGGTACAATATCCCGGAAAAGACACTGGAGAAGGGATTGCCCCAAGGCTCCCCTCTAAGTTGACACTCTTCCTTATTTTCATTAATGATCTAGCGAAACATCTCAATGTGACAAAAGCATTGTTTTCTGATGACTTTGCCATCTGGACCGCTCATAAATGTCTTCTTCTGGAAAAAGTAAATATCAACAGAGCTCTCCTCACGATTTCAGTATATTGTGAATTGTGGAAACTCAAACATCAATGTACAGAAAAATGTTAACACTATTTTTTTCACGAGTCATAAAACAGCTAAAAGATCTGTCAACATAAAAATGAGTTGGAAAATATTAACTAAAGAAGAGTCCCCTGTACACCTTGGAGTAAAACTAGACAGACAACTATCACTAAAAGACCAGATAGAAAAACGAAAGTAAAGAAGAAACGAAACGTCTAATCTCATCAAGAGATTAAATAATGCAAACTGGGAAGCAGACAAACACTCTTCGCTAACTGCATCTCCACTATGTGAGATCAGCAATAGATTATAATCTTTCTCTCCAGATCATTGCTAGCAATAGTACCATCTCATCACTGAATAGAGTGCAGAACCATGCTCTGAGACGATCAACCCGCACAGCAATATGTGAGATAAATGCAAATGTAGAGGCACTGGATATCAGACGCAAAAGTGCACTGACAAAAGTGGTAGAAAGGTACAAAAGACAAAAGAATGACCACCAAATTAAATACTTATTGATATTGGAAGCAAACAAAAAGACTAAAACAACTGTCTCTTCTGAATATATTCGGATAGGTAGACGACAAACACCATCTACCGCAAGAGAGAGAACTGGAATACAAATACCTCGGACAATCCCCTTGCGAGAACTTGCATCAACCAACTATCAAAAAAAAATTGCTAGATAAAACAGCAAAAAAGAGAATATTACAAATAATCATGAAGACATGTGCCATAGAAACTACGAAAAGTTACACATTATCAGTAATCAAGGCCTACACTGATGGATTAACTTTCAAGGCCACCTGTCTTGCAGGATATGACATTCCATATACGATACCTTGATGGATTTGTCTGCGAGTTCTGTGACTTGTCTGAAAATTGCTCAAATTAGGAAACAGAGACTGAGGCCATCAAGACAGCCATCGAGTGAACACACCAACAGTTTGATCTCATGGAACAAAAACCATCAGTCATAGTCATTTTTACAGGATCTATGTCTGTTTTGGAAGCACATAAGCATACCCCGATATGAAAATCAAGATATTCTCCACATATCAAGAGTAGCGCACAGTCTCATCTCTGCATATCCAATCAATGTGACCATGTAATGAATCCCTGGACATAGCAATCTAGCAGGAAATGAATTAGCAGACAGGTTTGCAAAAAGAGGCGCCTCAAAACAACAAAAGCAAGTACCTTGTAGTATGGGAACAATCAAATAGATTCTCAGAAACAACACCAGGGAAATCTGGCTGAAGAGCTGGTCAAATGCGCTGACTTGTCGAAATGTATTTAATCATATGACACGGCCAAAAGTACAATGACAACATACACAAACTCTGCAGCAGAAATGAATCCCATGTCTTTCAGTCTTGAACAGGACATGCAAGAATCAGTAGCCATTTAAACTGTAGATGTGTTACCAAAATAAAACATAACACAACCTAACAACGAGATACAGGGACAGACGACGTTTCGACTATTAAGCCTTCATCAGGACAAACGAAAGACAACAGTACAACGAATCTTACATGGAGACAAACGTGGTGGATAGGGAGGAAAAAGGAGAAGAGATGGCAAATAGATAGTGGAGGAAGCAAATAGGGAGCAGGAGAGTATGAGGAGAAGAAGTGAGGAGGGGAAAGTGCACAGAAGGAGGTGAGGAGCGAAAATAGATAAGGTGTGGTAGCAAGTAAAATAAGATAAATAAGGTTAAATTAAGATACTTACCTCAAAAGTGACAACAGGCAATGAGTATAACGAATAGATAGCAGAGGAAGCAAAGATAGAGCAGCCTAGCAGGGAGGAAGAGGGTATGAGAAGAAGTGAGGAGGGGAAAGTGCACAGAAGGAGATGAGGAGTAAATTAAGATACTTACCTCAAAAATGGCCACAGGCAATGAGTATTAGCATACAGTCAGGATGGAAAAGCAAAAGACGATGGTACGAGAGATCAGATGAGAGAGAGAGAGAGAGAGAGATGGAGATGAAAAAGAAATAAGAGAAAAAAGAAAAGAAAGAAACGACCGAGCAGATATGGGCAGTGGAGAGAAACTATAAGTAGGAGCAGATAATGGTGGGAAGAAAATGCAGTAACAATATAATGATGTATGTAAGTGAGAGTAAAATATATGTGATACTTGGTAAAAAGGAAGACAAAAAACGTATCTGATGCGTTGAGAACTGGCTTGCTTGAGACCAACAGTCACACTTGTGGGAAGAGTCAATGGACAATGAAAGTTAGTGAGGCAGTCGCGCCAAATAAATACCAACATGCCAGATTACTTTCCACCCTCACAATATTCCTGCTCTTAAGATCCTCCCCAGGGACTTCTCTATCTTCTCATCTGACCCCCTTACCAAAGAGGCGTTTCCAGCTCCACCTCATGTTGCTTTCCGTCGAGACAGGAACCTACGTGATACTCTGGTTAACTCTCACCTTCGGCTGGCGGGATCTCCTACCGGCACCTCCCCGTGTCAGCGCCCGTGCCTCACGTGCCCTTTTGTCTTTCGGACCACCTCTATCCGATTCCCCAAGTCGTTATTCCATATCCACCACTCTTTTTCTTGTGTCTCTCGCAATTTCGTGTACGTGATTACTTGCAAACGCTGCAACCTGATGTACATTGGTGAAACGGGCAGATTCTTAGCCACTAGGTTTGCCGAACACTTACGGGACATCCGTAACTGTGGATCTTTTCCGGTGGCTCTCCACTTCAACAGCAATTCTCACCGTGGTGCTCTGGATATTCAAGTCACTGGCTTGGTCTCTTGCCACTCAGGTGACCGGCAACGTTTCTCATTAGAAAACCGCCTCATTCTTAATTTCGGCACTCTTAAGCCCCATGGCATCAATGACCAGCTATACTTTCAATAATCTCTAAACCCTCCACCCTTTTTTGTCTCCCTTGCTCTGCCTCCCTGCTGCTCCTACATTCCTTCCTTCTGCCTTCCCCCTATCCTCATTTTGTCTCACTCCTCTCCTTGCTACTGTTGCTCTCTGGTTGTCCATTTTTGGTTTTGTTGGGTCGGCTACCCTTACAGCTACCTAGCATGCCGAGGCTGGGAGACCTTTTCACTGACCACATATATATATATATTTTTTTTCCACACGACTTGGATGGCTCGGATGCAGGGGTCCCCTATGTATATTTATGGAGCCAGCGTCCGGTACGGGCAACACCTCCAGTGGGTTGCAATGTACGGTTGGTCTCACTCAACTACGAACATCGTTTCATCTGACATGTTTCTCACCACGGTACATGGCACGGACTAAGGGATCGTGTATCGGTGGCTCGGGGTTCTGTCCGTTGATCGTTGTTCCCATAGATGGGCTAGCGTACAGTTCAGGCAATACCCACATAGGGGTTGCGACGTGCGGCTAGCCCATCCTCTTATCATCTTCGGTTGATGCGACGAGTCTCACTTCCAAACACGGCGCCTAAAAGGTACTTGTAGTTGCGGTTGTGACCTTTGTCCATCTTCTGTCATATTTTATCGGGACTTCTGCTACACCGACCTCCACTTACAACGACATTGTGGACAGTTGACCCCGACTTCCTCACCTACGACGCCACGACTCCCCACCACCTCACATGCTTTGGCTGTAGTTCTGGGTCTGCCTCTATCTGACACGGTCTCCTTTTCCTTTTTTCTCTCCTACTCTGGTGCCCTTCTCTTCCGCACCTTCTTCCTATATAAGCCTGATACCTTCGCACGACGCGCTTCCCCGTGATAGCCCCCGCCCCTTGCTGTGTCCGGTAGGCTCCTTCTCACTACCATATCCCTTCCTTGCCGTGACGTATATCCGGTTCGGGGCCCATGTCTATCCACCCTTTTCTTCTTCTTCTCTCTTATCTTCTTCTTCTCCTCTGCTATTCCTCTCATCCTTTGTTATCTGCCTCTATGGCTATTTGGTAGGAGTCACGGTTTTAACCTTTACTCGCCTCGGGTTTTTCTCTACGGCCCTGCCTATTATTTCAGTTGGTCTCTAGTCGTACTACTAGATCATTATCTTTACCGCTCTTTCTTCCCTGCGGCTGTTTCTGTAGACCTCTTGTTTCCTGTGGTGTGACAATCTGGCATGTTGGTATTTATTTGGCGCGACTGCCTCACTAGCTTTCATTGTCCATTGACTCTTCCCACAAGTGTGACTGTTGGTCTCAAGCAAGCCAGTTCTCAACGCATCAGATACGTTTTTTGTCTTCCTTTTTACCAAGTATCACATATATTTTACTCTCACTTACATACATCATTATATTGTTACTGCATTTTCTTCCCACCATTATCTGCCCCTACTTATAGTTTCTCTCCACTGCCCATATCTGCTCGGTCGTTTCTTTCTTTTCTTTTCTTTTCTCTTTTTTCTTTTTCATCTCCATCTCTCTCTCTCTCTCATCTGATCTCTCGTACCATCCTCTTTTGCTTTTCCATCACGACTGTATGCTAATGCTCATTGCCTGTGGCCATTTTTGAGGTAAGTATCTTAATTTATCCTTATTTATCTTATTTTACTTGCTACTACACCTTATCTATTTTCACTCCTCATCTCCTTCTGTGCACTTTCCCCTCCTCACTTCTTGAAGGCTTAATAGTCGAAATGTCGTCTGTCCCTGTATCTCGCTGTTAGAGGTTGTGTTATGTTTTATTTTGGTAACACATCTACCTATTTTTGTTTATCTTGACATTTGGCCGGTGTTACTCCAGCCACCTACTTCCTGTTTAGGGTTGTTACCCTACACTGGAACATTTATCCCAAGATTTAAACTGTATCAGATCCCAGCAACTACCCATTTGTGGACATTGCTCTCATCCCAATTAAACAGCGTGACATCTCATTATTGACTGCCCTTATCTTTCAACTATCAGAAAATACTATACAGACACAAATAACAATCACTAACATACTGTACGGATCACTAAGTCCTAAGTCAAAGAAATACAGAAATGGAAATGGTTAGATATAAGGCAGAAAATGTACTCTTTTTTGGAAAGAACCGAAGATCACGTAATCAACGCCTGACTGGGACTTTGATTCTACATACACTTGAATGGCTGCTGGAACGGAGAGAGGAGCTCATTTGTGCTCGCGGGACGTTGATGACTAGAAAATAAGGGAACTGCAAATAACTGTCACACTTTTCTCTCTCTTTCTCTATTTCTCTCCTTTTTATCTCTATTTCTACGACGCAACACACAAACATTGATATAGACAGAGAGTTTCTCGGTTTCCCATATGTACTCCTTCCCTCTCAACGAAGCGGCACGCCGCCTGCCGAGAGTATCACTCATAGCACGTAACTCCGTAGTTTCAAGTGATAATCCACAAGGATCTCCGAAAAATCAACCTTGTACACAAGACGACACGAGTCGGATTCGAACCATGACCTCTTGTCACAAGGCGAACACCTTAACCACTACGCTAGGGAGATTCCCCCAAGAGAGACAGAGAGAGACAATGAAAGGTATGTCATTAAGCTATTCTTCATTGTGAGAATCGTGATGATGATGATGATGCAGTGGGAAACAAACGCGTTTAGATATTTACGTTGGCCTTGTATTAAAAAAATCATTTGCCTATCCAGCTTGAATATTAATTTGGCTATCAATAGGTGATTCAGAATTTATCACTCCCAAAAGAGTGTAAGATAATAGCTGCCAAACATCATTCTCGTCATCCTGTGTTGTACTGATATCACTTGTTTGACCGTCCTGTCCAGACACTTTCTTCCCTGTAACAATCTGTCAAGATGGCAATCGAAGAATTTCATAATGTATTATTATTCAAGAAACATTTACAGGTAGATCAACATATAGAAGAAAACAAAGATATATAATTCGCACACAAATATATCACAGACCATATATACTAGACCAGCAGTTCTCAACAGTTTTGCGTGCGTGTGGTCACACTCTATGCTAATCTTTATGTGCCCTTCATAACAATTTCCACAATTTCTCACCAATTGTGTGTGCACGTTATCACCATTAACGATGATTTTTATTCCGTGCTCCCCTCCTGGATACCAAAAAAAAAACCATCATTACCTGTCTCTTGGAGGGGGAGTGGGGGGGGGGCTACCAATCGTTATCACGAGCATCTACTGGTGTTGGATAATGGAAAAGCTTCTAAACATAGAGGCCAGACGCGAATAAGAATTTGGGCGAGTAAGCAGCTGCTGACCAAACCGATGTTGCTGACTACGAGGACGGGGCAGGATATCAGGTGGCGACAATATCTCCACTGAAATACCCCATGTGTCCAGTAAATGGCAGCATCAAGACAGTTGAATGGCAGTATGAACCGCTATAATCTCAAGTCAAGTTGCTAGAGTGAAGTCACTGACACCACACCAGAATTGAGCAAATGGGAGGGGGGAGGGGCAGGGTTTGGGGCAGGGGCACGGTAGGGTTAGTGGGAAAACAAATGCGCAGGAAAGGCTTATAACTCCGGTAAGACGGCTTTCCTAAGAGAGAACACTCTAAATACAAACAAATACTGCCGTGCAGGGGCCATCGGCTGATGGAAAGGTAATGGGAGACATCCCAGACAGAAAAACACAACGGAGTGTATTAGCCAGCGATGTTGCAGATACTGGGATAAATTAGGGCACACACACTATAACAGAAATGTGGTCATGCGACAATCAACTGTGTCCTCATGTCGTCGGTCCTATCAGCTAAAACCGGGGAGGAGCGGAGTCGGGCCCCTTGCCCCGAGTGTTCCCACCCAAGAGACTGGTGCCTCTGCTAACCAAGAGGTCAGGGGAAAGCAGAGTATTGCTACTGACCAAATGTCTCACAGTTGCTCAGTGAAATAAAAAGCCTGAGCTACAGGAATTCCTAAGGAAAAACCAGATCGACATAATGTGCATACAAGAGACTCACCTAAAGGGCACGCAAAGATTGTTCATTCGGGGTTATGAGTTCTTCCGCCAAGACCGATCCAAAAGAGTCAAAGGAAGAATACTGACAATTGTAAAATAATTCAATACCTGCAGAAGAAGTAAACAGATCCGGAGAAGGAGAAATGGAACATATAACAATGAAATTGCTGCTGCCTGGTGGAGAAATATCAATCACAACTGCTACAGCCCTTCTGCCACAAAATAGAACTAATTCAACTAAAGAAAGAGGACACCTAACGAGACACCTAATAGTGGGTGACTTTATAATGTCCACTCACCAAGTTGGGGCTACGATGATATGGATCAAAGAGGTGAAGAGACTGAAGACTGGATGATGGAAAATAAACTAATTCTCATAAACCAGCCAGACGATACACCAACATTCTACTCCAGAGACTGAAAAAACTAGATCATCAGATCTTGCCATGGCAACAGATGACTTAGATAGACATATTACAAGAACAGTAGAAAGTTAACTGGGAAGAAGTGACCAGTCATCCTGCAAATCTCCAAGACAGGAACTTCAAGACAAATATGTCCTCATATTTTGAACTGGAACTTCATGAAAGGAAATTGAACCCTCTTCAGTGAACAAACACCATCTTCTCACTTTCAAACCACAAGGAAAAGCAAATCTACAAATTAATGGAAGTGACTTCACACGAGGAGAACCCTCGGGGTTAAACTAAACAAGCGACTCATCTGGAAACTACACCTGATAACCACTGAGCAAAAAGCAATCAGAATAATATCATTGATGGAGAAACCTGCATTCATAGGCAGGGGAGCAAATGGAAGTATTCTCCGAATTGTCTACATGGGTACAGTCGGACCTGTAGTAGAATATGGAATGACAACCTGGACTTCGACTTATTTCTGGAGAGATGAAAACCACTCGAATCGATGCAATGGAAAAACATGTAAAAATCCGCCCACTGGATGACAGAAAAGAAGAAAGAATGCTTATGTAAAGAAAAAAAATTAAGAGCATGCCAAACCATCCGATGTATGCGCAAATTTCTAGATCAACCACAAACAGGCTGAAGAGAACCAGCTTCTGTCACATCTCCAACCATCTCCATCAACAACATAAAGATATCCTCACAAACCTCCCAAATGAAATTAAAACATAACGTATTTTGGAGAGCCAGACAATAGTCTCCAAAACGTCTCCATAATAACAGAGGTTCCTGGAATAATTAATAAGGAATACCAAACTAAAACTAAAAACATTGACTCTAGAGATGATAGAAATAAAATACAATCCCAAGGAATGAATACACGTCTACACAGATGGATCGGCAGATGGAGCAGTAAGGAATGGAGGAGGTGGAATTCTTATTACTCAAAGACTTTTCCAACCTGGAAATACTCCTCTAATTTTAGAGCAGAAGCAGTTGCACTCCATCAAGCACTGAAAGTCTTCACCGAACCAGGACTGCCAAGACCAAGGAAGATAGCTATATTAATAGATTGCAGATCCCTACTGGGATCAATCAAGAGCAACAGAAATGCAAGCCTTCTGCACAACATCAGACATGAGCTAAGAAAAAATCATCAGCTATTGCCATTCAATGGATTCCGTCACACTGTGGAATCATGGGAAATGGGAATGCGGATGATCTGTCAAAAACAGCAAGCGAAATGGAACAACACAGACACCCACTGTCCAACAGAGATGCAAAAACAAAAATTCAGAACACACACAGCAAAGTGGAAGAAACAAATGGAAGTGGAAGACAAACTTGATGCAATACATCCCCTCCAAAGATATCAATAGACAACAATATTTCGGCCTAGGACAGGCCACTGTAGACTCTTGGGTCACTTTTACCGATTGAGGATCTCGTACACAGATGAATGTCCATGTGAATGCTGAATCCAGACCCCAGAACACATACTTAAGGATTGCACTAAATACAAATGGCACAGACAGCAGACCTTTCCAGAGAATACGGATTTAAGGCAAAAGCTATGGGGAAGCCGCTCTGACCTGGAGAAGACAGTGGACTTCACTCTGATGACGGGCATGACAGTATAACATGACCGCAGATGCTGAACGCAGAAGAAGATGACCTGTTTCTGTGCACCACTATGCTGTTTAAATTGTATGGCTTTATATATTGTTAGTTTTCTTTTGTTGCCTCCTAATGAAATAATGTCCCTCCGTGATCTTTAAGTCCAAATGGCCATCGTTTAAAACCAATGTACAAAAACACGCACATACAACATCCATATTTTGTACTAACTCACACATGTTCACACTCATACAGCTAAATAACACAAGTCATACATACACATTACTCTATGTACATTTATTGACATAATAATATAACGTACATATTAATTAAATTAATAAAGAAATAATGTCACAAATCAATAAATGTCGAACAAAAATGAAACACATCAATAAATATTGAAATAATTACACATGGTCAATAAATAATGAAAAATTGAAACAAAAATGTTGGAAAGAGTTGGAGTTGTCTGTCTTTGGCCATGTAGGTCGCGTTGGCCATGGTTAGTTGTGTCATTAATGTGTTTTTGTATGTCTCCACCCATCTAGATTTTGGTCTTCCCCGTGCCTTGTAACCCGATAATCTGCTTTTGCCGCACGAAGGGCTGTTTTCATTGATTCTATTCTCATGGTGGCCATACCATCTGGTTTGCTGTTTCTAGTTTTAGTCTTGACTTAATATATTTATGTCATTGCAGATTTCTTTCTTTCATTTTTCCGTCTGTCTCCTCTAATGATATACATATCTCTCCTCAAACATCTCATTTCACATAGTGTGATCTTTTTCTCTAGTGTCTTTGTCGGAAATCAAGTTTGACTATGGTGACAGAATTGTTACACAAATATTTTAAATCAATTGTAATTTTGTCGTCATGAAGTTTGTGGTTATTTGACTATTGGCGACTGATGGTACGTTACAGCATTGGCTAATGACATCTTTTTTGGATCTCTCTATCGAGTTCCCCACCCTTGGTAAAGAAGCTTCTTAAATATGTGAATTCTGAGACCTGCTTAGTTTTGTACCATTGAAAGATGCATTTTACTGGCCTGGTGTTCTGCTTATTTTCATAGTATCTGTTTTAGATGTGTTTAGTTTCATATTGTATTTTTCGCAGGTTGTATGGAGCAATATATATATATGTTAATTGTTATATATATATGTGTGTGTTGTTAGTTAATTTTGAGCCAAATATGAAATAAAAAGGGGACAGTGATGTCTCACTTATATGGATTGTCTCCTTGCGTGTTGCTGTAGTTATTATATAGTACTAATATATACCAAGTGATTTTGCAGTTGATGGGATATGCGCCGTAGTTCCTGCCACTTCTATCAAGATTTTATTGTTGCTATTTTATTTCTGCCCTTGCTTAAAGATTTGTTCTTGTACATGGAACAAAAAATTATAATATAAACAAATTCAAAAGTCAATCTCATCTATTTAGTGTTGAGAATCAGAAATGAATAGATAATATCGCGAACACCAGACTTGAAAAAACTACTTAGCGAATTGTTTTACCAGTATAGGGTAACCATGCAGTGGATACCCTCTCACTGTGGAATACCAGGAAATGAAAAAGCAGACCAACTGGCTAAGGAAGGTGCTGCCGAAGACCAACCAGATATACCAATCACCTACCATCAGAAAAAAACAGATGATCAAGTCAATAAGAAAGCCACAAATGCCAACACAAGATGACTATCACATTATGAACAGATCAGAGCAAGTTATAATTCTACGTCTCAGAACAGGACACAACCGACTCCGCAGTCACATGTATACAAAGTTCAAGATTGGCAACACGGCCATGTGTACATGTGGACAGGCAGCACAGAGTGCCAAACATATACTTCAAGATTGTTCTGAGCATGAAATGCTGAGGCATACATACTGGCCAGAGGAAACAACACTGGAATCAAAGCTCTATGGGACACTGTATGAACTACAAAAGACAGTTAGTCGTCGGATCATCATCACTACAAACTGGACACATCCATAGTTGCTCCGATCTCTCCTTGAGTGTATCCGCCATCACACTTCTGCTGACAGTACCGGTCCTATGCTGGTTGACCATCATCCACATTAGTCTCACTCTCGCGTGTTATATCTCTTAAGGAGTTCAAAACGTCAGCGCGATCCATTGCCCCATCGCCCTTTGCCACAATCGCACACGATGCCAGTTGATCCGCTCTTTCATTGCCTCGAACGCCCACATGTCCCGGCACGAAAATAAATGTAACCGCTTTCAAGCTCGCATTTCTCAAGGCCTCAATCCACTGTTCGCGAACGAGACCCACTTGTACCTTCTTAATCATACTCATAGAGTCACTCAAGATGCAGACCTGCGTTACTTTCTGTGTGCGTAGCCACTCAAATGCCTTGGTCACCGCCATAGTCTCCATGGTCATACTACTCGTAGTGACCGCAAAGGCACCACTTTCCTCCTTGATCGTTTTACCTGCGCACTGAGCTGTAAAGGCCCAAGCACTGCGAACATGCCTAATTACAGATCCATCAGTGTATATAATCACATCCCCCTCTTTGGTATTCTCACTGATTAAAGCCTGCACTTCTTTCTCCACAGCTGTGGGACACCATTCTCTGCATTCCCTGCTAAGTAATATTACTACTCTCAAACAAGTTTCGAAATCTGTGGGTAGACCTATCCATTCCGCACCAGCTGCCACATCCTGTAATCGGCACACGCTTTGTATTACATCCTCAGCACGTCCCATCCACGACCTTCCTCTCTTGAGTCTGCTGCCTTTAACTTTCTGTATTTCGGAATGCAACGGGTGTTCCTTATCTGCATGTATTTGAAGGTACGCCCGTGCACGGCAATACTGTAATCTATGCTCAGCTGTTGGGCAGTCAAGTAGGTATCGCATAGCTCTTGTCGATGTGTCTCTTGTGCATCCCAGAATGATACGCATTGCTGCATTCTGGACTCTATCCAGTCTTTCGATCTGAGTTTGGCTAAGAGTCAGAATTGCCAGTGCATATTCCACCTCAGCCACAACCAAACCCTGGTACAAAAGAAATAACAATCTTTGCTCACACTGCGCAGCAGCCATAACCTTCATTGCTGCTAAGCCTTTGCCTGCCCTTATGATAATGTGGTCAACATGTTCCCTGAAACTCAGGCTTCTGTCAAAAAACACACCCAGATATCTCATTGTGCTAGTTCTTTCTAAACTTTTCCCGGACAACGAAACTTGTGGCATGGGTGTCTTTACCATGTGATTGTTCAAGGAAAACCACGTCACGAATGCCTTAGACGGATTAACCACTGCTCCCGTATCTCGACACCAATTTGTCAGTCTGTCCAGCTCCTTCTGTAGTTCCACGACGCACTCTTCTCGATTTCTGCCCTGTCTATACACAAGGATATCATCGGCATATGACATCGTTCTGCCAACACCTGTGATTTGATTGCCAGCGATATGTACTGTGTATACATTGAAAAGTACAGGAGATAGAGGCGATCCCTGTGGCAGGTCAGGGCTAATAACCGCTGGTGTAGATATCCAGTTATCACACTTAAGAACTACAACCCTGTGCATCAGGGCGGCGCCAACCCAACGCACGACAAAAGGATTAACTGCAAGATTTAATAGCTGGTGCATCAAGATATCCAAGGACACCCTATTGTACGCATCCTCAAGGTCTATTGCGACCGCACATGTCTCCATGCGCGAATCGAACCCCTCAAAAACATCCTGCGCAAATATTGCTGCATTCTGCCATGTCTTCTTTCCTCGACGATATCCTCCTAACAATGTTGGTAAACACTTATTTCTTTCAAGATAACACGATACCTTCCGGGCCACAATTTTTTCCAAAAGCTTGCCAATCGTATTCTGCATAATTATTATTCTGTAGCCATGTATCCTGGTGTGGTCCTTCCCAGGTTTGTGTA
This sequence comes from Meghimatium bilineatum, assembly GCA_034231615.1. Taxonomy (NCBI): domain Eukaryota; kingdom Metazoa; phylum Mollusca; class Gastropoda; order Stylommatophora; family Philomycidae; genus Meghimatium; species Meghimatium bilineatum. The sequence continues at coordinate 61,275,653 of CM067311.1, read as the reverse complement.
GTGGAACTAAATAGCTGTGCAACCAGTCTTCTTTCACTGTGCCCTTTAGAAGGCTATTATTGAACATGTCCGCCAACTCTCCCAACTCCTCATCCGTTCTTCGACTAATGTCATCGTATCTAATGCCATCTGGCCCTGGTGCTGTATTTTTTGTACTTTTCAGTGCCTTCCTGATTTTTTCAACTGTGATTAGCATATGGTTTTCCATGCTCAAGTTCTTACACGTGTCTGTGAGCGTTTTCCTGATTTCTTCATATGCCTCCACATTTCTCTGACCAATTTGTGCGGTGTAGTGTGCCAGCAATGCCGCACCTTTTGTCTCGTCCGTCTTCTGCCAGACGGTATCGTCGCTCTGGAAATCGGCAATAGTCATTCGTCTTGTGAGACCATTCATGGATTTGTGTAACCTCCAGAACAATTTTAGTGACTTTTCGCGTGTGATTTCTTTGCAAAATTCGTCCCATTTTGACGCCTTTGCTGACTTTGCAATATCTTTGAATGTTTGGACTAAGATATTTTTCTTCCGTTTCCATTGTGCGACCTCCATGGGCTGAGCCGCAACACGTTTCCGTGCCCTTTGCCATAGTGATACTGCTTTCCGTTTCTCGCTCCATGCCCTTTGAACCTCTTCGTTCCACCAGGGGGGCCTATCCCACACCAGATTTCCCACTACTTGAGCCTTACGTTTGTCTTGTCGAATTCTGCTCACAACATCCACCCCTCTGCGATCATATTTAAAGGATCTTACCTTTGGCCTTATCTGCTTACTTTTGTCATTTTTTAAGAGAACAACACATGGGAGGTGGTCACTGCCATGATGCCCCAGCACGTCCCATTTGCAGATAGCCACAGAAGCTGATGACACCAATGCCAGGTCGATAGCGCTATCATCATCACCATCCCTGCTTGCCATCCTTGGTATACGGCCATCGTTAAGGCACACCAGGTCCGTATCTGTCAGGGCCTCCTCAAGTTCTCTTCCCTGTTTGTTCGAAGCACTATTTCCCCATGATGTACCTTTCGCATTGAAGTCACCACAAAAGATGATCTGCTTCTCCTGTTCCATTATCTCCCCTAGGATCTTCCAACCCTGAAGATCAATGCTCGTGTTGCAGGCATACACATTTACAATCATGATTGGGTGCTGGACCCTCTGGACCCTCACTGCCTGTAACTGGATATTGTCACTATCCCACTTGGACATATCAACCTCGCATACACTAAAACCCTCGCGTACTAAGATTGCCTGTCCAAGATGTCGCCTGTTGTAGAAACACTGAAATCCGGCTATCCTGATATTACCACTTTCACCTAGCTGTGTTTCTTGCAATGCAATGACGTCAGCCTCATAACACATCTTTTCTAGCTCTGTTCTACGCTTGTGTACACTGGCCACATTCCAAAACAGCACACTTTCGTTTTTAATTCCTAGCCTAGCTGTTTTCGATCTCGTTCTTCTAGCACCCGCCCGGTGACTTTTCCTTTTTGAGCCACCTCGTTTAGGCCGCTTGATATTGGCCGCCATTTTTCAAACAGTGTGACAACGAATACACTCACGAAGACTTCAGCTCAGATGCACGCACTCCGTTAGCACCGGCGAAGATCTTAATGAGTGGACCTCCTGGTCAGAAAATAACAACACATCACCACACAATCTCCTAAATGAAAATAACAAATATATCCATTGTTCAAGTGAAACTGTTGGTGACACACAAAACACTTGCGTTGCTATCCACCATTTTGACCGGAAGTCAAAAAGACAGTGAGTTTTATTAAGGAGACGGAATTACAGATATAGACATGTTTCAAGTGAACGAAAGAAGAAGAAGAAGAATCGCGAACACAATGGAGACAAAGAGGAACATAAAAACATAGAACTGAATAAAAATCACGCAGCCAATTTTAATGATCAAAATATAGTATTTTTATACAATTTGTCAATTAGCTAAGTCGTACTACTACTACTACGGAAGGGGGAACTGGGGGGGGGGTGGGGTGGAGGCTGGGGTTTCGCCCCAAAATAGAAACTATCCATTTAAAAATATACAGTTTCTACAGAGTATACACCCAACAGTTTACAGGAAAAAAGAAACAACATGTATTGTTTATACTCAATATTGAGGTTTCTCTTTAAACTATTTAGCTTAAAGTTTCTTTTGATTGTCCAACTTTTCATTTCTATCTACCTTCCACATAAATGTTTTTATAAATCATTACAACCACAAAATGTTAGTCGCTAAATCCTGAATATGACATCATTTACTTACCAGAACCAGGAACAGAATACAAATAAGGCTGCATCTCTTCATGATGTCTATGTTGATATAATAGTCGACAAACGGTTATGTCTGAAAGTGTGATGTTGTCTCGTACAGATGCCAACAAATAGCTGCATCTGGTATAGAGGTCACGAATGACAAACTGGTAGACCTATATACTACATTCATGTGATTTTCTCCTATTCCGTGTATAAATATATTATTAAATAAATCATACTTCACACTTCATAAATTGATTTTATGTTATCAAACATTAATATATCATGTGTGTATTGTGATACCGGATGACAGTTATATTTGTGTACAATTCTTTTATTAATATTGTTTACATGTAGTAAAACCAAGTGCTCATTGTTTTGGCCAGATATATTGTAACAAGGACAATAATCTCTTATTTAGAAGTTGGTTTCAAAGACAACATTTATGTTGATCTATTTACCATTAACATTCATTCCAAGGTCGCAAAGGGAATAAAACGGTGTAGAGGGTTGATTTAATTATACCAGGCTTTTCTCATATGTACGCCACCCCTCTCAATAAATCAAGACGTATAATGCCGACAGTACCACTCATAACACAACTCCGAATTTCTAAGATTTGCATATGACGGAATTTTAAAACTTTTCGTTGTGTGTTGTTTGGGAACCCCTGGAATTTCGAGCGATTAGATCTTATTTCCAATGTGAAATGGGGCTGCTTTTCTGAACTTTCTTTCATACTTAGAAGACTACAGCTTTTGTCTTAGTGCAATACCTATTGAAGAAGATTTCTACTTAGAGTGGGTCTATAAATGTAGAGATGCCATGCTACAATGCTTCCCATAAAAGAGTCTCAATATAACGGGTTGCATGGGTGGTTTGTTTAGTGAATCATTGGTGAGACCCACTGACGCAACGGCATGCGGAAACATTTGGTTAAAATCATCATTAAAAAAAAATCTTTCATTACACCATGTCCAAAAATCAACACAAAACATAGATTCTTGTTGTCCAGTGACATGTTTTTTATTTTTAAGTGAAACATAAAAGGGAGATTATTTTAATTTTCCTTGACAACGTACTGGTTACCTTTAGTTGCTTCTGTGAATGGCGAATGTATAATGATTCATTAACTCATTTGTGTAAGAAAAAATCACATAAGAAACACAGGACTAATGGGGATATAACTCTCACGTTTATTTGAGTCATGATACTATTTTACATGTGCCATCTCGTTTGACAGCCCTTTTTCTACATCTTTTTTTTATTGTACGGCTTTTATTTCCACAGCCCATAGAAAGCCTCCCTGCACTCCTTCACAGGAGAACATGCAGTAAGGAAAGTATGTATTTGATTATTATGGTAGAAAATGAATTCTTTGTATTTGGTAATTTATATATATATGTACAAACATAGTTGACACAATATGGGTGTAAAAAGATGGGGTAGAAAGGCGAAAGAAATGGAAATGTTATGGCAATCAGGCCAACGACAAGGGAGTGATACTTAAAATCACCAAACAACTGTTATCGATAAAGAAGGTAAGTCAGTATGTGTGATTAAATTAAACAGAAGTAGACTTGATGCATAGAAAAGATGATAAAACATGTAATGATTTTACTTTGATCATTGTGGAGATCCTGAATAGCAGTAAACATGAGATGTGTAGAATATCATGGATTTATGATGTCATGGGTTTATGATGTCATGGGTTTATGATGTCATGCATTTACGATGTTATGAATTGATGATGTCATGTAGCCTCATTGAAGATTCAAAGCAAGGATTCTGCTGTCTACTGTAGCAAGTGCTTGTGGGGAATATCAGTGAATATGAGATGTGTAAAATATCTTGAGTTTATGATGTCGCAAGATGTTTATGATGAACAAGAGGTAGGCAGGGACAGAAGTGGGAGGGTAACATCACGAGATTGACAGGTTACAATTTAGCAGAGTGAATCAATGCATCACCACGAAAAGAGATAGGGGATATTGGAAGTCTGCGGTAGCCAACCTTCTTTGCGGAGACGGAACTTGATGATGATGATAATGATGATGTCATGATTTTATGATGTGATTAGTTTCTGATGTCACGAGTATAGATGTCATGAGTTTGTGATGTCTTGATTTCACGATGTCATGTAACCTCATTCAAAGCAAGGTTTGTGTTGTCAATTGTAGCAAGTTCTTGTGGGGACCGTCTTTCGGAAGATCTGGAGATGTAACAAATGCGATCGGACTGCGATCACATGGAAAAGCAAGGAAATTAGTGTAAGGATGATTATGTTTATGCGATCACCTGTATGATGACATGCTACGCTAGAAAAGCTGAGCTTGCATACTAAATGCTTCACAACCAATGATAAAATGTTTCTATTAAAATTCAAGTGACAAAATAAACAAATATGGAAGAACACTCTTACACACACACACACACAACACACACACACACACACAACACACACACGCACGCACACACACACACATATGCAAAAAGTACAGGAACAATGTTGTGTTTTACCATCAAGAAAGTATGCGCTACAACGAGATTTAGAAGACTTAAGACAATAATCTAAAAATTCTTGAGAGTAACAGGAATTGAACCAGTCCGTTCTACGGCACCAAATCGCCTAGCAACAATTGCACACGCGTTTTTCAGTACTTGACTAACCGCATCTCCAAAAAAGATGCGATTTCATCAAGCCATTCAAATCGTGCACACAAAGTCACCCGAACGGACAATCGAGACAAGGACTATTACAACAACAACAAACATCCCGTACAGGTATTGAAATATCCTCAGTAACAACAAACACATAACATTAATGTTAAATATTTAATAAAAAATTGTCCTCTGGCTTCCTACTTAAATTTACTTCTATAGACAATTATTTGAAGCAAAATTGTATTGTCTATATATATGTTATCCATGTTTACAACAAGACCTATCGGCCCTTGTATAACTAATACGGATATTATGTTACGTTATGAACAATAGGGGGGATAGTACATATCCCAATCTCCCTCCCGAGTGAATTTGAAAATTTTTCGGATGTACCTGTGCTTGTTCTTAGTGAACACTGAATATTGGCGTATATGCTCTGACATAGACTTATTAGATGTTGGGGTAGAATGCAACAACAATATAAAACAACATCGATAAGACAGAAGCTACAATGTTTATTTATGAATGTGTTCTTGATAACAATAAAGTAAAGCAAATTCAAGACAAAAATATAGTATAGACATATACATATTTGATAGGTAACAGTGTAAATATTCTTTTCTCCGTCCTCCGTTCACGGTAGCGCAATATATTTATATATATATATACTGTAGTTGGTAATGCTAATATAATTCATAGTTTCCAGTTAGATCAAAGAATAAAGTAACATTTGTAGCTGACGTAAAATGTCTCAACAGGAACATTAACCTACAACAATAAATTATCAATACATTGTATCAGTGTCCACACACTTTTATATTTCGATCAGAACAGACGCAGTTCTAACGTGGAGAGCAATAACATGTTGTCAAGTGATCCTATTGTTTCCTTTGCATACACACATAAATCACGCCTTCTTCTTCTGCCTTCGTTCTCATATTCCAAAACCTCTCACACAAGCCACACATGACAGGCACAGATCCATATTTCAATTATGGGTAAAGCAGCAGTAAAACGGTATACATATATCAAGAAAGAGCACAGACTATAATATCAGTTATTTGGATAAAGTCCGTCTGGTAGAAACATTGATTCAGTATATTTATTGAAGTGATAGCTATATTTTTCATGTGATTTCATCTGCTTTAACTGTAAAATATAAAACCTCGTGTTCTCTTTGTTCATCTATTACATTCATACGCCTTCTACTACGTCTTTTTCTTCTTTGTTCGTTTTCAAAATGTAAATGATTAGCAAAATGTAGTCCAGAGAACGGAATGCGTCGTGTCATGGTTTACAACTTGATTGTGATAACTGTGCCTTTAGACCTGACTTATCCGATTTCACTTCTGATTCACTTCACCCTTTATGGAATAGGACAGTTAACTTACCACCAAAACCTACTTAATTGCCTCCCAGGCTTTAGAACGTGCATGAAAGGTAACAGTATTAATATTCTTTGCTCTCATCTCGGGTCCCGGCAACACACGAGCGAAGTAAACAACGTATACGTTTATAGAGTAAAATCTTTCTTAAGTGGAATCTAAAAGGACTGTGGCATTTTCTCGCTAAAACCAAGTATCCGCTTAATCAAGGTGTGCTATGAAACGAGGGTTTGCTTGAAAACAGCGTGTCACTTACCAACCGATGAGAGAAGTGAACAAACCACATGTGGACGTATGTTATTGTTGTTTGAGAGAGCTGCCCTTATCAAGGGGAGTAAAGCTATATTTTTAATTTCTGCTCAAAGATTTATTGTTGTCTTAGCATAATACAAACAAGTCACTTCTCTCTCTCTCTCTCTCTCTCTCTCTCTCTCTCTCTCTTCACTGGGAAGTTTGCTGACTAGTTACTCTGAACAGTAAGACCCGCGTTGTTAGCTCTGATACTTGCTTATATATTTGTCGCGAGCAGTGTACCATTTGTTTCTCAATTTTTATTTCCATCAGGATTCTATTTACCTTCTAATTTCTTCTACTTCCTTATTGTTCGTAATATGTGTCTTATTCTTTATTTAAATTTGTGTATTTACTGATTTTTTCCTTCTTCCTATGCCTATTCTTCATTTTCGTCTTCCTAACATTTATCTTTCTCTTTCTTTTGTTTTTTCTCCTCACACTTATCTCCCATTTCTTTTTGTTCGGGCACATGCTGATGCTAAAATGTTTATAGTTCACGGGGAATTTACATATATGTGCACTGTATGTGTTCTTGTTATCTGTGTGTCGTTCAATCGGTCAATACTCATAGTAGCTTGGAAATATACAAGCTCACAATCTTGACTAAAATCGCATCTTTTGGGGGATGCCATGTCTTCGAAGACACAAAACGTGTCGACTCAAGTTTCGAGGCGAGTAGGTTCCATCTGAGCGGATCTGGTATACATCTCATTTACTGCATTCGAATTTTTCTGTAATAATAAATCGTTCATGTTTCTATATTACACTTTTCACTGAACAATAGGAATGTGTAAAAGTACCTTCAATGACATGAGAAAAATATCAAAAGCTAAAAAAAAATTACAAACAAGTTAAAAATGAGAATTATAAAATACCACATCTAGCCTATATTAATGTATGGCTCAGAAACATGGAAACTAAATAAATAATTTAGACAGAATTGATGCTTTTCAGATTTGGGTATATAGAATAGGGAAAACATAATTGAAAGAGAAGAAAGCAAACAAAGAAATGCTAAAAACACTTAATATGAAGAAAGAACTACTAAGAGAAATAAATATCAGGCAAATAAAATACTTTGGACACATTAAAAGACACGACACCTTATTGAAGACCTTACTTGAGGGTAAAGTCAAAGGGAGGCGAGCAAGAGGTAGACAGAGATACAAGTGGGAGAATAACATCACAAGACGCACATATGGGTACATGTGTATTTATGATATGTAAAGAATATGGGTGTATGTGTATTTATGATATGTAAAGAATATGGGTGTATGTGTATTTATGATATGTAAAGCATATGGGTGTATGTGTATTTATGATATGTAAAGAATATGGGTGTATGTGTATTTAAGATATGTAAAGCATATGGGTGTATGTGTATTTATGATATGTAAAGCATATGAGTGTATGTGTATTTATGATTTGTAAAGCATATGGGTGCATGTGTATATGCTATATAAAGCATATGGGTGCATGTGTATATATGAATATGAGTGGATATATATGTAGACATATGGGTTCCTGTATATATATGATTATGAGGGTACGTAAGAACCCAGTGCTCATGATATGAAATAAATTCTGTACATGTAGATAAACATTGATATTAAACTACATATTTTTATAATTTACATTTATTTAAAAATAATGATGATAATAATAATAATAATAATAAAATAATAATAACTAAAAGATATTTTTAATAAAAAAATATTCCTCCACAGGTACTACACGACCATCCAAACCTTAGGATGCCGAAGAGGCAACAAAAGATCCAAAACCAATAATTTCCAGCAGGAGAACGAAGGCTTCAAGATCAAAAGCACCAATTAAACAATCAAACAGTCATTCTAAGGACTACAAAATTACCACCTCTTATCCCCCCCCCCCCAAATGTTTTGTCCTTCTCAGGACAAACAGACCAGACCCCAGGTCAAACCACCAGTCCCTAACAGGACAACCCAGGCTATTGAGCCACAATATACGCCTTGGTGTGACCACAGGAAACCATACCAAGGTGGAAAGGGCGTGTCTTCCTCTAGAAAGACAAATCCACCAACAAACAAACAACCAACAAAAACAAAGATGTTATGCAAAATAAATGAAACAGGTTTTGATATACTTTTGTATCTATTTTTATTCATAGTTAAAGTAAGTTTTTCTAGTAACCATTTTAATTTATTTTGCTGACTATTTTTTTCGATCGGTTACTGCGTCACCATCCATTTTATCGAACAACCTCTGACCATTTGGTTATGTATATTACTTCTGAAAGGTATTGTCAACAAATAGTGTTGCCGTTGAAAAAACAGAAACAATTGAGAACATTTTCGTAGAATACACAAACATAAGTGACATATACAACGGTTTATAAAATATAAACTAAGGGAAGTAACCAAATATATAACAGACCATGTAGTTATCGGAAGTTATGGGAAATGTGTTTGACAGAAAATTTTGTGTCAGTATTGTCAATTTTAGGATCTGTCATATTACTAATGGAATTGTGTGTGTGATCTGTTATATTACTCATGCCATTGTATGTGTGAACTGTTATATTACTCATGCCATTGTATGTGAGATCTGTTATATTACTCATGCCATTGTATGTGTGAACTGTTATATTACTCATGCCATTGTATGTGTGAACTGTTATATTACTCATGCCATTGTGTGTGTGATCTGTTATATTACTCATGCCATTGTGTGTGTGATCTGTTATATTACTCATGCCATTGTGTGTGTGTGATCTTTTTTGATACTCATGTCATTGTGTGTGTGATCTGCTTTTATTTAATCTCTCTTCTCTAACCTCCAACCTTCCTATTCCCACACACAACTCATTTTATCAAGACGAACAAATGTGTTTTTGTAAGAAACAAGGCAAGTGTTTCAACAAATTTGGGTCATGTCTGATGTTCTGACCAGTGACACAACAGACCAACAAACATACAACAACAAACCTATTACATGACATTTTCTATTATAGAAACCACTCCACATAACTTCCAAATACACAATTGTGTTTTATCCACTATGAGAATGAGGCTTCTTCTCCAAGCATTGCATGTCGGTGAGAGTTGAACTCTTGTCTGTAAAGATCACATGGAAAAACTCACATGTGGAAAAAGTATACAAAAACAATATTGCTATATAAACAGTCAAATACGCAATCACGCTACCTCTCTCTCTCTCTTTCATGCGCGCGCGCACACAGACAGATGACATCTAGAAACACTAATGAAGAGGTGAATAATGAGTCAAGTGTGAGACGGGGGGGGGGGAGGGGAGAATTACTTTATAATATTAGAGAGAGGCAATGTAAGAAAGGAGAAAGATCTGGAGAACATAGTCTACAACTGCAAGATGGAAGGCAAGAGAGATCGAGGACGACAACGGACAAAATATTTCATAACATCGTGGCATGGTAAAGAATCAACAACGATCCTGATAAAAGATACTGGAAATAGAGAATGTAGACACGACACGATACCTGATGATGATGAATTACTTATGTCCCATAAGAGAAATGCATCAAGATGATTACTAAAACAGCTGGTAAAATGGTTCACACATACATCAGTATGAAAACTAAAATTACCTATAAATAGTGTAATTATTTAACTACACGGATTATTTAACAATTCAATTATATACGATTCAATAATTATTTATTAATTATAATCAGATTTCACTTCTACAAATGTCTCATGAATTTCTGTGTATATTTATTATTATTCACTAACTTTGTTCATTCACATTCTTCTACGTAAGTTTTTTCCCCACAAATATATCACAATCTTTTGTTCATTTATTTCACTTTATTTTTTGCAGCATCGTCAGAAATCTTGTTGGATCAGTAAGCTACTGCCAGCATCTCTGTTCTGACAAGATAGAAAAACTTGTTTGTGGGGTTCGTTTGAGAGACAGTAAATAAACTGTCAGTACCTCTTGTTCCCAGTTAGTTAGGTAGTAACATGAAGTTTGCCAGTGACTTGTGTGAAAAAAGTTAGGTTATAGCAGGAAGGTTGGGTGTGACTTGTGTGAAAAAGCTAAGCAGGAAGGTTGGGTGTGACTCGTGTGAAAAAGTTAAGCAGGAAGGTTGGGTGTGACTTGTGTCAAAAAGTTAAGCAGGAAGGTTGGGTGTGACTTGTGTGAAAAAAGTTAGACAGTAGCAGGAAGGTTGGGTGTGAATTGTGAAAAAGTTATGCAGTAGCAGGAAGGTTGCAACTGGCGCGTGTGATACAGTTAGAGAGTAGCAGGAAGGTTTCGAGTAACTTGTGTGATAAAGTTCCCATGTCCTTGCAATTACCACGTCATATACACAGTGTGTTTCTTGAAATTTCCCTAAGACACAAAAACAACATAAGGCCTTACCGAGAGTCGAACCCTTGATCTCACAGGTGTGGGACCAACGGTATAATATCTCGACCATGCGTCACACAAAGTGTGTGGAACCAAAGCTGAGCGTTCAGTGTAATAATCTGTTAGATTACGTTGATATAATGACTAAAATCATGATTCTATTTATGTTATTCTATATTATGTGTTGTTGATTTCTGATCTGTGTTTGTTTTTGTGTTATATGTTCCCGAGTTTCTGGAAACAAATATAATTAAAGTTGTATATTGTTTGTGCTGAAGTAATTCAATCTTATTGAAAACCTTACTTGAGGGCAAAGCCTAAGGGAAACGAGCAAGAGGTAGACAGAGATACAAGTGGGAGAGTAACATCACAAGATGGACTAGTTTCATTCTAGAAGAGTGAATTACCAAAACAAGAGACAGGAGATGTTGGAGATCTGTTGCAGCCAACCCTAGTTACGGAGACGGCACTTGATGATGATAATGATGATGGTGTAAAATCTCATAGGTATTCTCGTCACGTGATGTTTACCAAAATAACACAAATTAATAAATGTCAAGTATCATTGTTTGTGTGCATCCCCAGGAATTACGAGAAGTTGTGATTTTGTTTCCTTTTAGCAAAATTGGGCTTCTTTATATCTTTCTTTCACGCTCACAAGACATCAACATATGAGCGGTGTATGATTAACGTTGAGGAGAAGCATCTTACACAGAAGGGATCTGTGTGTGTGTATGTAGAGATTATAAAGTGACATGAACAACGACTAATGCCAACTAAGGGAAATAACCACATATATAACATCGGATAACGTGGTTATCACGAGTTGTGGGAAATGTGTTTGATAACGTGAAATCTTGGACCAGTATTACCAATTGTAGAATATGCTGTATTGGTCAGATCATGGCGTGTGTTGTATTTGTTCTCTTGTACACAACCACTGCCCCTCACACGCACATTTGATTTTGTCAAGAAAAATAAACGAGTTGTAAGAAATAGGAGAAGTGTTTATACAACGTGTGGGAAGATGTGAAGGTCTCAACAAACCAATACACGACATACTTCAATAATGATGATCTTCTCTTATAGAAACTCCTACACAACTGCATATATACAATTATGTTTTATCGACTATGAGTAGGAGGCATCTCCTTCAAGTGTTACATGTCGCTGAGACGAAGTAATCTCAATATGAAGTTATGCTCAGATGAAACAAATATCATAAATGTTCATAAGGGTACAAAAGTTATATTGCTAGTAATTCTAAATGTTCTAATTAAACATATACAAAAAATCATACAGACACACGCTAACATAGACATACACAAACAATCGCCGCCTATCTCCTCTTGTGTCGTCTCTGCTTCCAGCCGCTGAACTTCAATCTTGTTGTGTTTAGCTGTATCACACCGAACGCAGCTAGTCATCGCTTGGAAGTCCCCCCACCCCAACTACAGATAGATGAGGGATAAGATCACGTGTTTGATGTCGACATTGAGACTGCTGACACATCAACATTGTGTTCACACATTAATAATGTCACTGTAGACACATCCACACTGTGATTTTTGACACATTGCCTCAGCGACACAAAAACAATGCTATTATTGACAAACCGATACTACAATATGGTTACAGACGTCCATCGTCCAGTGCAAGTGATAAAATCACTGAATATATTAGTTACCAGTGCCTAAGCTGGATGTGTCGAGCCATTAAAGAAAATAAACCGTGGATACAACGCAATTTTCATTGACTACGTCCTGCTGGAAATCGTCTGCTCTTGTATAAAATAGATTTGGTGGGAATGTGAAAACTATCTTTCTGTTCGTTAAACCCTTTGTTGCCTTTCAACGTCAGGGGTAGAAGAGTGTGCTAAGTATATTGTGGATTTTGTCACCTCTTTTATTTCAGTGGTCAATCGTGTTCGTGGTTGGCCTCTAGGTCTGCCTTCACTGTATCTGTGTAGCATAACTTGCTGTAGTATTCTGTCTGATGGTAGTCTGCTGTGTGCAAACCATTTGATCTGTTGTCTCTTAATATATTCTAAGATTGGGACTGTGGCTGGTTTTTTATCCTTTTTGTCGAATGTCCTCATTCCTCACTTTATCTGTTAGTGATATTCCTAGAATTCTGTGTAAGCATGCCATTTCAGCCGTTACAAGTTTACATTTGTCTTTTGCTGTCGTTGTCTATGTTTGGCTTTGATAACACAGCTTTGGCATAATAATTACTTTAAATAGTGTTATGTTAGTGTTTCATCTGTCATCAGCAGGCTCACAATACAAGTTAGACAATTTCCAGTTTATTGTTATTATTATTATTTCATCGCATTCATTTGTTTGTCATGTCATGCTTATCTTCGCTTGCGAAGGATAGACAACATCATCATCATGTTGGTTTTTAAATCTACACTTTTGTTTCTGAAGATTGGCGTTATTTGCCATAAGGCTTGGTATGGCGTTATTTGCCATAGGACTCTGTATGCTCACCTAAATCTATTGTGTATTTCTTTGCTTCTCGTGCCGTTTGTTATTATATTTCTTCATAGGTATGTGAATTCTGTCACCTGGTTAAATCTGTTTTTAATATATATATATATATATTTATAGTGGTGTTTCTTTCTGTTATTTCTATCTTCATTACTTCAGTCGTTTCTATATTTAATGTATCTTCATGTTAAAGGTTTGGCATGTATGATTTAATCGGTCTACTTGTCTTTGTAGTTCTTCTTCTGATAATGCAACTAGTGCTTGGTCATCTGCAAATAGAAGTTCGTTTAAGTCATCCTTCAGTAATGTGATAACAAAGGGGAAACAAGAAAAAACGGATTCTAAAGCTAGCGTCAGGTAAACATAAGCAACAATTATAAATATATTTAAAAAAAATTAAAATATAACTTTTACGTCATCAATATGGTAGGTAAAACGTGATTAATCGTTAGAGCGCTAGCTTATCATCAAAAGGGCCGAGTTGAAGATATGGGATGGCCACTTTGCAATCATCCGAATATGTACAAAAATCCAAAATGAGTACACAACTTGCACAAAATTGGAGAAGGTAAACACAGAGATATGAGCACTGGTCCAATTTAACGTCTACCCCAAGGTGGTGGTGTTGTCGTATGTTTCCACACTTGCTGTTGAGCGTAGTGGTTTGTGAAGGAGATGCAGTCTGCGTTCCAGAGTCAGGTGTGTTGCTCTGGTTGAGGTGTAATCATGTTTGTTCAGGAGGATGGTATTGTTGTTGTCTATCCACCTTTTCCTATGTCATCCCTTGACCTTGTATCCTGATTCCATCTTGTTATAAGCTCTTATGGGAAGTTGATAGTTCATCCTCATATGATGTCCAAAGCATTTTATCTGTTGTTTCTCTATATATTCGATGTATCATGTGATACCTATTATCTTTCTGATGTTCTCACTGCGCATTTTGTCGAGTCTGGTGACTCCAATAGCCTTCCTTAGACATTTCATTTCGCAAGTTTCAGTCTTTCTCTTATGTGTAGATGTTAGTTGCCAAATCTGGCAATGGTACCATAATGTTGGTATAAAGATGCTCTTTACAATATGCTATTTAATTCCACGTTGATTTTTTGGGTGCAATAGCAATAGTAACAGTTGGTATGTCACAGCATTTGCCTTGTGCCATCTTTTTTCTATCTCTCCGTCGAGCCGTCCATCTTCTGTGAAGAAACGTTCTAGTTACTTGAACTCTTTGAATTGTTTTATCTTTGTGTTCTCTATTTTGATGTTCTGTTGATTTCGTTATTTGCATAGATTCTGTCTTTTGTGTGTTGATCCGCATGTTGTATTTATTGTATATTCTTAATAGTGAGCTGATGTGAGTTTACAGTTTTTCTTCGTCATCATATATGATACTTTTCTCGTCAACGAAAAGCAGTTCATTGTGTTCATTGTTAAGTTATTCATTTTCTGTCGCTTCGTTATATATTTCATTGTGTGTTTTTTAATTATTATATCTATGTAGACGTTGAATAGAATAAGGGACAACACACATCTCTGCCTGACTCATGTTACTATTTTGAATAGTTGTGATACACCATCTGTTGTTCTCACCTTGTTTTGACATTTTGTGTACAATGTTATAATGTTGTGTAGTAGTTGTTCCGTGATTTTGTATATTTCTAGTATTTCCCATAGTATGTCTCTGTTTATTCAGTTGAATGCTTTTTCTTGGTTGACAAATATGATGTTTAGTTTTTTTGTCATATACAGTAGCTTTCTCACTTATTTGTCTAAGGGTAAATAGTGCATCTGTGCATCCTGCTTCTCTTCTGAAACCAAACTGGACTGGACTTAGATGTTGTTCTATGATGTGTCTTGTTCTTTGCTCTAGTATTTTAGTGTATATTTTCCCAGTGCGCCCGAGTAGTGAGATGCTGCGATTAGTTTCACATTCTCTTGTCTAACCTTTGTTTTTCCATATTGGAACATATAATTGAGTTTTGCCAGTGACTATGTTTTTCCCCCATGCTATTGAAAATATTCTACTCAGCCATCTCACACCTATCTCTCTGCACGCTTTAATTGCTTCATGTAGTATTCCCTCCTCTCTTGGTGAATTATTTTTAGTACTATTTTTAATTGATTTTCCTATTTATTTATTTATTTTGCATAATATGGTTGACACAGAGGTTTCTTAATCTGTTATTGTTTATGTGTATTTACTGTAGTATTAGATTGTGCAGTTCTTGGAAATATTCCTTCCATTTATTCTTTCTTTCATTTTTTTTAATGATTGATTTCCTCTTTAATGTTTATTATTGTTATGGGGGTCATATCTTTCGTATCTTATTCTCATTGAGTTTATATCCTTATAAAATTGTCCTGGCTTTGTCCTACATATCTGGATTAAATTGTCCCCGTATTTAGTCGATGAATTATCTTTCGCATTTATGATCGCATGTTTCGCTTCTTTTCTAGCCGTCTTGTAGTATAGGTAGTTGTGTTTTTATTTGGACTTTAACCAAGCGTTGAAACCTTTCATTTCTATTTTTATTGGCTTTGTGTACTTCTTCGTTCCACCAGGCTGTCTTCTGTTTCTGTGTTATTTTTTTTCAACTCTAATACTTTTAATATTTTGTATCATATGTGCTGTGGATGACTTCTATTCTGTCTCGAGGTTTTCAGTTCGTTCAGATAGTAAAAATATGACTTCTCCTATAATAATGTACTTTGAACTGTCTCTTCTTCTACTATTTTTTCAGATTTAGGATAGGTTCCTTGTCTTCTCTTCTTAAGATCTTACTTTCTTTTGTGATATTGTTCTTCTTGGTGTATATTTCGCTCAGTATGACGCGTCTATGATCGGTGTCTATATGTAAGTTTGTTCTGACCTTGCGTCTGTGATATATCTCGTTTGTTTCTGTTTCATGATGATGTAATAGATCTGGGATGATTATTGTAAATTGTCCCATTTCTACCAAGTTTTAGCATGGCTCTGTCTGTGTTGATGGTAGGTGTGTGCTATGATCTATTCATTTCAAAGGGAAATAATCAGATATATAACATCAGATCATGTAGTTTTCACGAGTTGCGGGAAATGTGTTTGACAAATAAGCCATGTCATTGTTTGATCTGCGTTTATTGAGTCTTTCGTCTCTTGCTTTCAACCCCACACATCTTCAAAGTCGCACGCATACACACACACACACACACGCACGCACACCCATTTGATTTTATCAAGAAAAAGAAATGAGTTTTTTGTTAGAAATAAGAGATGTATTACATTAACATGGTATGGCTAATGTCTGAATGTCTCACTAATGACAAAACAGACAAATAAAAGTAAACATCTAGTACACAATACACTTCAATAATGAGAATTTACTCACATAGAACCCCCCCCCCCCCGACATAACTTCATATATACAATTATGTTTTACCTATTGTAAGTTGGGGGGGGGGGGTGTCTCCTCCAAGTATTACATGTCGATGAGAAGTGAAATCTTCTCGGTATGAAGCAATGCTCAGATGAAACTAAAATATAAATGTACACAAGGGTAAAAGAGCTATACAAAGCAATATTATAATCTGCGGACATGTCAATGACACATTAGTTTGTGTAATTTACACGGAAATGGACTGTCATCTGCGGCTAGCGGTTAGCATGGGCTTTTACTGGTAGATCACAAGGAAGAAAAGTGGGGCCGTTACCGCAATAACATGCAGTCTAATGATGGAAATATTTGGCGTATCTCTGTCACTAAACTGACTGGAACTGGAAGCGTATTCTCATGCGTGCATACTAAGAGACTCAATGAATATGATTCAGAAAGTCGAACCAGGTGATATGCATTAGACAATGGGCAGAGTCATTAGAGACAGCTAAAATGCACACAATCATTTTGCTGTGTGAACCACCAGCAACTATGGGGAATAATGAACAACATGAGTTTCCAAGATCACATTACATTGTATACAATAATACAAAAGCTGCAGTCAGACTGAGTTTTGATAATCAGAATGGTTCAACGTACAAATAGGTGTAAGACAAGGATGTAAACTGTCACCTTACTTATTTAACATACAAGCAGGATATCATGAGAAATATGAAACACGATGCAACATGAATTCAGATCCACAAACATCGGATGTCTACAGATTCCAGAAATCAAATACGCAGACGACACTTTTCTATAAACAACAAACCAGCAGGATGTACAGAAAATAATCAAATCAACAGAAAAACTAATAAAACAATACGTGTCTCTTAATATGAAAAAAAGACTAAAATAATGACAACCGATAAAGTGAAATCAAGATCTAGAATAAATATTGATAACTGTGTTCTAGAAAATGTGAAAATATTTCGAATATTTAGGAGCTAATATAAACAGTGCAGGGTACTGCGCCTTCGAGGTCAAGAGGAGAACAACAATGGATCTGTGTAAACTAAAACAAATTAAAGAAAACTGTGACAAGGTGCGAACATAGAAGCATAGTATGTTTGTTACGCACATGTGCGTTTCCAATGTTGATATATGAATGCGAGGCATGGACAATAAACAAAACTATATCAAAGAGAATAGGGGCTTTTTACTTAAAGTTCCACCGAAGACGGATGTGTTGGCCCATTGGAGCAAATACAACGGTTACACACCGCATTTCCATTTTCTGGACTAAATCCTGTTGGAAATCTAGTTAGACCATTGTCCTGCTACCAGAGAGATCCAGTGAGAATTTGAGAATGAACGCTGAAGAAGAAGAAAGAAGAAGAATTACAGTGCTATGGGAGAGTACTGCAAATACCATTAGTACTAGCGTAGAACACAGGTTTTATAAGTTTCATTTGATGACAACTGACAGACTATCACTTAGGGGCTATGGAGTGTAAATACGAAAACATACAAGTAACAATACACATAACATTTTTATGTTTCGAATCGTTAGGATCAAGAATATAAAAAATAGACAGTGTAAAAATAATAAAAACAGTAAGAACAACGTTATTACGACAGATACCATCGAATACAGACATGTAAACAATACGAAGTTCAGGATCACAATGACGTTCGTGTAAACATGTAGTTATGGAATCTGATGTTGTTGAAAAAGGGAACATGATATGAGAACAGAAGGAAACAATTATTACCCATAACAACATGGACAGCAATACAACAAGGACAACGCCAACACAAATTTAAAGAAATGAAAGTTCAGAATTAATTCCAAAAGTCTCGATGGTACCAAACTAAAAATATAAATCGGTTTTCAAGAGAGCACACTGATCTATCATCCGTTGAGCAGGATCTGAGTACAGTGACCTGGACATCAAGGGCACCACGATGACCATCACCATTGAAATGAATGGCGACAGCGGGTAGGTTCTCGGTGTTTAATGGTATGAAGATGTCCACAGAAGTGGACATTCAGTCGTAAGCGTATTTCACCTGTATATTTCTTGTCACAACGTTTACATATGATAACGTAAATGAGATTCACATGTAAAGGCATCATCGATAGTGAAAGTGGCCTTAGGAAATGAAACAAAGCGGATCTGAACTACGTAAGGACATGTGTTGCAACGACCGCGTTTGCAACGAACAGTGCCAAAGTGATCAGGAACATACGACCTGAGGTGACTTGTGGACCAAGATTTCATTAAGATTTTTGTCACCCCTATAGAGGAAAGTCCCGGAAAGCGGCACAAGTTTGAGAATCAGACTGGAGAAAGGAACGATGCTTGAACAATATTCGACCGGCAGCAGAGTTATAAGGATGAAAAGTAAAGACAAGTTGTATCAGCTCTTTCATAGGAAGGCGAAATTCTTGAGACTAACGGGAATTGAAAAATTCTTGAGACTAACGGGAATTGAACGAGTCCGTTCTACGGCACCAAATCGCCTAGCAACAATTGCACACGCGTTTTTCAGTACTTGACTAACCGCATCTCCAATAAAAGATGCGATTTCATCAAGCCATTCAAATCGTGCACACAAAGTCACCCGAACGGACCAATCGAGACAAGGATTATTACAACAACAACAAACATCCCGTACAGGTATTGAAATATCCTCAGTAACAACACACTATATTGTCTATATATGTTATCCATGTTTACAAGAAGACCTATCGGCCCTTGTATAACTAATACGGATATTATGTTATGTGTTTGTTGTTACTGAGGATATTTCAATACCTGTACGGGATGTTTGTTGTTGTTGTAATAGTCCTTGTCTCGATTGGTCCGTTCGATGACTTTGTGTGCACGATTTGAATGGCTTGATGAAATCGCATCTTTTTTTGGAGATGCGGTTAGTCAAGTACTGAAAAACGCGTGTGCAATTGTTGCTAGGCGATTTGGTGCCGTAGAACGGACTGGTTCAATTCCTGTTAGTCTCAAGAATTTTTAAAAATTGTCCTCTGGCTTCCTACTTAAATTTACTTGTATAAACAATTATTTGAAGCAAAATTGTATTGTCTATATATGTTATCCATGTTTACAAGAAGACCTATCGGCCCTTGTATAACTAATACGGATATTATGTTATGTGTTTGTTGTTACTGAGGATATTTCAATACCTGTACGGGATGTTTGTTGTTGTTGTAATAGTCCTTGTCTCGATTGGTCCGTTCGGGTGACTTTGTGTGCACGGTTTGAATGGCTTGATGAAATCGCATCTTTTTTTGGAGATGCGGTTAGTCAAGTACTGAAAATCGCGTGTGCAATTGTTGCTAGGCGATTTGGTGCTGTAGAACGGACTGGTTCAATTCCCGTTAGTCTCAAGAATTTTTAAAAATTGTCCTCTGGCTTCCTACTTAAATTTACTTGTATAAACATTTATTTGAAGCAAAATTGTATTGTCTATATATGTTATCCATGTTTACAAGAAGACCTATCGGCCCAGGTATAACTAATACGGATATTATGTTATGTGTTTGTTGTTACTGAGGATATTTCAATACCTGTACGGGATGTTTGTTGTTGTTGTAATAGTCCTTGTCTCGATTGGTCCGTTCGGGTGACTTTGTGTGCACGATTTGAATGGCTTGATGAAATCGCATCTTTTTTTGGAGATGCGGTTAGTCAAGTACTGAAAAACGCGTGTGCAATTGTTGCTAGGCGATTTGGTGCCGTAGAACGGACTGGTTCAATTCGCGTTAGTCTCAAGAATTTTAAAAAATTGTCCTCTGGCTTCCTACTTAAATTTACTTGAGGAAGACGAAGTACCCTGAGTATTAGTCAAGGTATCAAATTGAGATAACGTGTACGGAAACTAACAGTAAAATTCGTGATAACAGTGATGTTGCTATGGGCACTAAGATGGGACCCAGTTATGCGTGTATTTTCATGGGACATCTTGAACATCAGGTGTGGGAGACTTATCAAGGTCTTTTTCCATTACAGTTTTATAGATACATTGATGATGATGATATATGTATTACTGACACGTCTCAGATAGAATTGTCTCGCTTCATCAACGTTATCAACAATTTCAAACCTGTTATTAAATTCACATCTAACATCTTTACTACTTCTGTCAACTTTCTTGACATTATTGTCACTATTCATCCCCCTATTCAGAAATACATATCTGAAAGGAAACAAGACCAAGATTATGGCAAGCGATAAAACCACTAGCAAGTTCTCAATCAGTATAAAAAACAACGAATTAAAAAGAATCACACGTTTTGAATACATTGGTTCTCTTATCAACATTAACAATACGACAATCAATATAAAGTAAATGCGTGAAACGTAACAATTGTACTTGCGTAAAACACAGGTTTTTATAACAGTTCCACTCAGACGGACTATCACAAAAACTATTGGGTAATGATGTGCAAACAAGAAAACATACAAAAAATATATTCTATGTTTCAACCAAAAGGTCTTTATCAAGATACTCAAAAAAACATCAAAAGACGACGACCGGAAATTATCACACACAAACGTATCCAACGGAAATAATGATAGCGTAGATAGCACAAGATGGATAGGTTACAGTCTAGCACAGTGCACCACCAAAGCAAGAGACAGTGGATGTTGGAGGTCTGTTGCAGCCATCGTTCTCTGCGTAGGCGGCACTTGATGATGATGATGAATATTCACACAGGAAAATCAGTCTATACAATAATGTGTACAGAACGACAGAGTTGAATTGTAGTGAAAGATAAATGTACATGAGTAAAATTTAGAACTCAAGGAAAACATATTTGTGTTTTCTCGTATTTATTCCGAGGTACAATGTAAAATCTGGCAGGACAACAAATAGTCTTGTTAAAATGATACACAAATTTAAAAAAATGGAGGAAATATTCATAGAATACAAATACAAAAGCGATATAGACAACGGCTAAATCAACAAAGGAAAATATAAGCTCAGATCTTGTGATTATCACGAGTTGCGGGAAATGTGACTGAGAAAAACTTGTGCCAGTGTTATGGATGTTCAACAAATATTTAACATCTGAACATTGATAGAAAAACATATTCAGCACCAACGTGATCTATACCACAATTTCATTGACTTCACAAAGACCATTGACCGTGTTTGGCATGATGGGCTGTGGCACATACTGAGGCAATTTAATTTTGACACCACAATCATAGCCATTATTGACGCGCTGTACAAAAATGCAAATAGTGTTGTCCTGACGAACAATACAATTGGAGAAATCAATTACATGATTACAACAGGTCTATATCGATCGGAGGTCGTCCTATTTGCAACTTGCGTTACGATGATGATATTGATCTTGTAGCTGGGTCAGAACAAGAATTACAAGAGTTAACAGCAAAGTTGGAAAAAGTTACCAGCTAGTACGGAATATAAATTAATACAGAAAATTGCAAAATCTTGGTTAACAGCAGAGACACAGAAAACCAGACTAATATCTTGAAGAATGGACATAAACTTGAGGTGGCAAATACCTTCTAATACCTCGGATATGCAGCGATGGAAAATGCAAAGCAGAAATAAAAATAAGACTGGAGATGGCTTTAGCGTCCTTGTCAAGGCTAACGGTGTTTTGGAAAAGCAATATCAGTGTTGGAGGGAAAGTCAAACTGTATAACTCGCTGGTGCTTTCTGTTGCGCTGTATGGTTGTTAAAGTTGGACACTCACTGCGGACATGGATAGACGATTACAGGCTTTCGAGTACAAATGCTACAGACGAATTCTACAAATTTTCTATGGGGTACATAAGACCAATGTTAACGTAAGAAATAAAGTAGAGATGTATGCAGGTGTACAAAAACCACTGCTTTCAATAGTGAAACTACGAAAACTAGCATGGTTTGGACATGTATGCAGACATGATTCCTTGTCAAAAACAATAGTGCATGGAACTGTCGCGGAGGAGGGCATATAAATGCATGGACATACAACATCAAGGAATGGACAGGACAAGATATTTCCACACTCATCCGCATCGCTGAGGATAGAATTCGCTGGAGGACTCTGTGTGCTGAAGCATCCAATGTGGTACCTGTACGACTCTGCAAGATTACGGGTTTAGGGATTAAGTGAATGTCAACTAAGGGAAATAACCAAATATATAACATCAGATCTTCTGATTATCACGAGTTGCGGGAAATGTGTTTGACAAAATCTTGTGCCAGTATTATCCATGTTAGAATCTGATATATTGTGTCAGTATTATCCATGTTAGGATCTGATATATTGTGCCAGTGTTATCCATGTTAGGATCTGATATATGGTGTCAGTATTATCCATGTTAGGATCTGATATATTGTGTCAGTATTATCGATATTAAGATCTGATATATTGTGTCAGTATTATCCATGTTATGATCTGATATATTAGTCTTGATCTGCTCTGCTTGTATTGAATCTCTTTTCTCTTGCCTCCAACCTCAACCCTCCTCACACATATATTTGATATTGTCAAGACAAAACAAATGTGTTTTTGAAAGAAACAGAGCAAGTAATTCAGTCAAATGGTGAATGTCTGAAAGTGTGACACAACAGATCAACAACCACACAACAACAAACCTCTAATACATGACATACTCCAATAAGGAATGTTTCATCTTATGGAAACCACATAAATAACTTCACATACACAGTTACGTTTATCCACTATCAGTAGGAGGCTTCTCCTCATACAATTATGTTCTGTGGCTGATATTCTCTATAACTTATTCATACACATCATCAGTCTATCAAAACTTAAATTTTATAACATATTACATTTTTAATTCATGTATAAAATTGTACATGATGTATTTACTTGATGTACTTCTCGCTAATTTTTTTACTAGTAAAAGTAATAAAGTTTTTGATATTCAGATCAAAATTTAAATTTACTGAAATATTTTTGTTTGTCTTGCTAGTTCCCTAGTTCACTTTCTGTCTCTTTTTCTCTTCATCACTTATAACCTCAGTCATTTCATGTATCTGTGGTTATATTTCTGAGTTATAAATCAAGTATCCAGATTAGATATCTGATAACTGACATGATCAACAACAGATAACCAGAGTAGATCCATCTGATAACTTACATGATCAACAACAGATAACCAGATTAGATATCTGATAACTGACATGATCAACAACAGATAACCAGATTAGATATCTGATAACCTACACGATCAACAACAGATAACCATATGTTTCTCCTGGTTATACTTGTATGACTAACCTGTAGAGAGAAGAAATCAAGTCATAGATTGGAGAGTACAAATCATGTCCCCTCATTATTCATACATTCTTGTTTCCATAAATATTTTACATTGTGTTGTGTAGATGAAACAAACATATGGGAATGAGAGGTCTGTAGGTCGTTAGGGTAGGGGTTAGGAAGGGGAAGATTTTGTTGAGACATACCAAGAAGAAAGAAGAGAAGAAGAGAAGGAAAGAAAAGAAGGAAAGAAAAGAAGGGCAGACGAACTACCAAAACAATACAGCAATTTGTTCCATACAATATTTACACAAAGATAAACATATCATGTCAACTAACATGGATAAGTCAATGTGTGCACATTATACTTACACATACACACCCAAAAATATAGATACGTACACATATATATATACATACTTACATATACCAATATAAACACACCAATAAACACATTTATATTTGTTCACATTTATATTTGTTCACATTTATAATAAAGCACATTTATATTCTTATTCTTCTTTCGTTCACCTGAAACATGTCTATATCTGTAATTCTGTCTCCTTAATAAAACTCACTGTCTTTTGTAGTTCATACAGTGTCCCATAGAGTTTTGATTCCAGTGTTGTTTCCTCTGGCCAATATGTCTGCCTCAGCGTTTCATGCTCAGAACACTCTTGAAGTATATGTTTGACATTTATATTGATTCAAACACGTTTATATTTCCTCACAGTTATATTTGAGCTCATTTATGTTTGTGTCCATTTATATATTAGCACATTTATATTTGCTCACATTTATATTTGCTCACATTTATATTTTCTCAGATTTATATTTGCTCACATTTATATTTTCTCAGATTTATATTTGCTCACATTTATATTTTCTCAGATTTATATTTGCTCACATTTATATTTTCTCAGATTTATGTTTGCTCACATTTATATTTTCTCAGATTTATATTTGCTCACATTTATATTTTCTCAGATTTATGTTTGCTCACATTTATATTTTCTCAGATTTATATTTGCTCACATTTATATTTTCTCAGATTTATGTTTGCTCACATTTATATTTTCTCAGATTTATATTTGCTCACATTTATATTTTCTCAGATTTATGTTTGCTCACATTTATATTTGCTCACATTTATATTTGCTCACATTTATATTTTCTCAGATTTATATTTGCTCACATTTATAATTTCTCAGATTTATGTTTGCTCACATTTATATTTGCTCACATTTATATTTGCTCACATTTATATTTTCTCAGATTTATATTTGCTCACATTTATATTTGAGCAAATTTACATTGAACGATAACTGAAACTGAAAACATTATTAATGTGATATATCCCCAGGTGGTTTGTGATCCACTCTTGCCGTTAAGCGTAGGGGTGATTGGAGCTCGAGCTTGCGTTCTATCACCAGATGTGTGGCCTCGGCTGTGCTATGACCGTGTGTGTACAGGATGTCCCAGACGTTTTCTATCCATCTTTTCCGTGGTCTTCCTCTGGCTTTGTACCCTGATCTCATTAGTACAGTCATTGGTATAGAACATTAACAAAATGAATATATTTCATATTTCTAGTTGAAAGTTAAATATTATTTCTAAGCTTGAGACAAACAAAAACAACATTTGAAACAACCAGCAGTATCCGTGGTGAAGATTTCATGTAGTCTTGTCCTGTCGGTGTCACAGTAATGGTGGTTGTAGCCTCACCTCATCTACAACAGAAATAATTATGATCATATGTAAGGTTATATTCACAATATTTGTCAATGAACAACTGTGATGATAAAGTTTGGACAAGTTTGCCAATTAACATAAATTATCACATCACGTGAACAGTCTTCATAATCCACATCAGCTTGTAGGAAGAAGACATCCATTGATAACAATAACTTAACGTTTCCAAATCTTGATAGTCTCTTTGTTACACAAACATAATTTACAAATGTTACGAGGATTTTCTCGTAACTTTACACAAACAACACATTCTTCTTGACAGACTTGATAATTCCATGTTTAATTCCCTTTCATCCATACCAGATACCAGTTACATTTGTGTATAATTCTGTTCTAAATATTGTTTACATCTAGTAAAAACCAAGCGTTCATTGTTTTTGTAAAGCAAAATGAGTTAACCAGGTTACTAAAACACTTAACTTGCCTATTAATAGAAATATATTTTTAAAAAAATTATATATAAAAAACATACAATAAAACTAAACAGGACAATTCTCCACGTATCGGCTCAAATTGAACCTTTTTCAAGAGACAAACAACAGAAAACGACAAAATAAAAAACAAAATAAGTGACTATATTTCATCAAGCCCCGTCTCCATAGCGCAGGGATGGCAACGCTTCTACTGCGGCACCATCCACTTTGTCGGACACCCTCTGACCATTTGGTTATTTATGTTCATTGTATTGGTCAAATATATTACAAGGACAATAATCTCTTATTTACCAGTTGGTTACAAAGACAACGTTGATGTTGAGCTATTCACAAATAACATTCATTGACATGGTTTTAGAGGGACCGCTTTCTTTATCTACGAATGAAAATTGCGTTCCCCTATAAATGAATATTGTGTTCCCCTATAAATTAACATTGTGTTCCTCTATAAATGAATATTGTGTTCCCCTATAAACGAATATTGTGTTCCCCTATAAACGTATATTTTATTCACCTATAAATGGTATATTTTATTCACCTATGAAGGTAGAGGTAAGGTGTCCATATAACCATTGTGTGCATTGCAAACATATTCCAAATGTAGTTATAGATCTTACAAATAACAAAAGTTTACTAAAAAAAAAAGCTACCAGTCTGCATTCATTTTAAAAGTACATAACATTTGTCAAGAGTAATAACTTAAATTTCGCGAGTGCAAAAAATGAGTTTCTTTCTTTGACACATTGTCATACTGTATCTTATTCGGAAGATTACATAATTCCCGCTTTATATTTAAACGGGTTTTGACAAAAACGGGATAGCTCACACGCAATATTCTTGATGGCCTGCAAGTAATTCTTAAACTTTTTTTTATCTAGTGTTAAGTAACTATATAATCTTTTATATTTGACAGTCCTGACTTTGTCAACATTTACTGTAACAAAATTGAGTCTTCTTCATATAGTATGAAACACAAAGTAACACAAGACAGATATTATAATTGTGTTGTGGAAGATTTCGATTTCGTTAAATCTTGCGATGTCATTAAATCTTGCGATGTCATGGGTTTTACAGTGTTTTCTGGTCAGTGAACCATAACTTTGAAGAAACTCGCTAATTAATGTGTACTACCTCTATATATATATATATATATATATTGTAAGACGCTGTGATACAATCGACCTGGTCATTGCGTCACATACAACTACTTTCAGCTCTTGAAATGCCACTACTTGCCTCTGTATGACCGTGTATTATGTTCACATATAATTATATATTGTATTCACTTGTTACTGTATATTTTATTCACCTATGATTATATATTTTATTCACATATAAACCTATAACTTGTTAAAGATGAAACAATGTCACTATTTGAATATGTTCATGAACTTATTTGAGTTATTTTCATATTACAAATGTATGCATATCTGCTCTGTGGCTCAGAAGTATTAAGTGTTTCTCAGAAGTAAAAAGTAAACAGAATTCAGCTGTAGACAGATATCCAGCCATATCTAAGTCGGCAAATAATGGCGAATCACTATATGGACTGCGCTCAGAAAGCAATAGCGAAGCACTGTATCGACCGCGCTCACAAAGCAATAGCGAAGCACTGTATGGACCGCGCTCACACAGCAATGGCGAAGCACTGTATGAACCGCGCTCACAAAGCAATGGCGAAGCACTGTATGAACCGCGCTCACAAAGCAATGGCGAAGCACTGTATGTACTGCGTTCACAAAGCAATGGCGAAGCACTGTATGTACTGCGTTCACAAAGCAATGGCGAAGCACTGTATGTACTGCGCGCAGAAAGCATTGGCGAAGCACTGTATCGACCGCGCTCACAAAGCAATGGCGAAGCACTGTATGAACCGCGCTCACAAAGCAATGGCGAAGCACTGTATGAACCGCGCTCACAAAGCAATGGCGAAGCACTGTATGTACTGCGTTCACAAAGCAATGGCGAAGCACTGTATGTACTGCGCGCAGAAAGCATTGGCGAAGCACTGTATGGGCCGCGTTCACAAAATATTGGTGAAGCACTGTACATTAATTTTCATTTAAAAATCACAATTGATTTAAAAAATGGTGTTGACAGCGACCACCTAAATAAAATAATACGACCATAAACTACCTCATTGATGTTTGAAGTTGCCGTTAATTGTTAGACAGGAGAGATGTAGACAGGATAAATGTAGACAGGAGGGATGTAGACAGGATAAATGTAGACAGGAGGGATGTAGACATGGGGGATGTAGACAGGAGGGATGTAGACATGGGGGATGTATGATTACCCTCATTTAATAACAGTATGTGTTAAGATTTGTTTCAGATATCTTCTTCTTCTTCTACTTCTGCTCTAGCTCGCATACTCCTGTAGATTAGCAGGATGTAGTCCGGATATCGCAATGTGATGTGTCCTGGATTATAGTTTAGCTGAGGTAACTGCGACTTTCGATCAGAGGCATCCTATGTCAGCATGACTTCTGGAATAACTATGACCCTATATGGGATGGAACAGTCACCTCTTTCCTATAACATTTTAGTCTCCTGTTATGACATACATTGCAGCTAAACAGTGTTGTCATTCTTGACGTTTACTTCTTGTGTTTGTGTCGGTATTTCTGTGGTTTTGTTTCGTTTCAAGAATATTGTAAACACAGATTATATTTTTTAAAGCTTAATTGAGTAATTTGTTTCGTTAGTTAGACATCTAGTTTTTTTCAGACCGTTTCAGAAACTTGACATTAGGACTCATGCTGGTAGTTCCTGGGGTTATGTGTTCAATACAACGCCATATCCGTCTTTGTAAGAATTTCAGCTGAAGTGGATCAGGTTTGATTATTCTGTCTCCAGTGCAAAGATCATACCCACGTGTTTAGTCAAATTATTATATTTCTTGTATATTCTGACTAGATCTATTTGTGATTTTAGATGACAGATTTATAATGATATAACACTTAATCTTAGAATGTGTACGCCCTCAGGACAACCCAGGACTATTTACATCATATCACCCAGTAGACTCTCCAATCCTCAGTACAACCCAGAACTATTTACACTACATCACACTCGATTCTGTCCAACGATAAGTACAACCCAAGACTATTTATATCACACCAGAAGACTCTCCAGCCATCAATACAACCGAGGACTATTCACATTACTTCACACTGGACGCTGTCCAACTCTCAGTACCACGTAGTACTATTTATATCACATCACCATGGACGATGTCCAACCCTCAGCGCAACAAAGGACAATTTCCATAACATCACCCAGGAGACTCTCCAACCCTCAGTGCAACCAAGGACTATCGATATCACATCACCCTGGACACTCTCGAACCCTCAGTACAGCACAGAACAATTTACATGACATCAACCAGAAGACTTTCCAACTGTCAATTCAACCCAGGACAGTTTATATCAATCCGGACACTTTTCAACCCCCAATGCAACCCAGGACTATTTACATCAACCCAGACACTTTCCAACCCCCAATGCAACCCAGGACTATTTACATCAACCCAGACACTTTCCAACCCCCAATGCAACCCAGGACTATTTACATGAACCAGGAAACTTTCCAACCCTCAATGCAACCCAGGACTATTCACATCAACCAGGAGACTTTCCAACCCTCATTGCAACCCAGGACTATTTACATCAACCAGGAAACTTTCCAACCCTCAATGCAACCCATGACTATTCACATCAACCAGGAAACTTTCCAATCCTCAACGCAACCCAGGACTATTTACATCAACCAGGAGACTCTTCAATCATCAGTACAACCCAGAACCATTCCCATGACATCAACGCGGGCAATCTCCAACCCACAATGCAACACAGAAGTATTTACATCACATAATCCTGGACACTGTCAAACTATCAGCACACCAAATGAATATTTACATCACATTCCGCCGGACATTGACCAATCATCAGTACAACCCACGACTATTTACATCACAGCTCCTATGAGAGACTCCAACCCTTAGTGCAGCCAAGAACTATTTACATCACACAGGAGACTATCCATCCTACGTATAACCTAGAACTATTTGTTGCATACAGGAGACTCTCTAACCTCAGTACAACCCAGGATTATCTACATCACATCACCCTGTATCTGCAAGTGTTCAACTCTCACACAATCAGTGCATTCTTTGCTCTTGTTATAAATCTGTCGGGCTTCTGTGTTTTCTAGTCATCACCGGCATTTCTATTCATGTTATTACTAGATATCCACGTTATTTCTGCCGTCTCCTGATCAATCACTAACTTTAGTTTATATCTTGTCACAATATTGCAGCCATCTCCTGGTCAGTTCCAGCCTTTCATTTCTAGTTCCCCATGTCATTGCTGCTACGTCCTGGTCAATCCCAGTCTTTTTTTGAAAATGTTATTAAACCAGGAAGAGATTGAAATAAATAGAGATGTGCTAGATCTCAGTTGAGCATATTGCCGTTGCCAGTTATGTAGCGAGTTCTTACCTTCTTATATCTCTAGAATAATCCAGAATTCCTGGATATTTCTTTGAAGCTAGTGACATCCGTTTACAAAAGTTAGCTTGTATATCTTTGATATAATTTTCTCATGAAACAAATTATCATATTTTAGAATGAGTTGTTGTTGTTCACAAACTCTTTGTTTTTATTGAATTGCAGTCTAACGTTTGCTAGAAATCATTGTAATGTATTTTCTTTTGTTTTTAACATGATTTTTGTTGGTATAATTTTTTTATGTTAAATATTTTTCTAACGTTTAACTTTTACTTAATTTATGGTTCATATTTTCCTTGAGTAATCCTGTGCACATGAACGAGTAAATCTGCAACGTTTATTGATGTTTTTTAATTAATTTGTTACATTTATGTATTCACTAAAATTAGAGGCAACAGAGAAGTCGTTTTATAGAAGAATGTTTAGAGTACCATGCACAGCTATAAAAACAGAGGAGTTGCTGAAAAAGTCAAATGATGAAGTGTTACTTTGTAATATTAGAAAAAGTCTATGTTTTGGTCACGTTATTTATTAGACAAGGAGATCTGGAGAAAATAATTACATCGTACAAGATTGAGGGCAAACGAG
Organism: Meghimatium bilineatum; assembly: GCA_034231615.1. Classification (NCBI taxonomy): domain Eukaryota; kingdom Metazoa; phylum Mollusca; class Gastropoda; order Stylommatophora; family Philomycidae; genus Meghimatium; species Meghimatium bilineatum. The sequence goes on along the minus strand of CM067311.1, from coordinate 61,244,290 downwards.
ATCGAGGAAGGCATCGAGAGAAAATATGGATTAGTCTGACGTGGTAGCATGGACGAGAATCAACAAGGACCCTCATGTAAGATGCTGGAAATATTTGTGGAGATGCATGATCGCCTACGACAGTTGGTACATCACCTGATGGTGATGAATTTTTTACTTCTAAATATTAGCACTGCACGTTTTCTATTATTATTGTGTTTTATTGTTGATAAATTTCTTGTATTTATTTGTTCTGTAAGTTTCTCTATACAGATCCGCTATTTTATCATGACTTAAACCTCACAGTGACAACATCAGAAGGCAATTTACTGGATTTGAACAAGTCCGTTCAGCTGGCATCTGTTCGTCTCCCAACTTGAGTCAACACGTTTTATGAATTCAATCAGAATGCATCTCTAAATAAAACTGTGATTTTATTCAAAACTTTCAACATCGGTGATGGACAGAGTATCTGTGACAGCCATGGTACCGGGTTCAAAATCCGCTGAATGAAATTGTGCATCAGAACCGTTAATAAAGCAATTGCAAACTGCTGAATGCATCTTTATTGCTAAGTAAATTACTACAGCAAACAAAATACTGGGTTGGTGGCAATGTCCTGAATAGAATATGCTACTGTGAATATGGACATGTCGATCGAAACACATACAACAACAACACACAGACAGTTTGACAGATACGAAAATACCAAGGACGGCAAACATTTACTACTTGTACGCACCATTAGGCATCAGTTCCACAAGGACCTTTAGCTTAAAATTACAATGAAACAGTGACACGCTTTGTCTACTTTCATTAATATTGTACTCTTTAAATAAATGTATTACTTCTTGAAATAAATGTATTACTTCTTGAAATATTGTCAATGATTCGTTTCGTCTATTGTTTGTTGTTTATGAAAGATGATAGAAAAAATATTGTAAATGAGAAAAAGTAATTTTAAAAAACAAAGTAACACAGACATTTTCCATGTTAAGGCCCTATTGTTACCTTTATAAAGAAATAAAAGCGAACTAGAAGTAAACACACAAAACTGTTAGTACAATGAGATGATCTCACGACCGTATAACATTGTACTTGGAAGAATTTGTGATTGTAAGATAAACTCACTGTATTTGACAGTTTCGTGTGTATATTTCTAGTTCGTTGTTGTTTCTTGTTAGAGGTCCCTTGTGGACTGTAACTTGGGAGAAAGTCTTGGTTCCTTTGATTTGTTATTTCTTATGAGCATTATCTTTGGTATTTATTAGTTATATTAGTAATCAGTAGGATTGTGGTTGGTAGAGCAGTAATCAGTAGGAGTGTGGTTGGTAGAGCAGTAATCATTAGGATTTTGGTTGGTAGAGCAGTAATCATTAGGATTTTGGTTGGTAGTGCAGTAATCATTAGGATTTTGGTTGGTAGAGCAGTAATCATTAGGATTTTGGTTGGTAGTGCAGTAATCAGTAGGATTGTGGTTGGTAGCGCAGTAATCAGTAGGATTGTGGTTGGTAGAGCAGTAATCAGTGTGATTGTGGTTGGTAGAGCAGTAATCATTAGGATTTTGGTTGGTAGAGCAGTAATCATTAGGATTTTGGTTGGTAGTGCAGTAATCAGTAGGATTGTGGTTGGTAGCGCAGTAATCAGTAGGATTATGGTTTTAAGACGAAACGTTTTAGACCACGAACAATTCACGAGTCGATTGAGATTTATAAAATTGGTGCCAGAAAAGGCATGGAACAGTAATGTTGGTTGGCTTGGTGCAGACCACATTATTCCTACAATGCTCTTAATCACAGAAAAATACCGACCCGACACATTATCTAACAGAAACGTCACTGACGTTAATCTCTACAAAGTACTCTACATCTTGTCAAATATGACTCAAATATATATATTGTCAAATATATATATATACCTTTTTGCATGATTAAATAAGTTTGAGTTCTTATTTTCTGTTTGTATTCGTTTCTTGAAAAAGGTCCCTATTGGACCGTAATGTGGAAAAAGTATTTATTCTTTTGTTTATTGTTATTTATTTTTTAATTGGTTTTTATATTTGATAATATAGTCTTCTGCTAAAATGGTCGACGAGAATGGATGTATTCTCTCTACCGTTCTCTAGGCTATTCTGATTTTTGGTTGTTGTGTTGTTATACCACAAATCAAAGGAAATGTTCGATTAATGCATTTGAAATTTCTAGACACAATACCGTAGTTTTCTATTACTTTAAGGAAGGAACAACCGCTAATCGAACACGGTAGAGAGAATACATCCATTCTCGTCGACCATTTTAGCAGAAGACTATATTATCAAATATAAAAACCAATTAAAAATAAATAACAATAAACAAAAGAATAAATACTTTTTCCACATTACGGTCCAATAGGGACCTTTTTCAAGAAACGAATACAAACAGAAAATAAGAACTCAAACTTATTTAATCATGCAAAAAGGTATATATATATATATATATATATAGTACAGAGATGTCTGACCTCCATACTTGTATTATAACGGAAATGAAAATGTGGGAGACGTGCGACCATGTAAAATAATTTAACACGTATACACACAAAATATCTACATTACATTGATACACAGAAATAGAAACAGGTTAAGAAATGCCAATATAGAATAAATCTTGAGTGTCAAATTAGATCAAGTGAGTATCGCACGTCAAGGATGACAACTGCAAACACGAGCACGCACGCACTCTCTCTCTCACACATACACACAAAATAGTGTGTATGTGAAAGGTCACACGAAGACACGATAGAGTTGTGTTCTTGTTTTCCGTATGTATTAGTTTCTTTAAAAAGGACCATATTCGACAGTTACGTGGAAACATTCCTTGTTCTTTTGTTTACTGTTATTTGATGTTTACATTGAGTGATAGCCGTAGGAATTTATTTTTGTTGTTGTTTAAAAATTCACGCCAGTAAATAATGGTTATACTAGAGCTTTTAACCATCATAAAATAGGGGAGATAATGTGATCTGTTTCAAGTCTGGTTTGAAGGACAATATATTGATTGACGATCGGATTTTGCAACCACATGCTTGAAGGGCCGTGTATTGACAGAGAGTCATATTTGACAAGATGTAGAGTACTTTGTAGAGATTAACGTCAGTGACGTTTCTGTTAGATAATGTGTCGGGTCGGTATTTTTCTGTGATTAAGAGCATTGTAGGAATAATGTGGTCTGCACCAAGCCAACCAACATTACTGTTCCATGCCTTTTCTGGCACCAATTTTATAAATCTCAATCGACTCGTGAATTGTTCGTGGTCTAAAACGTTTCGTCTTAAAACCATAATCCTACTGATTACTGCGCTACCAACCACAATCCTACTGATTACTGCACTACCAACCAAAATCCTAATGATTACTGCTCTACCAACCAAAATCCTAATGATTACTGCTCTACCAACCACAATCACACTGATTACTGCTCTACCAACCACAATCCTACTGATTACTGCGCTACCAACCACAATCCTACTGATTACTGCACTACCAACCAAAATCCTAATGATTACTGCTCTACCAACCAAAATCCTAATGATTACTGCACTACCAACCAAAATCCTAATGATTACTGCTCTACCAACCAAAATCCTAATGATTACTGCTCTACCAACCACACTCCTACTGATTACTGCTCTACCAACCACAATCCTACTGATTACTAATATAACTAATAAATACCAAAGATAATGCTCATAAGAAATAACAAATCAAAGGAACCAAGACTTTCTCCCAAGTTACAGTCCACAAGGGACCTCTAACAAGAAACAACAACGAACTAGAAATATACACACGAAACTGTCAAATACAGTGAGTTTATCTTACAATCACAAATTCTTCCAAGTACAATGTTATACGGTCGTGAGATCATCTCATTGTACTAACAGTTTTGTGTGTTTACTTCTAGTTCGCTTTTATTTCTTTATAAAGGTAACAATAGGGCCTTAACATGGAAAATGTCTGTGTTACTTTGTTTTTTAAAATTACTTTTTCTCATTTACAATATTTTTTCTATCATCTTTCATAAACAACAAACAATAGACGAAACGAATCATTGACAATATTTCAAGAAGTAATACATTTATTTCAAGAAGTAATACATTTATTTAAAGAGTACAATATTAATGAAAGTAGACAAAGCGTGTCACTGTTTCATTGTAATTTTAAGCTAAAGGTCCTTGTGGAACTGATGCCTAATGGTGCGTACAAGTAGTAAATGTTTGCCGTCCTTGGTATTTTCGTATCTGTCAAACTGTCTGTGTGTTGTTGTTGTATGTGTTTCGATCGACATGTCCATATTCACAGTAGCATATCCTATTCAGGACATTGCCACCAACCCAGTATTTTGTTTGCTGTAGTAATTTACTTAGCAATAAAGATGCATTCAGCAGTTTGCAATTGCTTTATTAACGGTTCTGATGCACAATTTCATTCAGCGGATTTTGAACCCGGTACCATGGCTGTCACAGATACTCTGTCCATCACCGATGTTGAAAGTTTTGAATAAAATCACAGTTTTATTTAGAGATGCATTCTGATTGAATTCATAAAACGTGTTGACTCAAGTTGGGAGACGAACAGATGCCAGCTGAACGGACTTGTTCAAATCCAGTAAATTGCCTTCTGATGTTGTCACTGTGAGGTTTAAGTCATGATAAAATAGCGGATCTGTATAGAGAAACTTACAGAACAAATAAATACAAGAAATTTATCAACAATAAAACACAATAATAATAGAAAACGTGCAGTGCTAATATTTAGAAGTAAAAAATTCATCACCATCAGGTGATGTACCAACTGTCGTAGGCGATCATGCATCTCCACAAATATTTCCAGCATCTTACATGAGGGTCCTTGTTGATTCTCGTCCATGCTACCACGTCAGACTAATCCATATTTTCTCTCGATGCCTTCCTCGATCTCGTTTGCCCTCAATCTTGTACGATGTAATTATTTTCTCCAGATCTCCTTGTCTAATAAATAACGTGACCAAAACATAGACTTTTTCTAATATTACAAAGTAACACTTCATCATTTGACTTTTTCAGCAACTCCTCTGTTTTTATAGCTGTGCATGGTACTCTAAACATTCTTCTATAAAACGACTTCTCTGTTGCCTCTAATTTTAGTGAATACATAAATGTAACAAATTAATTAAAAAACATCAATAAACGTTGCAGATTTACTCGTTCATGTGCACAGGATTACTCAAGGAAAATATGAACCATAAATTAAGTAAAAGTTAAACGTTAGAAAAATATTTAACATAAAAAAATTATACCAACAAAAATCATGTTAAAAACAAAAGAAAATACATTACAATGATTTCTAGCAAACGTTAGACTGCAATTCAATAAAAACAAAGAGTTTGTGAACAACAACAACTCATTCTAAAATATGATAATTTGTTTCATGAGAAAATTATATCAAAGATATACAAGCTAACTTTTGTAAACGGATGTCACTAGCTTCAAAGAAATATCCAGGAATTCTGGATTATTCTAGAGATATAAGAAGGTAAGAACTCGCTACATAACTGGCAACGGCAATATGCTCAACTGAGATCTAGCACATCTCTATTTATTTCAATCTCTTCCTGGTTTAATAACATTTTCAAAAAAAGACTGGGATTGACCAGGACGTAGCAGCAATGACATGGGGAACTAGAAATGAAAGGCTGGAACTGACCAGGAGATGGCTGCAATATTGTGACAAGATATAAACTAAAGTTAGTGATTGATCAGGAGACGGCAGAAATAACGTGGATATCTAGTAATAACATGAATAGAAATGCCGGTGATGACTAGAAAACACAGAAGCCCGACAGATTTATAACAAGAGCAAAGAATGCACTGATTGTGTGAGAGTTGAACACTTGCAGATACAGGGTGATGTGATGTAGATAATCCTGGGTTGTACTGAGGTTAGAGAGTCTCCTGTATGCAACAAATAGTTCTAGGTTATACGTAGGATGGATAGTCTCCTGTGTGATGTAAATAGTTCTTGGCTGCACTAAGGGTTGGAGTCTCTCATAGGAGCTGTGATGTAAATAGTCGTGGGTTGTACTGATGATTGGTCAATGTCCGGCGGAATGTGATGTAAATATTCATTTGGTGTGCTGATAGTTTGACAGTGTCCAGGATTATGTGATGTAAATACTTCTGTGTTGCATTGTGGGTTGGAGATTGCCCGCGTTGATGTCATGGGAATGGTTCTGGATTGTACTGATGATTGAAGAGTCTCCTGGTTGATGTAAATAGTCCTGGGTTGCGTTGAGGATTGGAAAGTTTCCTGGTTGATGTGAATAGTCATGGGTTGCATTGAGGGTTGGAAAGTTTCCTGGTTGATGTAAATAGTCCTGGGTTGCAATGAGGGTTGGAAAGTCTCCTGGTTGATGTGAATAGTCCTGGGTTGCATTGAGGGTTGGAAAGTTTCCTGGTTCATGTAAATAGTCCTGGGTTGCATTGGGGGTTGGAAAGTGTCTGGGTTGATGTAAATAGTCCTGGGTTGCATTGGGGGTTGGAAAGTGTCTGGGTTGATGTAAATAGTCCTGGGTTGCATTGGGGGTTGAAAAGTGTCCGGATTGATATAAACTGTCCTGAGTTGAATTGACAGTTGGAAAGTCTTCTGGTTGATGTCATGTAAATTGTTCTGTGCTGTACTGAGGGTTCGAGAGTGTCCAGGGTGATGTGATATCGATAGTCCTTGGTTGCACTGAGGGTTGGAGAGTCTCCTGGGTGATGTTATGGAAATTGTCCTTTGTTGCGCTGAGGGTTGGACATCGTCCATGGTGATGTGATATAAATAGTACTACGTGGTACTGAGAGTTGGACAGCGTCCAGTGTGAAGTAATGTGAATAGTCCTCGGTTGTATTGATGGCTGGAGAGTCTTCTGGTGTGATATAAATAGTCTTGGGTTGTACTTATCGTTGGACAGAATCGAGTGTGATGTAGTGTAAATAGTTCTGGGTTGTACTGAGGATTGGAGAGTCTACTGGGTGATATGATGTAAATAGTCCTGGGTTGTCCTGAGGGCGTACACATTCTAAGATTAAGTGTTATATCATTATAAATCTGTCATCTAAAATCACAAATAGATCTAGTCAGAATATACAAGAAATATAATAATTTGACTAAACACGTGGGTATGATCTTTGCACTGGAGACAGAATAATCAAACCTGATCCACTTCAGCTGAAATTCTTACAAAGACGGATATGGCGTTGTATTGAACACATAACCCCAGGAACTACCAGCATGAGTCCTAATGTCAAGTTTCTGAAACGGTCTGAAAAAACTAGATGTCTAACTAACGAAACAAATTACTCAATTAAGCTTTAAAAAATATAATCTGTGTTTACAATATTCTTGAAACGAAACAAAACCACAGAAATACCGACACAAACACAAGAAGTAAACGTCAAGAATGACAACACTGTTTAGCTGCAATGTATGTCATAACAGGAGACTAAAATGTTATAGGAAAGAGGTGACTGTTCCATCCCATATAGGGTCATAGTTATTCCAGAAGTCATGCTGACATAGGATGCCTCTGATCGAAAGTCGCAGTTACCTCAGCTAAACTATAATCCAGGACACATCACATTGCGATATCCGGACTACATCCTGCTAATCTACAGGAGTATGCGAGCTAGAGCAGAAGTAGAAGAAGAAGAAGATATCTGAAACAAATCTTAACACATACTGTTATTAAATGAGGGTAATCATACATCCCCCATGTCTACATCCCTCCTGTCTACATCCCCCATGTCTACATCCCTCCTGTCTACATTTATCCTGTCTACATCCCTCCTGTCTACATTTATCCTGTCTACATCTCTCCTGTCTAACAATTAACGGCAACTTCAAACATCAATGAGGTAGTTTATGGTCGTATTATTTTATTTAGGTGGTCGCTGTCAACACCATTTTTTAAATCAATTGTGATTTTTAAATGAAAATTAATGTACAGTGCTTCACCAATATTTTGTGAACGCGGCCCATACAGTGCTTCGCCAATGCTTTCTGCGCGCAGTACATACAGTGCTTCGCCATTGCTTTGTGAACGCAGTACATACAGTGCTTCGCCATTGCTTTGTGAGCGCGGTTCATACAGTGCTTCGCCATTGCTTTGTGAGCGCGGTTCATACAGTGCTTCGCCATTGCTTTGTGAGCGCGGTTCATACAGTGCTTCGCCATTGCTGTGTGAGCGCGGTCCATACAGTGCTTCGCTATTGCTTTGTGAGCGCGGTCGATACAGTGCTTCGCTATTGCTTTCTGAGCGCAGTCCATATAGTGATTCGCCATTATTTGCCGACTTAGATATGGCTGGATATCTGTCTACAGCTGAATTCTGTTTACTTTTTACTTCTGAGAAACACTTAATACTTCTGAGCCACAGAGCAGATATGCATACATTTGTAATATGAAAATAACTCAAATAAATTCATGAACATATTCAAATAGTGACATTGTTTCATCTTTAACAAGTTATAGGTTTATATGTGAATAAAATATATAATTATAGGTGAATAAAATATACAGTGACAAGTGAATACAATATATAATTATATGTGAACATAATACACGGTCATACAGAGGCAAGTAGTGGCATTTCAAGAGCTGAAAGTAGTTGTATGTAACGCAATTTCCACATCGATTGTATCACACCGTCTTACAATATATATATATATATATATATAGAGGTAGTACACATTAATTAGCGAGTTTCTTCAAAGTTATGGTTCACTGACCAGAAAACACTGTAAAACCCATGACATCGCAAGATTTAATGACATCGCAAGATTTAACGAAATCTAAATCTTCCACAACACAATTGTAATATCTGTCTTGTGTTACAATGTGTTTCATACTATATGAAGAAGACTCAATTTTGTTAGAGTAAATGTTGACAAAGTCAGGACTGTCAAATATAAAAGATTATATAGTTACTTAACACTAGATAAAAAAAGTTTAAGAATTACTTGCAGGCCATCAAGAATATTGCGTGTGAGCTATCCCGTTTTTGTCAAAACCCGTTTAAATATAAAGCGGGAATTATGTAATCTTCCGAATAAGATACAGTATGACAATGTGTCAAAGAAAGAAACTCATTTTTTGCACTCGCGAAATTTAAGTTATTACTCTTGACAAATGTTATGTACTTTTAAAATGAATGCAGACTGGTAGCTTTTTTTTTTAGTAAACTTTTGTTATTTGTAAGATCTATAACTACATTTGGAATATGTTTGCAATGCACACAATGGTTATATGGACACCTTACCTCTACCTTCATAGGTGAATAAAATATACCATTTATAGGTGAATAAAATATACGTTTATAGGGGAACACAATATTCGTTTATAGGGGAACACAATATTCATTTATAGAGGAACACAATGTTAATTTATAGGGGAACACAATTTTCATTTATAGGGGAACGCAATTTTCATTCGTAGATAAAGAAAGCGTACCCGTATGCACATAAAAATACCCGTATACCCGTATAGGTGAACAAAATACAAATTCATTGCTGAATAAAATATGTGTTCGTCTGTGACCATAATATACATTTAGTAGTGAACAAAACATACGTTCATATGTTGATAAATATTGGAAAATAAGTTACACATAATAGATATTCGTAGGCGAACATAATGGATATTAATAGTGGTAAACATAATGCATATTAACTGGTGAATATCTCAGTGTTGCCATTATTTAGTAAATTTTATGGCCAAATTTCACAAATTGTGCCGTTTTTAAGTGTCACTGACAATGAAATGTAAGTTTAATTACTTCTTATATTATTGGTCAAATGAAAACGTATTGAACGTTAGAAATCTAGTAATTTGTGGCAATATTTTACCTGAAACTGTATTATTAAATATTAGTAAATAACACAATACACAGAATGACATAGTGTATACTCACATGTGATAATTATATAGAGCCTTGAACAAAATGTCCATCCTCAGGTGAAACATATTTAAATTACACAGGTAATACATATTAGTACAAACCTGTGAACTGATGTCACGAATCTCATTTTTAAAAGAAACGGTAAACAAATAAATAAATAAATAAATAAATAAATAAACAAATAAATAAATAAACAAATAAATAAATAAATAAATAAATAAATAAATAAACAAATAAATAAATAAATAAATAAACAAATAAATAAACAAATAAATAAATAAATAAACAAATAAATAAATAAACAAATAAATAAACAAATAAATAAATAAATAAATAAACAAATAAATAAATAAACAAATAAATAAACAAATAAATAAATAAATAAACAAATAAATAAATAAACAAATAAATAAACAAATAAATAAATAAATAAATAAATAAACAAATAAATAAATAAATAAACAAATAAATGAATAAATAAATAAATAAATAAACTAAGCAATGAACTAGAGACAATCTTTATACATGACCATGTGATGAAAAGGTGTCATTTGACATTTGAATAAAAATGATTTTATATTCAACATTTACGTGAAAAATTACTGACATTCATTAAATAATTGACATCAAGTGCAACAAATATAATAATTGAAACATCTTTAACCAAAGAAGATATATGACTAGAAATTGTATTACTAAAAAACACATTTGACTAAAGCTGATATTCAAGACATTATCTTTGTCAAGACATTTGATCACAATTTATATTGTGTCTAGAAAATGTCATCTCTGGAAATAACATTTGACTGCAGACAGTATCCAACAACTGAGTATAGACACATTTTAAACAATCGTTTAAAAAAAGAAATATTGATCATAGCTGATGTTTACGTTAATAAAATAACATTTTGGAAAATATTTCTGATAACAGCTGAGATTTATGTCTAGAAGATATATTTGTTGAAAAACTGATTAAAGTTGAGATTATAACTTGAAGATATTAGTTAACAAAATTATCTGAACGCAGTACTAATCTTGTTCTGGGATTTTATGTTTAATTAACGTTATAACCGCTATACTTATTCACAATGTGCACTGGCTAGTAAATACGAGATTTAGTAATTTAGATTTTGAACTAGTTAGTAGATACGATATTACAAGAAACACCATTACAAGATTTATGGTCTCTAATAGATTCGAGATTCAAATGTATATTTAAATTAGTAGATGTGGTTTTATACGATTTATATTAGTTAGGAAATACGAGATTACAAAATACAATATTACAAGATTTATTATTTTTAACAGTTACGAGATTTAAATTAGTAGATATGGTATTAGACGATTTAAATTTGTAGATATCCGTTTATAAATTGATCTACAATAGATATGCGAGTACACGATCCTTGATCTACAATAGATATATGAATACAAGATTCTTGATTTACAATAGATACGAGAGTAAAAGATTCTTGATCTACAATAGATATGAGAGTACAAGATTTACGTTTTTCACTATGTACGTGATTACACAATTCTGCTCTTCATGAGATAAGAGATTACAACATTTATGTGATTTAATAAATATGATATTTAAAGATATTTACTTTATACGAGATTACGAGAGTTTCACTCTGAAGGAAATACGAGATTACAAAATGTTTGCTCTACAATAGATACGAGATTAAAAGATTTATGCTTTTCAATAGATACGAGATTATAGAATATATGATGTTTAGTAGATGCGAGATAATACAATCTATGTTCTTCAATAAATACGAGATTACACATCACTAGCTACTCAATAAATACGAAACTAAACATATTTTGAAAGAAGTTGCAATATTCCATAGACAAGACCTGGTGTGGTCACGTTGTCAAATCAGGAAATATATTATTAAAGAATGGTGCACATTACATTACATAAACAATTACGTGACGTTACTGAACACTGTTCACGTGCAGTCGCTTGAGCATGTTCACATACCGTGACTGTACAATGTCTAGTCGACTTCCATTTACACCGTTCACAAGACTTTACTACGCAATATTTAGTTGCCATCAATTTACATTGTTCACACGATCTGTCTAGGCAACATTTATTTGTCAACATTTTACAATGTTCATCTGAATTTTCTTTGTAACATCTAGTTGACATCAGTTGACAGCATTCACAAGACTTGACTAGACAATATTTGATGGGAGTCGAATTACATTGTACACACGGCTTCTGTAGGCAATATTTTGTGAACAACAATTCGCAGTGTTCACAAGATACTACTTTACTAAATTCACAAGTCGTCGCTAGGTAACGTTTACCCGGCATTCTTGTATAATGTTCACATAAGATTATACTTTATAATAATTGCAATTCTTAGCGGTCAAGTATTAACTTGAAATAAGGAATATAAATCAATTTATAAAATATATACAGTTTGCATTGAGGCAGTTTAAAAAGTGATTTTTAGTTTAATTATATTAAATGATAAAATTATACAATTAAGTATACAATTATACAATTAAGTATAAAATTAATGAAATATAATTGTAAAAATTTAACAATTATTTAAAAAAAGATATATACATTGTGCATAGAAACAGTGATAATTATGTTTAATTTGGGCGTTTGCTGGCGTCGTCGATCATTGATCTCCCCAACCGTTTATCTCTTGTGCGTATCCATTGCTAGTACAGGCATTCCTTTATGACACCATGCACAAACCGTCTTTCATAGGATCGTCCTTTGTTTCTCTTCTCATTAAGTTTTCCTGTTGTCAACAAATCAAGATACTTTTTAGAACTATTTTTATTGTCTACCTGTCAACTTCTAGAAGGACCAGTACGTATTTTCGCGCCCAAAATCACCCATAAATTCTGTAATGTGAAGCCAAATTCCGTATGAAGAGTTCTTTCCACAAGGTAAATACTAAATGTCACTACAGACCGTAAAAATACTTCAATCTGTACAAGTTGACAGGTATGAATTATCGTTAGAAAACTATTGTATTATGGGAAATTATTATGGAAACATCAAACAGCTCACATAATTTACGTAAACACAAGTGAAAATCAAACATTGAATCACATCTACCTTTTTTTATTGGAAAATATTATTAGTTGTATAATTAATACATAGCAAATGTTTTTATGAAAATTTGTCCTAATAGATTGTAAATAATAATATTTATGAGTTCAAGACATATATTTATGACAGCAAATATCAATGTTAAACAGATATCAGGGTTATGACAGCACACAAAAACGTTAACAAGAGATCAGTTTTATGACAACACATAGAAACGTTAAACAGAAATCAGTTTTATGACAACACATAGAAACGTTAAACAGAGATCAGGGTTATGACAGCACATAGAAGCATTAAACAGAGATCAAGGTTATGACAGCACACAAAGTTAAACAGAGATCAAAGTTATGATAGCACGAAACGTTAAACATGAGTAAACGTTAATGTCGGGGAAAATAACAATATATAGAGAAGTTCTGATAATTGTAATAAAACTGGATTGTACGACAAAAATGTTGAGACGAAGGACATTTTATATAATGACATCAAGATACGACTAAGGTGGTTGGTCGTGAAAGCGAGAGGGGGGTGGGAGGTTGACTATACCATTATCTCAGCTGTGTTAAAATTTGATGAAGACGCATGACAAGATTGCTGGGAGCAAACCAACCCGTATTATCTTCTACGTGAAACAACAAGAAAGTGACCACAAAGTCCCTTAGAGATTAGAAAATTATCTCCTGTCTATGTTCTTTACAGGCGGAGTGAGTAATACAGGCAGAATAACACAGGCAGAGTAACACAGGCAGAGTAACACAGGCAGAGTAACACAGACAGAGTAACACAGGCAGATTAACACAGACAGAGTGACACAGGCAGAGTAACACAGGCAGAATAACACAGGCTGTGCAACACAGGCAGAATAACGCAGGCAGAGTAACAGGAAAATTGAGTAACACAAGCAGATTGAGTAACAAGTATCTGAGAAAATGTTCCCTATACAAAATAATGCTAATATAAGTAATCTGTAGTTGAAAGTAGATCTACACTCTTTTAAGTATGGAACAACAGAGCTCGTCTACCCTCAAGGTTCCACAGTTATTGCGATAGAATTAGAACATTAACAATATTGACAAGAACAGAATATAATATTTTTGGAAATATAACAAGAACTGAAGAACAATTTTTGATGTTAACAAGAAACATGATATTAATAAACCTAGACACCAAAATGTTCAACTGACCACGTTGACGTCACAAAATATCACGGCCTTGAGTGGTAATGATATTATAGATAACTACATCAGAGTCATCTCTCAAATCTTGTGTACACTTTTCTATGAGATATTTGAAAGACAATATATCACATTCAGATCAAATCTCAGTTTCCATCTTTCATTTATTGAATAGATCGCACCTCAGTTTGTTATGACGTCTGTGACATAGGTTATTTGTAAGGTAGCTATTTCTTTATATGAACTGAAATCAGTATCTCGGTGAAGTATTCTATTTTCGAGGTATCTATTTCGTTATGCGAGCTGAACTCATTACCTCTGTGTTGTATGCTATTTGCGAATTAACTATTTCGTTATACGAACTGAAATAAATAGCTTTGTGACGGTATGCTATTTGTGAAGTAACTATTTCGTTATACGAGCGGAACTTAATACAATATTAATACAAAAGTCTTAGTGGATTTACTTAATTGTACCCTGGTTTCCCTATATGTATTCTTTCCCTCTCGACAAAGCGACAAGAGAATACTAGCAACATTTAACTTCATAGCTACATGCGATAGTCCCCAGGGATCTTTACAAGAATTTAATTTGTAAATAATCACCAGCAACCCCGTGAACACTTGAGCAAATGATTTGACTGGATATTTGCATTAACGTACGTTACAGACTATAAAGTGAAAAGCGGCTGTTGTTCTATATTCCTCGGGGAGCTATACATATTTATAGTGTAGATAAAGGTGACTAATAATAACGATGATAATAATTGGCCGTTTTAGAGAATGTGTTTTCCCCCTCTGTTTAATGTCATCTAACTCATCATCATCAGGTGCCATGCCGGGTGGCGTAGGCGGTCATGGCTCTCCACAGCTCTCTGTCCACAGTATTATGTATCAAAGTCGTTGTTGTTTCTTTGCCGTGCCAGGATGTCAAACTGTCTAATATTTTCTCACGTTGTCGCCCTCTGTCTCTGGTGCCTTCAATCTTGCCTGTTGTGATTATGTTCTCTAAACCTGCCTGTCTCATGAAGTGGCCAAAAAAAGAAGATTGCCTTTTTCTTATATTGTTGATTAGGGTCCGTTTCGCATTTAACTCTTTTAATACCTTTACATTAGTTTTTCTGGCAGTCCATGGTATTCTCAGCATTCTTCTGTAGAACCACATCTCTGTTGCCTCCAATCTCCCACTTTCCAGTTTGTTTATTGTCCAAGACTCGCACCCATATGTTAGTATAGGGGTTATATAGCACTGCAGAACTCTCTTTCTCACCTCTAATGACAAGGTCATATTACACAGTATATTTTTCATTTTTCTGAATGTTGTTTTTGCCTGTCCTATTCTGCATCTTATTTATGTTGAACTTCTTCCATCTGCTGTTATAATTGTACCTAGATATTTGAATTGGTGGACCTGTTTTAATACTATATCATTCACTATGATCTTGCAAGGTGTGTTATTTTCTTTCTTTGAAATAACCATTACTTCTGTTTTCTTGATATTTAAGAAGAGGCCTTTCTCTTTGCTTTCTGTGACTACTACTTTAATTAATTTTTGAAGGTCTTCCTCACTTTTTGCAATCAGAACAGTGTCATCCGCATATCTCAAATTATTTATGTTATGTCCTCCCACTGATATTCCTGGGATATCTACTATTGCACGCAATATGTTTTCACTGTATAGAGAGAACAGGTCTGGTGAAAGCACGCATCCCTGTCTGACTCCTTGTTTTATTTGTTGAAAAGGGCCAAATTGCTTTCCTACTCTTATTGCTGCTGTTTGTTGCCAGTACATGTTATTGATTATTCTTAAATCCTTGCTGTCAATGTTCAGATTCTCTAGCATGTGTATAATTTTGCTATGTTTAACTTTGTCAAAAGCTTTAGTGTAACTAAAGGGAAATAATCACACGGAAATAACACTGCAACATCGGGTGTAGGAGAGAATTAACCTTCAGTAATTGTAGGGGTAATTTGTGAGAGTAACGAGAGAGAAAGATAAAGAGAGAGAGATAAAAGAGGAAACAATGGGATGTAGACAGACAAATAATAATCAATAATACTGAGCGAGCGCTGCCTTAGAGAGTTCTAGCTGACATCCGTTCAATAGTTTCACACGGTGTCGTCACAGAGTTAATACCAGTTTCATTTATGCTCATGTGGTTTCATTGACAAAAATATAACGTGCACCGATTTGTAGTAATTCTTGTGTTATAACTAGGTGAGTTTATTTCGAGAAACATAATGATAGTTGTCGTAGAGATATGTTCATCAATAACAATTTCAATTTCTCAAGAAGAATAGAAGAACGTATGTTTATTTTTAGATCTAACAGGAAGTATCGGTGTGAAGTTTGTGACTGGTTGCCTTATACAAGGGAATGTATCAATTACCTACAATTATTTTTTTTTCATTGCCATCAAAAATATCACAGACCAATAGAAACGATTTTGAAATCGGGAAAATTGAGACGTGATTTGAGACAAAATATGAATGAAATACTGGAATAATGATATTATTTAAATTAAGGAATGCGGACAATAAGTCATCTTTGAAGTTTCAAACTTATTAATTCATGATGTCGGTCACGTTGTAGAAATTATGAATGTGTATTCTTGTACCTGTTTCGTCTACGAGAGTTGGGTTATCTTCCTCGTTCATCATCATCATGTGACATAGTCTTTCCAGAACGTGGCCTTCTTTATGGATTCTCTGAATATTTCGCGATTCTAGAAGATGCTGCAGCTGGAAATATGTTCAAGCAATCTGATATATCACTGCACCATCTTTGCCTTGGGCACCCTCTTCCCCTGTTACCGTTAACTCTGCCTTCAAATACTAATCTTTCTATGCTGATATGTCTCTTTATATGACCAACCAAACTTTCCTCGCTAGCGCACTTCAATTCCGTATGTACGAGTTTGTATGTTTAGGGTTCAAACCTAATCCCTCCCTCCCTCTTAGAAAAATGGAATGTGATACTTAGCGCTACAAACAACTAAAAAAAGAAACTTAACACACACAATCCCCACAGAAATAATAACAATGTTGAATGTAGTCTGTAAAATAAAGTGGTTTTCCCCAACAACAACAAAATTCTCTAAATCAAAGTGAGCAGAAGCTTTCAAGAACACCTTGTAGTCTTTTAGTCAAGAGACTACAACTCTCAGCTTGAACTAGCACTGCACACGAGCAGCCACATATACTAGTTTATCCACAATTTCTCACACTAACTAATCTGTTTATTAATTACTTCATTTACTTGTTTCTTAATCTTATGTTACGTTGCTCTTTCTTTTTCTGTGATCTTTATCTAGATTCCACTTTGAATGGTAATACACGAAACTGTCTCAATGTACACATCCCATATGTATAGTCTTTTTCCTTATATAGACAGTTATTTAGCAGGTTCGTGTGTTTAGATTTTAGTCATGTTAAATTTTCTAATTTATTCTTTGTTTAATTCATGTATAAAATTGTACATGATTTATTTACTTGATGTATTTCTCGTTATATTTGTTTTCTAGAATCAGTAATAAAGTTTTGATATCCAGATCTCTTTAAATTTACTGAAATATTTTAGTTTGTTTTGTTAGTTTCCTAGTTCACTGTTTCTCTTTCTCTCCTTCGCTTTCAACCTCAGTCATTTCATGTATCTGTGGTTATATTTCTGAGTTATAAATCAACTATCCAGATTAGATCCATCTGATAACTTACAAGATCAACAACAGATAACCAGATTAGATCCATCTGATAACTTACAAGATCAACAACAGATAACCAGATTAGATATCTGATAACTTACAAGATCAACAACAGATAACCAGATTAGATATCTGATAACTTACATGATCAACAACAGATAACCAGATTAGATATCTGATAACTGACATGATCAACAACAGATAACCAGATTAGATCCATCTGATAACTTACATGATCAACAACAGATAACCAGATTAGATATCTGATAACTTACATGATCAACAACAGATAACCAGATTAGATATCTGATAACTTACAAGATCAACAACAGATAACCAGATTAGATATCTGATAACTTACATGATCAACAACAGATAACCAGATGTTTCTCCTGGTTATACTTGTATGACTAAACTGTAGAGAGAAGAAATGAAGTCATAGATTGGAGAGTACAATTCATGTCCCCTCATTATTAATACATTCTTGTTTCCATAAATATTTTACAATGTGTGTTGTGTAGATGAAACAAAGATATTGGAATGAGAGGTCTGTAGGTCGTTAGGGTAGGGGTTGGGAGGTTGTTGTTGAGACATACTAAGAAGGAAAGAAGAGAAGGAAGAAAAGAAGGGAAGAAGAGAAGAGAAGGCGAACTAAAAAAACAATACAGAACTTTGATCCATACGATATTTACACAGAGATAAACATATCATGTCAACTAACATGGATAAGCTAATATGTAAAACATTGTACTTACAGATATACATACATAAATATATATATTTACAGATATATATATACATACTTAATATACCAACATAAACACAACAATAAGCACATTTATATTTGATCACATTTATGTTTCAGCACATTTACATTGAACGGTAATTAAAACTGATAGGTACAATTATTTATATGATATCTTACAGGTCGTGGTTCAGCGAATCATCAATGTCCATTCATTTTTTTCTAGAAAAAGCTCTCCTATAACTAAATTTGACTAATGTCCGTGGTTGAAAGGAACATACCTCGCTATAAGAGGGATTTTTATTTTATTTAAAAAAAGGTAACAGTAGAAACTACTACACAAAAGTTATATTGTCAAGTTGAGATAAGTATTTATCGTGAGAATAAAGGATCAGATTATTGTTGGTAAACATGTTTCATGTGGATCCATCTGCGTCTAGGGTGTGTATTATGAATAATTGGAAAAAAAATTATTTCAATTAAATATTACAAAATTTAAAAATAAAATGAATGTAAATGCTAAATCTGGAAGATATTACAAAGATTGTGTGAACAAATAATATCGATATTTAAACAGATTGTTGGGATTTTATATGACACTGTATTACATTTTCCTCTATTAGTAAGCAAATATTTGTAACAATTACTCGGTAATTGTTTCTTGAGTCCATGATATACCATTCTAAACGATCATAGGTGTTCAGTCTCCTGAAGCATATGTCGAAGTTTATATGTGCTGATGGTTCCCAACTTTCATTAGTTTTACACATTTTTCAATCTATATGTATTTGCTAATCTCATAATCTTATCACACACATCTCTGAACTTGATCAGAGTTCGAAAATGTAGCGTCATTTATCATGTTCGTATTTTAGAAATACTGATAACTATTTCATTTTATTTATAGAAATCGAGAATTATGTAATGTATGTTTATGGATTGCCAGGTGTTTTTAATCGTTGAGTGTCAGGTAGCTTTTTTTCCAGTAGCATATTCCCATATTTCTTATCCAAGTCTTTTAGCATCCACCGAGTCACTGAAAGCGTGTCTTTTGTCCACTCCTAGAGCACAAGACATTTTCATGATCTTACCATAGAAGAGTATTTTTTGGTAGTCAGAGGTCTGGTATAATTACTGCATGACCTGTGCTAAGAATATGTGACCATCACAGTAGTGTTGATGCTAAATATACTATCCAGTCATAGCAATAAGGATGGTTGTAAATATTTCAAATCATGAAGTAAGAGTCAGACATGAACATTAACATTGTAAATAATGTATCAGAAAGTCATGAACTGACCACAATACGGTAGCAGTACATGCCTACATCATCATACATTGCAATGTATGTCCAGTTCTTCGCCCCGACTTATTTATACTAGATATGAAGCCACATCTATATTTCTACCTGCGACACAGGTACACAGCCACATCTATATTTCTATTGCGATACAGGTACACATACGTATTGTTACTACAGTTGTAGTTTCGATCCCCTCGAATTACAATGAATAGCTGAGCTGATACTTTCTCTGAGGTTTTGTTTTTCAAAATTTATTCTATACACAAAATATTTCCACTCTCAACATTTAGTAATACTTTACGAAGAAGCTTCCTACACAGAGGGGTTTGAAAGGTTTCCTGCACTGAACTTTTATTCTTCTAATTTCTACATTCCCTGCACATAATAATTATGTCTTGGTGAAAGTGGGAAATGGTTTTATCGATCAGAATCTATTCAGATGAATCTCTGTCTACTACTGTCTAGACTATTTTATCCATCTGTGCCTATTCTTATCTCTGACTACTATTGACTAGGCTGTTTAAAAGAAAAACATTAGTTAGTGCAATCTATGACATGTCCCATTATAATATCAACATTTACTATTGTCTAATGGGTTGTCTCTTGTCTACAGTAACATGTATATATTTTCACAATATGAATCCCGCAGTGCATCTTTAAACTATACCCATTCCCTCATTCGAATAACGATTGAATATGTCTAATATATAATGGAACACAGATACGGACATGTGCGCACTGTATATGCCAATGGTCAGATGTAAATATCTTCGATTTTATTGTCTCGAAAAATTTCTTGATGTCACAGTTCAAATATTGACTCCTCAATTTACTAAAGAAAGTGCTAGAGTCGAGATTTCAAGATATAGTATTATTCATAGGATTACACGTGCTCTTATCCCCATTAGATAACTAAAAGTATCCTAAATAATAAATTTCGTTCTCTAAATGGCAAATAATTTATCTAACCGTTATCGTATTCAGCAATTTATTAGTTATTGAGTAGCCTATTGTCCGTGCCATGTATGTAGGGCGTGTGTGGGGGGGGGGGCGGGGGGAGGTTTACTAAAGATCTATGTCATCAATCCTAAGAGAATGTGACATTGACACTGGAATGTGCTGAAAACAATAATTCGTATAGAACATTTACAAAATGAATATATTTTATATTTCTAGTTGAAAGTTGAATATTATTTCTAAGCTTGAGACACACAAAAACAACAGTTGAAACAACCAGCAGTAACCGTGGTGAAGATTTCATGTAATCTTGTCGTGCCGGTGTCACAGTAATGTTGGTTGTAGCCTCACCTCAGCTACAACAGAAATAACTATGATCATATGTGAGGTTATATTCACAATATTTGTCAATGAACAAATGTGATGATAACGATTGAGCAAATTTGATAATTAACGTAAATTATCAACATAGGTGAACTTTCTTCACAATCCACGTCAGCTTTTAGGAAGAAAACATCCATTGATAACAATAACTTAACGTTTCCAAATCTGTATAGTCTCTTTGGTACACAAACATAATTTAAAAATGTTACGACGATTTCTCGTAACTTCACACAGATAACACATTCTTCTTGACCGACTTGATAATTTCATGGTTAATTCCCTTTCATCCTTCGTCAACCAAGATGGTGAAAAATCATTATTCCACAATTGTGTACTGCTGAGTCGTTTTTAATAATTCGTCTTCACGATAATAAATAATAAACAGTGTCTTTCATAATGTTATAGTGTTACTTCCTTTTGAGTGTTTTCTCTTGTGAATAATGTCGTTATGACATAAACGGTTCGCACTTCGTCATCCAAGATAGTGAACATCTGTTGTTCCCAATAAGCCTTGATAACAAGTGATAAATGTTACATCGTTACCATACATAATTTCGTCTTTGATGATGTTATTTGGGGATTTTTCTGTCATTTTTCTTCCAATATTTTAACAGTCAGGTCATTGTATGTTCCTAATGCGAGCAAATTTCTTACCATTACGAACTTTAACCTACCAAAGTTGACATGGTTGTATGAGAGGAAATTACGAGGCTTTACAACGACAACTCCCAATATTCATCAAAGAAATGTGAACATATTCAGTTCAATCATCATCAATAATCACGTTTACGTGGATCTATTGTATGTCGATGTTTCTAGAAATGTCGGTCAATTAGTGAACTTGTACAATCTAATTTTATAGAATCTATATTTGATCTTATCTCGTGGATTACATTGTCTATTGTTGCTATTAATAATATCGTGTGTTGTGTTCTTGTCTTGATGTCTGCAAATTTCGTGAGTGATGATAAATTCAGATAATACAGAACGTGATAAATAATATCATCATGCAATTATCAGACAGACTTGAAACGTTATTCTTTGATCTAAACTAGATCACGAAGAAATGAAGAAACTATATAAATATTTATAGCACATAGAGCGGAACAAATATGTTATATGAGCTTAATGTCTCGGACAAGGAAAACAAATAAAGATGTTTACTAACAAGACCATGTTGACCACAGCAGAAGTTTTATACAACTTTTCCTTACCTAAAGTGTTGGAGCAAATGAGAACAGTAGAATGTATATTTAACTACGGGATTTTTCCGTTGGTAACTTTTGTGGGAATATCCGGTAACTCGATCAGTATTGTAGCATTGACTAGACAGGGATTCAAGAAATCTTCAAACATACTGCTACTAGCTTTGGCTATTTCTGATGTTTTATTTATGGTTGGTCTTAATAACTTTCCTCAACATATCCTGGTTGCAAATATAAACAGATTCTTCGTGTTCTCTGAAACTGTTAATTTTATGTTTTATATATTGTATATGTTGTTTATATTTCCTATGTATCTCGGAATACATTTATCAGTCCTGATACCTGTATTGATAACCGGAGAACGTTTGTTAGCAATTTTTTTTCCATTCAAAGTTCACATGATCGTGAAACGCCCCTGCGTTTAATGGTTGCGATATCTTGGTTTATCATTTTAATTACAGTTTGTTTTATTTATCAGAATGTACTTTGCACTGAATTTAAGCAAGTTGTCGTACGCGGTGAAAGTGTGGGTGCATTGTTTAAAACTGAACGGTACAAACATGACGCCAAGAGCGGATTGTTTGATAAAATTGTAGATATTATAAATTATATGACAGGAGTAGTTCCTATAATTCTAGTATCTGTCGGTTCCGCTCTGATTGGAGTCAAGGTGCGTTTAATTACCAACGAGCGTCAACGTCTAATTTCTAAGGTAGTCAATCCTCCAACAAGAAAGGTATCCCATAAAATAATATCAAAAACAACAAAAACATTACTCAGTGTTTGTGTTCTGTATATTTTATGTAATGGTTTTAGTTCTTTCATTACTTATGTAAGAAGTATCCCTGTTCTAGAGAACAATGTTCTGGTACAAGTTTTACTACCGATAGTAATATCTTTCGTAATGTGTATTAACAGTTTTGGTAACTATGTTATTTATGTGGCTATCAACAAAACATTCAAGTTCAAGGACATAAGAATTTGTTGTTTGTTCAAGAATAAACTTTGTTGATATACGTGCATTTATCACTGACGTCATGGGTCTCCATAACGTCACAATTCAACTTTGACTTGCGAAATGAGATCTTGAACCGGATTCATAAACGAGGCGGTGATTATTCGAAAGAAAGAAATTCAAACTGGATACAGACAATAATTACTTTGTGCAGTCAGAGATAACAAACTTGATACAGACAATAATTACTTTGTGCAGTCAGAGATAACAAACTTGATACAGACAATAATTACTTTGTGCAGTCAGAGATAACAAACTGGATACAGACAATAATTAATTTGAGCTGTCAGAGACAACAAACTGGATGCAGACAATAATTACTTTGTTCTGCCAGAGACAACAAACTGGATGCAGACAATAATTACTTTGTTCTGTCAGAGACAACAAACTGGATGCAGACAATAATTACTTTGTTCTGTCAGAGACAACAAACTGGATGCAGACAATAATTACTTTGTTCTGTCAGAGACAACAAAACACTTGCAGATATTGCGTTCATGTTATGTTTGATAGAGGAACTTTTCGCAGATTAGATATTAAGTTATTGTTTGATAAGCTACTGCTTGAATCAATGTTGAAAATATTTCTACAATTGACATTGCATTACTAGATGATAAATTAAATTATAATGGGAATCCTCGCCGCAGCTAGAGTGTTTGTGTAATAGGCCTTATGCAAGATATTCACGGAAACATATGCAAAGATTGACATAAAGTTGTGATAGCAGTAATATTCGTTTATACATGTACAAGTTTAGAGATCAATTTATCTCGTCACACACATGTTTGATGATCTACTAAAAATATAAAATGAGTTCTCATCTTAGATAGAAATTGAACTCTGACTTCTCATCAAAACCATCAGATCACCCAAAAGACAATTACCACTATCTCGACAGAACAGAGCAGGTTATTATCTTCTGCCTCAGAACAGGACACAACAGATTAAACAACCACTTAAATAGACTAAGACTAGTCCCATCACCTCTGAGCCCTTCTGGGCAGGCAGAACAGACCGCTGAACATATCCTGCAAGACTGCAATGCACTAAACAAGTTAAGGGAAGAACACTGGCCCACAGTTATGGATATCCACAGAATGATGTATGGGAGCACTGAAGAGCTTTAAAATACAGCAGCATTTATTAAGAAAACAGGATTTGCTGTGTAGACATGTGAAACTCCGAACGACAAGAAGAAGAAGAAGAAGAACTTCGACTTCGGAGAAGAAATGAAGCTCTGAAGAAGATGATTAACTTATGGGACCAATCTATATTACGTATTAAACATCTAGACATGTTGCTGTAGCTCCTTCCTCCGTACTAAAATATGTAACACCATATGCATGTCGTAAATATGCTGACGCTAGTTCTGAGATGAATCCTCGTTAGCTGGAAGGACTGGGATCGATTCTTATTTGACATTCGATTTCTGCAATAATTTCACAAACAACTTCCGATAAGGAAGATCGATGTAAATACAATCCGTGTTCCTCTCGTGAGTTTTCTATATACAAATCAAAAGATGTTTACTAAATTTGTATAGATATGTCTCACAAAGATATTTATATTTTCAGACATCAATTTGTATGATTGTACACCAGTAAAATATAAACGTATGTATACTGTACCAGTACAAAATAAACACATATATACTGTACCAGTACAAAGTAAACACATGTATAATGTACTAGTACAAAATAAACACATGTATAATGTACCAGTACAAGGTAAACACATGTATAATGTACTAGTACAAAATAAACACATGTATAATGTACTAGTACAAAATAAACACATATATACTGTACCAGTACAAAGTAAACACATGTATAATGTACTAGTACAAAATAAACACATGTATAATGTACCAGTACAAGGTAAACACATGTATAATGTACTAGTACCAAGTTTTATTAAGCGTACGTTGTTGTTTCTCTAAAGCATAAATCCTCATCATTAAGTGCCGTCTCCGCAACGAAGGTTGGCTGCAATGGATCTCCAACATCCCCTCTCTCTTGTCTTGGTGGTGCACTCTGCTAGACTGTAACCTGTCCATTGTATGATATTACTCGCCCACTTGTATCTCTGCTTACCTCTTGCTCGCCTCTCTTTGACTTTACCCTCAAGTAAGATCTTCAATAAGGTGTCATATTTTTTAATGTGTCCAAAGTATTTTATTTGCCTGATCTTTATTTCTCTTAGTAGTTCTTTCTTCATATTAAGTGTCTTTAGCACCTCTGTATTTGTTTTCTTCTCTTTCCATGATGTTCTCCCTATTGTTCTATATACCTACATCTCAAAGGCATCAATTCTGTCTTCTAATTGTTTATTTAGTGTCCATGTTTCTGAGCCATACATTAATATAGAATAGATTTAGCATTTTATAATTCTCATTTTTAACTTGTTTGTAATTTGTTTAGATGTTAATATTTTTCTCATATCATTGAAGGTACTTTTAGCCATTCCTATTCTCCTTTTAACTTCTATTTCACATCTGCCATCATTTGTGACTATGTGTCAAAGATATTGATAATGTTTTACTTGTTGTAGTTTCTCTCCATGTATGTTTATGTTTAGCTCTTGTTCTTCTGTGTCTTTGCTGATTATCATGGTGTTTGTTTTTTGAATGTTTATATCCAGTCCATATTCATTACTTGATTTATTGACTTGGTCTATGAAGCTTTGTAGTTCATGTTCACTTTCTGCTAAAAGAACAGTGTCATCTGCATATCTAATGTTGTTTATTATTTTCCCTTTGATCTTGAGTCCTGGCGTTTCTTCTATATTTTTAAAGATATTCTCTGTGTAGATATTAAATAGGCTTGAAAAATACATCCTTGTCTTACCCCTCTTCATATTTCTATGTATGGAGAGTAGCTGTTTTCACATCTTATTGATGCAATCTGTTCCCAGTATATATTTCTAATCAGCCTGATGTATTGTTCATCTACGCCTATTTCTTTAAGACATATGATTAATTTTTCATGTTAGACTCTGTCAAATGCCTTGCTGTAGTCTATGATGCAAATATAGATACTTTGTCGGACTTCTCTATATGTAGCTATCACTAATCGGATACTCAGTATAGCTTCTCTGGTTTATTCGTTTTTCCTAAAACTGAATTGCTCTTCACCGACCTCTGTTCTATCTAGTTTTTACTTCTATCATGTATTATCTTGAGTACCATTTTGGTTATATGAATCATTAAACTTATTGTTCTATATTCTGTACAATCCACAGCCCTGGATTTCTTAGGTAGTTGGTATGAATATTAATGATGTTAGGTCTTTATATATGTGGCCTGTTTCATATACGTAATTGCAAAGTTCTGTAATAGTTTCCACACCAATTTCAGTTACAGTTTTTTTATGTTTGCTGTTATGTTGTTTGAGCCTACATCCTTTCCACATTGTAAAATTATATCGCCGTGTGTTGCCAGGGAGCAGAGAATAGCAACACTGTTTACCTTTCATGCATATCGTAAGAAGCGACTAAGAAAATTATGGGATGGAGTTGGCTGCACCATCCCATATTGGGTCAGTGACCATAAGCCATGCTAAAGTCGAATGTCAGGCCGAAAGACGCAGATGTCGCAGCAAATGCTGTAAACCATGACACAATGCATTCCGTTCTCTGGACTACATCCTGCTAGTCTGTAGGAGTTTGATAAAGAACGCAGAAGAAGTAGAATTTATTTTGTTGAGTTTTCTACTTCTGCTTTCAGTATTTCTGGTCCATCATTGTTGTGTATTGTAGGACTCTTATTCCGTTGGTCATCAAACAGTTCTGTCACATAAAATGCACATCTTGTAAGTACTTATGTTTTATCAAATATAATTTTTCAGCTTTTATTTTTAATGCAGCCATGTCCATTTATAGGATTTGTTTTATTTGTGATCTGCCCATCTCCTTATGAATTACCTTTGTCTTTCGTTTTACTGACATCTCTATTTCACTGTATTTTGCTTCTAGCCATTGTTTTTCGTTGTTCTACACATAGTAAGTATGTCATTATCTATAATTTAATATTTTGGGGTAAATTTAGCCTTTTTTCAGATATTTTCTCTAGTATATCATAATTGCATCAATTTCATCAATTGATGAGGTGTATTGTAGTCGACAATATCTTTAAAAATATAGAATAAATGCCAGGACTCAAAATCAATGGGAAAATAATAAACAATCTTAGATATGCAGATGACACTGTTCTTTTAGCAGAAAGTGAACATGAACTACCAAGACTAATAGATCAAGTCAATAAATCAAGTAATGAATATGGACTGGATATAAACATTCAAAAAACAAAAACCATGATAATCAGCAAAGGCACAGAAGAACAAGAGCTAAACATAAACATACATGGAGAGAAACTAAAACAAGTAAAACAGTATCAATATCTTGGACATATAGTCACAAATGACGACAGATGTGAAACAGAAGTTAAAAGAAGAATATGAATGGCTAAAAGTACCTTCAATGACATGAGGAAAATATTAACATCTAAACAAATTACAAACACGTTAAAAATGAGAATTATAAAATGCTACATCTATTCCATATTAATGTATGGCTCGGAAACATGAACACTAAATAAACAATTAGAAGACAAAATTGATGCCTTTGAGATGTGGGTATATAGAAGAATAGGGAGAACATCTTGGAAAGAGAAGAAAACCAATAAAGAGGTACTAAAAACACAAGAGGTAAGCAAAATACAAGTGGGAGAGTAATATCATGCGATGGACAGGTTACAGTCTAGCAGAGTGCACCACCAAGATAAGAGAGAGGGGATGTTGGAGATCCGTTGCAGCCAACCTTCGTTACGGAGACGACACTTGATGATGATTATTATAGTCGACAATAAGCAGTTCTGTTAGATTCGTATAAAGCTGAATTCTGTTGTCTGCATTTTATAATTTTATTGATGTCAGTTTTCACATTTATTGTAATATGTAGGACTGCAGTAAAACTGTATAGTAACACGAACAGACAACCAA
Organism: Meghimatium bilineatum; assembly: GCA_034231615.1. Classification (NCBI taxonomy): domain Eukaryota; kingdom Metazoa; phylum Mollusca; class Gastropoda; order Stylommatophora; family Philomycidae; genus Meghimatium; species Meghimatium bilineatum. The sequence continues at coordinate 61,215,792 of CM067311.1, read as the reverse complement.
AGTGTAACATTCTCACAAAACTGACGAAATAATGCTCACAGTTATTCTGAGTTTGATCTGTGTGAAATGTAACTAAATTATTGTTGTCGTGTTATTCGTGTAATCTGTGTTATTAGCATGTAAATTTGAATACTTAATTTGTTATAGCTCCAGCTGGAGGTGGATGAACATGTAAGGTATGGGATGGACAGATTACATGAAAAGCGCGTTTGTGACGCGAACCATACAGACTATCACAATTAATTTGCGATTTTGTAAGCAGGGTAAAAAAAACAACTCATGAGGGATCTGGAAACTCGATGCTGGGGAGAATCGTGAAGACATATGATACATGACGTGACATGGTCACAGCAAGTACTCGGTCAAAGGATAAAGGATAAGGCTTGTCTCTCGAGTGCTTGTTACCTACGGGGAGTAGATCTCTGTGAGTCCAACCTGAATTCTCAAAAGCAAGGTTGTTCTCATAGAGAATTCATGAGGGTAATTGACCACAGACCAGTTTCAGACAGAGGAAGACATTTGCAAGCCATTTTTTGGGATGGAGATGTCTGCAACAAACAACCAAAGCCAAAATACTACTCAAACAAAATCTACAATCTTGGGTGTCGCCTCGGTTACCAAGGCCAGCACAAGGGTAATCACTCTCCTGCTGCTTGTAAAAAGTCAGCAAGGTGGAACTTGAACATCCTACAATTAAACATTGCATTTTCAAGATCTCAGAAGTAATAAAAACATCACAGGAACACAACATACACGTAACCCTCCTTCAGGAAACAATACCACCACGGAAAGAAATCAACATCACGACTTACACACATCATAAATGTAGATGGCGGAGTATCGGGACATTATGACACTAATTACAAATGATGTACAGGCCATCGTAACCAACAGTCCTGAATGAGACCTAGGCCACCAGAGAATAAAAATATGGGATAAAAAACATCTGGCATACACTTCGCAACATTTACTATCCCCCAACGTCATCCACAAGTCTGCCAAATAAGAGCCCACAATAAAGAGAACTATCATAGCTGGCGGCTTTAATACACATATTCCAATTCTTGGTTACAAGCGTTATAACAACAGAAAACTAGAAATTGAAGATATGTGCAACAGTTTCAATCTAGTTCTACTACAGACCTTGGAGACTCCACCAACAATCTTACACAGGGCACACAATTTGACCAGCCGACCCGATCTGATATTTGTTTCATCTGACATAGCAGGCAACAGCATCATAAAAGTTCTAGAAGATATGGGCAGTGACCAGTAACCAATTCTAACAACTGTCTCCACACCACCAATGACGCATATCGAGGAAAAGCCATCGTGAAACTTTAAAAATGCAAACTGGATCAGGTACAGCCAAGTAACGGATGCTGGGTTCAGTTAAATCAGCAGAAAAGCCAACATGAACGTAACATACAGCAAAATCTGCACAATAATTTTAGCAAGTGTATCCGGAGAGGAAAGATCAAGAAATTTAAACATTATTGGACATCTGAACTGGCGTAAGACGTCAAAGTGAGGAGAAAGTCCAGGAAGAAGGCTGAGAAACATTCTACCACCTTAAACGAAACAGTAGACAACAGATGGACAGCAAGCGTAAGATACATCACAAAGGTAAGCAAACGAAAGACTTGGAGAGACAAATGTAGAAAACTAAATCTAAAAAGAGAAGAAAATAAAACATGGAGGCTCTTGAATAATATCGAGGGAGCATATACAAAATCATTCCAGCACCTATAGTAAGTGGTTGTGGCAATAAAATAAAAGCACCTATCACGAAAGCAGATAAATTCAATAGTTTCTATGCACATGTTATTAATATTATTTTATAGCAATATTATTTTAAGTAATACTAATTGGGTTATAACAAACAATTATAGCCAAAATACTTACAAAAACACATAATAAAGACCAGAAAAATATTGCTGCATTCAATGGCATTTTCAGCATACAAGAACTGAACATGACATTACCGAAACTTGCTAGAAGCAAAGCTCCAGGATCAGATCAAAATAAAAATAAAATGATCTGTAAGCTGGGACGAAATGAAAAAGTAATACTATTAAGGTTTATTGGTTTAGTAATAGAACATGAAAGGAGGGATCGTTGCCATCAACATGGCTCGCAGCAACCTCATTCTAAAGAAAGGAAAACGGCAAGAACACAACACCAAAAAGTTATAGGCCCATATCCCTCATTTCATGTATAGGCAATTTGGTTAAGAGAATGGTTAGCAATAGACTATACTGGTGGCTGGAAGATCATGACTAATTAGATACTGGCAGGCTTCAGGCGCAATTGTCGCACAGATGACCCTCACTTCAGATTCACACAAAATGTGATGGATGGTTTCCAAGAAGTAAAAAAGATTTTAGCAGTGTTCATTGACCTTGAGCAAGCCTATTACAAAATCTAATGAAAAGTACTTTTGTTGAAGACGGACAGAACGGGAATTGGAGGGAAGATGTAATGGATACAGGTCTTCCTGACAAACAAAACCATAGCCACCAGCTATGCATGTACGCTATCCTGGAAAAAGCACTGGTGGAGGGACTGCCTCAAGTTCCCCTCTAAGTTACACACTCTTCCTTATTTTTATAAATGATCTAGCAAAACATCTCAATGTGTCGAAAGCATTGTTTGCTGATGACTTTGCCATCTGAACCACTGATAAATATCTCCTCCTGGTAAGAGCAAAGATCAATAGAGCTCTACTCACATTTTCAGTATTTTGTGAATTGTGGAAACTAAAAATCAATGCAAAAAAACAACTTACACTATTTTCTCACGAAGTCACAAAACAACCAAAATAGATCTGTCAACATTTAAATGAGTGGGAAAATATGAACAATGGGAGAAACCACTGTATATCTTGGAGTAAAACTAGACAGACAGCTAACACTAAAAGACCATATAGAAAATCTCAGAGAAAAAATAAGTGAACGGCTAATCTCATTAAGAGATTGGACAATACAAACTGGGAAGCAGACACTCTCCGCCAAACTGCAACTCGGCTATGTGAGATCAGTAATAGATTATAAACGTCCTCTTCATATCATTGTGAGCAATACTACCATCTCATACCTGAATAAGGTGCAGAACCAAGATCTGAGACTAATCTGTGGAGTAATGCAGTCAACACCCACATCAGTATATGCGATAGATGCAAATGTAGAACCTCTGGATATCAGACGGGAATTGAACCAGTCCGTTCCGACGGCAACAGATCGACTGGCAACCAGAGTAAACGGATTTTTCTTTGCTTGACTCCAAAAAAATATTTTAAAATGCGATTTTGTCAAGACATTCAAACTGTGTACTCAAGTCACTGAGAACGGACCAATCGAAACGAAGATTATTGTAATAACAACGAACATCCCGTACAGATATTGAAGTATTCTCAGTAACACAAACATATAACATTCGTGTTCGTTCTATATGTTATAAGTTTATATGTTATATGTTATAAATTGTCTTGTTTAGTTTTATTGTATGTTTTTTTTATATATACTTTTTTAAATATATTTTTATTAATAGGCTAGGTAAGTGTTTTAGTAACCTGTTTACCTCATTTTGCGTTACTATTTCTCATTTGTAGACATTGCTCTCAACCCAATTAAACAATGTGATAACTCATTATTGACTGCCCTTACCTTTCAAGTACCAGAACAAAACATTTACAGACACACTTAACATTCACTAACGTACTGGGGTGCAAAGGGAACGCATTGCTCTAGGCGGACCCAGGGTTAGCAGATAACCAAGATCCTAAATTTACCTCCACGCGGTGCACCCTGGAAACAGAAATACAGCAGCTCGTGCTGATTCTGGCCAAATCATTTGGGGATCGTGTCCGAGAATGTGGAGGTAGCAGATGGAAAGAGATTTGACTGCACAAGAGACAGACAATATCTCCGACACCAACAGCAGCACCACATATAGCAACATTGTCGACATACAGTGAAGCTAGTCAGTCCAGTCCGAACATTGGAGGGGCTGCCAATGTAAAATGCACGTAAAGGTAGATGCATGGCGAGAGACAAATATATTTCATACCTAGTACAATGAAACAATGAAAGGGCAGAACAGCGCTAGAGGACAGCGCGAACTGCAAATAGAAAATGAAAAGATCCTAGGAAAGGGGAACTACAAGCTCCGTCAGCTCGAGACGAGCTTCTAGTTACCTGTGTTCCTTACAGGCAGAAACCCAGACCATTCATTGGCGTTTGGTAAAGCAAGAAGACCTAATCCAACTCTAATATCGAGCCTTCCTAAACCGGAAATATTCTCGCGAAGAGAAAAGGTTCCGTACTCGATGCGCTCAGGCACAAAAGGGACAACGATTTAGCCCTGGCCAAACTCTACTGTCAGGTTTTCCTACTCCGGAAATACACTTGAAGAGAGAAAGGGTTCAGTACCTGATGGGCTCAGGCGCTATTGGGACAAGGACGCTCATCTCGAGAACGCCGTGCTCTCAAACGCGTGGTGTGAGATTCGAACTTGGACAAGGGGTACACGATGTCGGTGAATGACACCTCGGCTAAGAGGGCGAAAGAGCCAGGGTCCAACTCCTCTGTTGAGTTCTTCCACTTAAGGAACCAGGCTCACGGATGAGAAACGGTTCAGTACCCAATGGGCACAGGCACAGCACGCCGATATCACTCGATATAACGAGGCAAGTTCATAGACAGTGGAACACATCATTCGAGTCAGACGAGAGCAAAAAATCGTCTGGGCGAAGAGTCTCCACTACGCGTGCCTGGAGACAGATATAGAGGCTGTCACAGGCTAAGGGTAGCTCACCCGAATTGTCAAGGCATGCCAAAATCGGATGTGCTAGGCATACAAGGCGCATAACGGTGGTACAACGTAATCACGCTCCCGGCGGAAATCGCACGGATATCCGTGATGGTTACAATGGAGCGAACGAAAAACAAACAAACAAGCTAACGTACTGCATGGAACACCATAGTCAAGGAATGACAGAAATGGAAGAGATTAGAGGTGAGGGAAGAAAATGTTCTCTTTTTGGAAAGAACTAAAGATCACGTAATCATAAGTGACTGGGACATTGAGTCCACTCGAATGGCTACTGGAACGGGGCACTTATGGCAATGTCCCGTGTGCTATGATGCTAGTTTCTAATCAAGAATCACTAAGTCAACTACAGAAGATGTGCAACTTTTATAAGAGTGGCATCGTTCTGTGATGAGTAGAACTACTCAGCAGCATACATATATCGAAAACAACAACGACAACATAGCTCCAGACACAGTTTCAGTTACCCCGTATAGAAACAACAACGACAACATAGCTCCAGACACAGCTTCAGTTACCCCTTATAGAAACAACAACGACAACATAGCTCCAGACACAGTTTCAGTTACCCCTCATAGAAACAACAACGACAACATAGCTCCAGACACAGTTTCAGTTACCCCTCATAGAAACAACAACGACAACATAGCTCCAGACACAGCTTCAGTTACCCCTCATAGAAACAACAACGACAACATAGCTCCAGACACAGCTTCAGTTACCCCTCATAGAAACAACAACGACAACATAGCTCCAGACACAGCTTCAGTTACCCCTTATAGAAACAACAACGACAACATAGCTCCAGACACAGCTTCAGTTACCCCTTATAGAAACAACAACGACAACATAGCTCCAGACACAGCTTCACTTACCCCTTATAGAAACATGGCCTGTTCCTGACGATGTAGTTATAGATACGTGTGTAAAGAACGGACCATATGCTAGAAGCTTACTATCATGAGAAAACACTAGTTCCCGTAGCGATCACTGAACATGATGATATTGAGAGGTTGTAGATTAACGTTAACATTCATTTGTGCTGTCGGAGCTGTGATGATTAGGAAAGCAGGGAACTAAATAACTGCGACACTTTCTCTCTCTCTCTCTCTCCCTCCCTCCTCTGATGTCTATCTCTATATTTACGACCTATCATACATACATTGATAAAGAAGAGAGAAAGAGAATGAAAGATCTGTCATTAAGTTATTCTTCATTGTGAGAATCGTAATGAACTTGATGCAATGGAGAATAATCATGTTTATTTATTTAAGTTGGCCATGAATTAAAAAATATTTGCCTATACAGCTTATACATTAGCTTGAATATCAATATTTTCAGAATTAACTGAATTCTCAAAAACGAAACGTATTAGTTGTTCAACATCATTAACATCACGCTGTGTTGCACTGGCGTCACATGTTTGACCGTCCTGTCCTGACACGTTCTGTACTGCAACAATCTGTCAAGATGGCAACCAAAGAGTTTAACAATGTATTATTATTCAAGAAACGTATACACGTACAGCAAAACATTGAAGAACACAAATATACACAGACATCAGATTTATATGTAACTAGAAAAGCCGTTCTCAACACTTTTGTGTGCCTGTGGTCACAATTTAAAACATTTCTCACAAAATGTGTGTTCCCCTTGTCACAATTAATGATGATTTTCGTTCCGTGCTCCTCCCTACACGGTACCTAAAAAGGTCATTACCTATCTCCTAGCGGAGGAGGGGTGCACTAACGACTCTACCAGGAGCGTCCACAGTTGGTGAATAATGAAAAAAACTTCTAAATATAGATGCAAGCTGCGAATAAGAATCTGTGCGAATCAGCAGCCGCTGACTAAATCGATGTTGCTGACTACGAGGACAAAGCGGGAAATCAGACGGCGATGATATCTCCAATGAAATTCCCAATGTGTCCAGTGACTAGCAGGAACAAGCTAGTATGAACCGATATAAGCTCAGGTTGTTGAAGTCAGGTCAGTGCCACAACGTCAGGAACGTGCCCATTGGGGGGGGGGCGGTTAGGGTAGGGTAGTGTTAGAGGAAAACACTTGGACAGGAAAGGCTTATAAGTCCGGTAGGTATAAATAACCAATATGTCAGATGATGTCCGAAAAGTCGAGAGTGCCGCAGTAACCAAACGGAAAAGGGGTAAATACTTAATAAAATAAGGAGATAAAATCCTAACTAAACAATGTAAAAAATGAATAACTAACAATAAAACACAGAACAAGGACAATTTTCCATGTTACGGTCCAACAGGGACCTCTCTCAAGAAAGACATAACAATTAAAAAAAAAGAAAACCAAACAAATATTAAAAATTGGAATGACTAGGACATGTTTTTCTCACCAAAAAACACTGCCCAGTGAAAATGCGCCAAGTATGACTAGTGAAAGACAAATTACGTGCGTTCAGTATGTGAACATATATATTTCCGTATTATTGATAAAATTATGTGTAATAGATAAGATCAAGTGGAAACCCAACATGAAAGAAGAGAAATGCAAAAGCAGAGTAAGGGCCACCAATGAGTAATGTCATGATGGTAGGGGGGGGGAATTAAAAGAATAAAAAGGGAAGGACAAAGAGTATAAACAGTTTTTTAAAAAGAAATTAGACTATAGAAATGTGTAGGGAGAATCAGCAGTTGACAGCTTCTGGAATAGATGATGCACCAAAATATACACACATCCACATACAATTACACAATCAAACACATATAAATACATGCCATCTGAACATAACATCAATACATAATACAGGTGCGCACAATTTAAGGAACAAAGTTACATACAAATATAAACGCATACTTGTTCTTACATACATATACCTGTATACAGGTGTATATAGTCACACAAAAATACACATGCCAACAGGCATACCCATATATACACATACATAAACATTTAAGAAGTACATATAGAAATATATATCATTTACATAATCATTACATTAATTAATAAAATCTATCTATCTATCTATCTATCTATCTATCTATCTATCTATCTATCTATCTATCTATCTATCTATCTATCTATCTATCTATCTATCTATCTATCTATCTATCTATCTATCTATCTATCTATCTATCTATCTATCTATCTATCTGTCCGCCTGGTCGCCTGTCCGCCTGCCCGTTAGCCCGCCTGTCTGTCTGTCTCTGTCCGTCCGTCCGGCCGGCCGCCCGCCAACCGTCCGCTTGTCTGTCTATCTATCTGTCTATCTCTCAGTCCTCAGTCCATCTTTCTATCTATTGTGCTTTTCACTAGTTCCTTCAAACTTCGGGGGGGGGGTGTGGGGGATTTTTGACACCATGTCTCATTAAGGTTTCTTTTATTGTCTCCGCCTATCTCTTCCGTTCCTTGTAACGCGATCATCTTCTGTTGTTGTACGCAGGGCTGGTTGCATTGGTTCCATTCTCATGAGGTGGCCAAATCATCTGGTTTGCTGTCTCTCGATTTAGTTTTGACTTAAGATATTTATTTCATTCCTATTTTCTTTCATTCATTTCTCGTCGGTCTCTTCTAGTGATATCGGGTGATAAATATCTCTAGTCAAATATCTCATTTCACATACTGTGATCTTTTTCTCGAATATAATTGCCGGGTACAAAGTTTGACTATACTCTATTCACTCTAAGAATGAAATTGGTCAGTGCTTCTGATTGGTTGTTGAACGCAGAACTCATTAATTGTTTGCCAAGTGCCCAATAATAATGTTTTTTAATTTCGTTTTTATAGTTTTTAAAATCACATGTTGCTTCGGAGAAATATGCGGGTGTTTTGACCCACTTAACATAACATAGAGTTGTTATAAAATATTTTAAATCAATTGTCATTTTGTCATCATGTAATTTTTTTTGGGAATTTAACTATTGGCGACACCTTGTAAGTTACAGAATTAGCTATCTGACATTTTTTGGTATCTCTCTATCGAGTTTTCCACCCTAGGTAAAGAAGCTTCTTAAATATATGAACTCTTAGGCCTGTTTAGTTTTGCAACATTGACATATACATTTAATTGACCTGATGTCCTATTTATTTTCATAGTCTCTATTTTAGATGTGTTTAGTTTCATGTTGTATTTTAGATGTGTTTAGTTTCATGTTGTATTTTAGATGTGTTTAGTTTCATGTTGTATTTTAGATGTGTTTAGTTTCATGTTGTATTGTTCGAAGGTGGTATAGATCAACATAAAGATCAGCACAGAAAAACTAAGTAATGTCTATAGTCAGAAAACTCAATAAAATCAACATAAAGATAAAGGACCAACTACTGAAACAAGTGCAGGAATTTAAGTGTCATGGTAGCATTTTTGCATCTGACAGAAGAATGGACAGAGAGATGGAGACAAGAATTTAAAAAGCCAACTACGTAAATTATGAACTTACAACAATTTTCAAACACAAATCTATCCCGATGGAAACCAAAAGACAAATCATAAATTCAATATTCATCCCGCTATTATGTTTCCAATGTCAGACATGGACACTAACTGAAGGTCAAGAGAGAAAGCTTACTACGTGTGAAATGAGGTCTCTAAAAAAAGCAGCAAACAGAACAAGAAGAGATCATGTGAGAAATGAGGAGACTACAAAGACAGTTGGAACAACATCAATGGTCAAATATATTGAAAAAACAAAGATTGAAATAGTTCGTCCACCTGATAGGAATGAACCCTTATTGGCCAGCGACAGGAGCATCATCATCACGTGACATATTCTTTCCAGAACGTTGTTTTTGCAACTGATATTCTTAACCTGACTCTATTCTGTGCCAATTATGCATGCATCCTTCAATGATATCTTCATACAGTCTTTAATGTCATCTGTCCATCTCCTTCTAGGTCTACCTCTTCTTCTACTTCCTGGAATTCTGCCCTCTAATATGTGTCTTTCCATGCCATTGTGTCTTTTTATATGTACGAAATATTTCAGTTTTCTATGTAAAATTGTATTGATCAGCCATTCCTCCTCTATATTCAGCATATTCAAAACCTGACTGTTCCTCATTTTCTTTTCTGTCCAGGAAATTCTTAATATTGCCATATAACACTTTAGTTCGAAAGCCGATATTCTTTTTCCCGTTGTTCTATTTATTGTTCAAGTCTCCCAGCCGTATTTTGCAAATGGAAAAATGTATGTTCTAAGAAATATAACGTTTGTCTCGTCATAACAGTTTTTCCATATATTTATCATTTCTTTTAATTTCTTTATTTCTTTCGCTAATGTTTAACTAATTTACATTTAGCACCTAACCTAACAATCTCATAAGCTGTTTATATTTGTACCCAGATAGTCAAACTTGTCGATATTTTTCAGTTTCAAGTTATCTATTTAAATTCTTCGCGTTACTTTGATTTTTATCTGTTGTCATTATTGTAGTTTTCTGTAAGTTTTTATGAAGGGCAAGAGCATACACCATGAAAATAGAAACAGCAGGTACAGAGGAAGACCAAGAAGAAAGTGGATTGAAGGAGTTACCAACATTCTGACACGGCGAGTATTACTGCATATCCAGCGACCAAACGTGCAATAGCCTGAAAACCGACAGAGAACAGATTTGCTGGTCCCTGTATTCAAAATCAGATTCATATATTAAACTTTGATCATCTGAAAATAAAACGTTTAGTGGGGGTCGTGTTCTTCAATTTGTTTATCTGCAGTGATGGATTCGTTTCTTGGATCAGCTTCTTCTGTCCGTGCATGTTATGAACAGAATTGGTGATATTATGCAACCTTGTTTGACACATGTTTTTATGGATTATCTGCTTCGTGAAAATCAGTGCTTTTTTCCACAATATCACCAGGATTACTAACAAATCGGCAAAATATTGTTGATACAACACCATTGCGACTGTTTACATATCAACAATGAGATTACTTACACATCAATAATGTGATTACTGACACATCAATACTGTGATTACTGACACATCAATACTGTTCTTCTTCTTCTTTCGTTCACTTGAAACATGTCTATATCTGTAATTCTGTCTCCTTAATAAAACTCACTGTCTTTTGTAGTTCATACAGTGTCCCATAGAGTTTTGATTCCAGTGTTGTTTCCTCTGGCCAATATGTCTGCCTCAGCGTTTCATGCTCAGAACACTCTTGAAGTATATGTTTGGCACTCTGTGCTGCCTGTCCACATGTACACATGGCCGTGTTGCCAATCTTGAACTTTGTATACATGTGACTGTGGAGTCGGTTGTGTCCTGTTCTGAGACGTAGAATTATAACTTGTTCTGATCTGTTCATATTGTGATAGTCATCTTGTGTTGGTGTTTGTGGCTTTCTTATTGACTTTATCATCTGTTTTTTCTGATGGTAGGTGATTGGTATATCTGGTTGGTCTTCGGCAGCACCTTCCTTAGCCAGTTGGTCTGCTTTTTCATTTCCTGGTATTCCACAGTGAGAGGGTATCCACTGCATGGTTACCCTATACTGGTAAGACAATTCGCTAAGTAGTTTTTTTAAGTCTGTTAGTTTTCCAGACTGGAGAGCTTGAAGCACTGACCTTGCATCTGTCAGGAATACCACAGGCTGTAGGTCAGAGTTGGAGTTCAGCAGTTTTTTAGCTGCCACACTAATTGCCTGGATTTCTGCATCATAATTATTGCAGAATTTTCCTGTCGGTGTTCTGATTGTATCTCTAGGCTTGTGTGGATATTCTATATATACACCTGCACCTCCATTCCTCACAGCATTCTGTGCTGACCCATATGTGTACACTCTGACCCAAATATCTTGTGGATATTCCTCATCCAGGAAACTGAGGGTGATTGTCATTCGCTGCACACTGTTCTGTTCGTCCTCGCTTAGTATTCCTTTCACATGGGTCTGAATGTATATTGGCATTCCATGGCTTTCACTCCACGGGGTTTGCTCTGGTACAGACCTTAAGGGGCTGCCAACTTCAGGTAGGTCTGTAAGTTGTCTACGGAGTCGTTTAGCTTGATGGATAAAGCTGCTCCTTTTCAGTCGTCCCATTGCTAGATTTTGGAATCTTTCCTTCATTGGATGACTTGGCATACACTGAAACTTTTCTGCTTGAATTAGTACTTTTGTGTCTCTGCGTTCGCCAAGTGTTTGCATTCTTCCCATTTTCTGCATCTCTGCTATGGGTGTTGATTTCATTGCTCCCAACATTATTCTAAGTGCCTGGTTTTGCACTTTATCTAGATCTTGTAATGTGGTGTTTGATGCAGGACACTACGCAGCTGAACCGTATTCCAGGTGTGGTCTTATGCCTTGCTGGTAAACTTTACTGAGTATATTTCCACTGGCTCCCCATGTGGTTCCACTTAGTTTTCTCAGGATAGCTAGCTTCCTCCTGGCTTTTGTTGTTGCTTTGTTTATGTGCTGCTTCCATGTCAGCTTATCATCAAAAGTAACTCCGAGGTATGTGGGTTGTTTGTCTTCTTTCAAGAGCTCTCCATCTATCTTGATATGACCAGCTTTTTGTTTTGGTGAGAGGGTAAAGAGTGTAGTGCTGCACTTATCTGTGTTAATGCTGACGCACCATCTATTAGCCCATAAGGTTAGGGCATCGATAGCTCTTTGTATTTGTTTAGTGGCCACTGTTGCATGTTCTTCCGTGCACCAGATCACCAGGTCGTCAGCATACATTGCCACTTTGATCCCATGTGGTAGTTCATCAACTAGGTCATTGATGTAAACCAAGAAAAGTGTGGGTGACAGGACTCCTCCCTGGGGGACTCCATGACGCAGTAGAACTTTCTTGCTCTTGCGTCCATCTAATTGTACCCTGGCTCTTCTATTATGCAGGTATGCTTTTACCCATTTGTACATTCTTGAGCTAACCCTGCAATTTCGCAATTTCTTTAGGAGCCCTTCTTTCCAGACCTTATCAAATGCTTTCCTGAGGTTTATCCATGCTGCTAGTACCAGTTTCTTTTCTTGGAAGGCATCCTCAATCTCTTGGGAGAGGTAGGTTGCCTGATCTTCAGTAGAGTAGCACTGTCTGAAACCTGCTTGCTGTGATACCAGAAGGTTTTCACTTTCAAGGTACCACTGCATCCTAAGATTGATAATGCGTTCCATTGTTTTACATAGACAGCTTGTGAGGCTGATGGGCCTGTAGTTGGAGACTGTGTTGCCATCTTTTCCTGATTTGAGGAGTGGTATCATTATTGCTTCTCTCCACGCCTGTGGTACATTACCTGTGGACCAGCTTGTGTTAAAGATCTGCAGTAGCTTTGCTCTTGCTGCACTTCCCAGGTTTCTAATCATTTCATTGGACACTCCATCAGCTCCAGGGGACTTTTTCATTTTCAATTTGGATATTGCATGCTCCAGTTCTCTCATTGTGATTGGTGCCTCCATGACTTCAGGTATAGGTTCACCTTGTCCAATGTTTTGCTGGTTCTCTCGAACCTCCTGTTGTTTGTCTGGGCTGACTTTGACGTTATTGTCTTCTGCAAAGGAATCTGCAAAGTAATCAGCTGCATGTTTACCTGTTAAAATGTTTCTATCTTTATAAAGTGTGATCCTGGTATTTCTCCCTGTACCTTCATCATTTAGTTGTTTTACAAGTTTCCATAATTTCCTAGTATCTCTTTCAGGTTCAGCGACTCTGTTTTTTCTTTCCAGCTGCTCCGTCTGGCTTGTAACTTGGCTCTTTGAAATTTAGCCTTTGTTTGCTGATATTTGTTGTGATGTTCTTGGCTAGGTCTGTTCTCAGCCTGCTTTCTAGATGTTTCCATCTCATTTTGCAGCTTTTCCAGTTCATCATTCCAGTAGGGTTTGTAGTTTTTGCGTGCCCCCCTGGGTATGGTTTTACTAGCAGCATGTAGTATACATCTATTAAATTCACTCACTGCTCTATTGATGTCTTTGTCCAAGTTCATGTCCTTAGCTAGAACACTGGTTAAATGCTGGTACATTTTCCAGTCTGCCCTCTTATAGTTCCACCTAGTGAGCGTGCTGCTGTCCTTGGTATATTCATTGTGAATTTCCAGAAATACTGGTCTGTGGTCACTACCCCCAAGCTGCTTTCCAACGACACGTGTGATGTTCCATTCCAGGCCTGGTGAGTAGAATGCCAGGTCTGGTGTAGAGGTGGTGTGCCATGCTCTCGAGTAGAAGGTTGGTGAGTCTGCTGGCTGGTTAATAAGAATGAGATTATTTTCATCCTGCCAGCTCTCAAGTTCCTCACCTCTCTTGTCGATATGATCGTAGCCCCAGCTCTGAGAGTGGCTGTTGAAGTCACCACACACCATAAGCCTTTCTTTGTCTGGAATTGTGTCTAGTGCCAATGGTTTATCATTTGGGCAGTAGTAGTTCAGGAGATGGAATTCTGCACTGTCTGTTTTTAGGTGGAGCATCTGGTATTCTGCCCCGTCCATGTATACTTCCAGCTGACATGCGCTGATATTGTTTTTAACTAGTGTCAGAATTCCACCCTTTCGCCTGTCTTTTCGGTCAGATCGGTAGCACTGGTAGCCTCTGATTTGGAAGGCTATGTCGCTGCTGAGGTGTGTTTCTTGGATACAGCATATATTTACTTGTTCTTCACTGAGGACATTTTTTTAAGTTCCAATATTTTGCTGTATCCATCTCTTTTACTGTTGACACCCTCAGCATTCCAGTGCATTATTTTTATTGGTCGTTTGTTTGTTTGGCCAGTAGCTCTATTCCCTTGCCTCCTGGCTCCTCGGGGCAATTGAGAAGGACTTCCAGTAACTGAGGTTGGGCCCTTTCAGCCTCTGATGGCTGAACTAAGCCCCATCACCACTTCAAGGTTCTGGCCTCGATGGGGATCAATACTGTGATTACTGACACATCAATAATGTGATTACTGACACATCAATAATGTGATTACTGACACATCAATAATGTGATTACGACACATCAATACTGTGATTACTGACACATCAATAATGTGATTACTGACACATCAATAATGTGATTACTGACACATCACTACTGTGATTACCGACACATCAACACTGAGATTACACATCGACACTGAGATTACACATCAACACTATTATTCAGAGAAAACACAATTCAAGCGACATAGATTGTGTTATGATTGTGTTATCATTGTGTTATGATTGTGTTATGATTGTGTTATGACGGTGTTATGACTAGATACCAACAACAGATGTGGAGCTACAGCTTCTGCTAGAAATTGATTATATATGCACCCTCTAGGAATATATATATAAATATTGACAACCCACGTACAATATATATATATATATATATATATATTGCCTACAAAATGGCCTTGTTAGTTAATTTTGAGCCAAAGATGAAATAATGGTGACAGATGTCTCTCCTGTATATTTAATGTCCCGTTGCTTGTTGCTGTAGTTATTTTGTATTACCTATACCCAGTGGTTCTGCAGTTGATGGGAGTTCTGCAATTCTGCAATTGCAGTTCTGCAATTCTCTTCTATCTAGAATTTATTTTTATATTTTATTTCTGCCCTTGCTTAAAGATTTGTTCTTGTACATGGAACAAATAATTATAATATAAAAAAATTGAAAAGTCCATCTCATCTAGTTTTGGTCAGGTATTGTTCAGAATCTGAAATGAATAGATAATATTGCGAACACAATGAAGACAAAGAACATAAAAACTTACAACTGAACAAAAATACACCCACCCCATGTCCATTAGCTAAGTCGTACTGTTAACGAATGAGATGGTGGGGGGGGGGAGGAGTGTTTCGCCCGAAATATATAATATAGATTTTTTTAAACATACAGTTTCTACAAAATATACAGAGTATACAGCCCAACAATTTTCTAGAAAAAGAAACATTTATTACATATACCCAATATTGAAATTTCTCTGTTGACTATTGTGCTTAGAGTTTCTTTTGATTTTCCAACTTTCCATTTCTATTTGCCTTCCACATAAATGTTTTTATAATGATGACAACCAGATAAATATTTTATAATGATTATAACCACAGAAATGTTTTTATAATGATTACAACCACCATTTTTTTACAATGATTACAAAAACAAAATGTTTTTATAATGATTAAAGCCACATAAATGTTTTTTATAATGACTACAGCCACAAAATGTTGGCTTGGTCACTAAATCCTGAATATGACATCATCTACCTACCAGAACCAGGAACAGAACACACATAAGGCTACATCTCTTCATGATGTCTATGTTGATATAATAGTCGACAAACGGTTATGTCTGAAAGTGTGATGTTGTCTCATACAGATGCTAACCATTAACTTCATCTGATACAGAGTTCACGAATGTCAAACTGGTATATATTACATTTATGTGATTATCTCCTATTCCGTGTAGAAATATATTCCTAAATAAATCATATTTGATACTCTATGAATTGATTTTATGTTGTGGTAACCTTCGATAACAGTTACCATATGTTGTTCCGACAGGCCGACGTTGTGCTTAAACTAATTATGGGCATGGCGTGAGTGGGCGGAACAACAAAGAAACCTGTCCCAAGGGTCAGAGTTGTGCCCTGATGTCGACGTCTGTTTCAGCGGCATTAGACTCGAAACACCATCGAGTCGGATGGCTCTGGAACAGAGGGCGGAGCACTTATGGGAATGCCCTACGTGCTTTCAGACCAGTTTCTGATCAAGAATAATCAAGATTTTATGTTGTCAAACATTAATATCTCATACATGTATTGTGATACTGGATACCAGTTACATTTGTGTATAATTCTGTCGTAAATTATGTTTACATCTAGTAAAACCAAGTGTTCATTGTTCTGGCCCGATATATTGTAACAATGACAATAATCTCTTATTTACCAGTTGGTTTCAAAGACAACGTTGATGTTGAGCTGTTCACCAATAACATTCAATGACAAGGTCTCAGAGGGACTCAAACGGTGCAGAGGGTTGATTTAGTTATACTCGACTTTTCTCATATGTACTCCACACCTCTCAATAAAGCAAGACGTCGTGTGCTGACAGTGCCACTCATAGCACATAACTCCGAAGCTCTAAGGTTTGCATATGACGGAATTTAAAATGTGTTGTTTAAAAATACCTGAAATTGTGAGCAATTTGCTCTTACTTCCTATGTGCAATGGAGTTGTTTATCTGTGCTTTCTTTCCAACACACAGGAGACTTCAGCTCTCGGCTTAGTGCAATGCCTATTGAAGGAGCCTTCTACTTCAAGGGGGTCTATAAATGTATAGATGAAACGGTACTAAACTTCCATTACAGAGCCTCAATATAACGGCATGTCATCTACTAAGGTTTTCTGTTGCATGGGTGGTTTGTCTAATGGGCGATTAGTGAGACCCACAGAAGCAACTGCATGCGTAAACGTTTCGTTAAAAACATCATTAAAAATCTCAGTAAATATGACATCAGTAAATATGTGATGTGTAGAATAACATGAGTTTATGATGTCATGGTGAGCAGAGGTTTATGATGAACAAGAGGTAGGCTGATACAGAAGTGGAAGGGTAACATCACGAGATGGATAGGTTACAATTTTGCAGAGTGCAACACTGCGCCATCACCAAAAGAGACGGGATATTGGACGTCTGTTGCAACCAACATTCGTTGTGGAGACGGAACCTGATGATGATGATAATGATGATGTCATGGTTTTATTATGTGATTAGTTTATGATGTCATGAGTATAGATGTTATGAGTTTATGATGTCATGATTTTATGATGTCATAAGTTTATGATGTCATGAGTTTATGTTGTCATGAAGCCTCATTGAAGATTCAAAGCAAGGTTTTTGTTGTCAATTGTCACAAGTTCTTGGGAATTTCTTTCAAACATCTCGACTTGTAGCAACCTCTACATTAACCTCCGTGTCACATCTAACATTCCTTGTCTCGGTTTAACCTCTGTTTCACGTCTAACATTATATGTAATTATGTGGTCAAAATATTGGCAATGATATTTGATAAATACATAAAACAAAATTAGATTAGTATACAATCTACGCAAAATAGTTTCAGTGTTTTATTTTAGTTCATTATTTGTAGCATTATTTTAATAATGTATCTGTTGGTTGGCACACATATATTTCATTGTCTTATTGACCGGATTAAAACTTTCTTGGACCACAAATGTTCCCCTGGCCTATGTTCTCCTTTGTGGGTACACGTGTTAGCTGGACAAGAAGTACTTACTCAAGTGTAAACACAACAACTGCTCACCATAGCATGCAACAACAATAGAAAAGAACATCGATAAGACAGATGTTACAATATTTATTTATGAATGGTGTACTTGATAACAATGAAGGGAAGCGAGTTCAAGAGAAATATATATAGCGAAGTTTGTAATGCTAATATTCATAGTATCCAGTCAGATCAAAGAATAAAGTAACATTTGTAGCTGACATAAAATGTCTCAACACGAACTTAACCTATAGCAATAACTTATCAATTCATTGTATCGGTGTACACACCCTTTTATATTTCGATCAGAACAGACGCAGTTCTAACGTGAAGAGGAATAACATGATGTCACGTGATCTTAATGTTTCCTTCTCATACACACATAAATCATTTCTTCTTCCTTCGTTCTCATACTCTGAAACCTCTCACACAAACCACACATGACAGGCACAGATTCATACTTCAATTATGGATAACGCAGCAGTAAAACGGTATACATATAGCATCAAAGAGCACAGACTATAATATCAGTGACTTGAATAAAGTCCATCTGGTAGAAACATTGGCTCTGTATGTTTATTTTTCATGTGATTTCATCTGCTTTAACTGTAAAATGTAAAATCTCGTGTTCTCCATGTTCATCTATCACATTCATATGCCTTCTTCTACTTCTTTTTCTTCGTTGTTCGTTTTCAAACTCCTAAAGATTAGCAGAATGAAGTCTGATCTCAAACTTCTACAGATTAGCAGAATTTAGTCCGGAGAACGGAATGCGTTGTGTCGTGGTTTGCAAAAGGATGTGACAACTGTGCCTTTAGACCTGACTCATCCAATTTCACATGACTTCTGAAACAATTCCCTCTCTATGGAATAGGACAGTTAACTTACCACCAAAACTTCCTTAATCGTCTCTTAGGACATGCATGAAAGTTAACAGTGTCAATATTCTTTGCTCCCACCTCGGGTCTCGGCAACTCATGAGCGAAGTAAGCAAAGTACACGTTAATAGAGTGAAATCTGTCTTAAGCGGAATCTAAAAGGACTGTGACATTTTCTCGCTAAAACCAGGTACCCGCTTAATCAAGGTGTGCTATGAAACAGGGTCTGCTTGGAAACAGTGTGACTTGCCATCCGATTAGAGAAGTGAACAGACCACATGTGGAACTTATTTTATTGCTCTTTGAGAGAGCTGCCCTTATCAAGGGGAGTAAGGTTATATTTTTACTTTCTGCTCAAAGATTTATTGTTGTCCTAGCATAATACAAACAAGTCACTTCTCTCTCTCTCTCTCTCTCTCTCTCTCTCTCTCTCTCTCTCTTACTGGGAAGTTTGCTGACTAAATGCTCTCAACAGTTGCCTCGTTCATCTTGAGACTAATTAGACTCACTTTTAGCTCTGATACCTTCACATTGATTTGTCGCGAGCAGTTTACCATTTGTTTCTCACTTTTTATTTTCATCAGAATTCTATTTACCTTCTCATTTCTTCCACTTCTTTATTGTTCGTAATATTTTTATTATTTTTCTATTTAAATTTGTGTATCTACTGATTTTTCCTCCTCCCTATGCCTATTCTTTATTTTCGTCTTCCTCACACTTATCTTCCTCTTTCTTTTGAGTTTTCCTCCTCACACTTATCTTCCATTTCCTTTTGTTCTGGCACATGCTTAAGTTAAAATGTGTGAGGCTCTCGATGAATTTACATATACGTGCACTGTATGTATTATTGTTATCTGTGTGTCTTTCGATATGTCATTATTCATAGTATCTTGGAAATATACACGCTTACAATATTGACTAAAATCGCATCTTTTGGGGGATGCCGTGTCTTCGAAGACGCAAAACGTGTCGACTCAAGTTTCGAGGCGAGTAGGTTCCATCTGATCGAATCTGATACACATCTCATTTACTACATTCGGATTTTTCTGTAATAATAAATCCTCCATGTTTCTATATTATATTTTTCACTGAACAATATGAATGTCTAAAAGTACCTTTAATGACATGAGAAAAATATCAATATCTAAACAAATTACAAACAAGTTAAAAATGAGAATGATAAAATGCCAAATGTATCCTATAATGATGTATGGCTCAGAAACATGGACACTAAATAAACAATTAGACGACAGAATTGATGCCTTTGAGATGTGGATATATAGAATAGGGTGAACATCACGGAAAGAGAAGACAACAAACAAAGAGGTGCGAAAACACTTAATATGAAGAACGAATTACTAAGAGAAATAAAGATCAGGCAAATAAAATATTTTGGACACATTAAAAGACATGACACCTTATTGAAGACCTTTCTTGAGGGCAAAGTCAAAGTGAAGCGAGCAAGAGGTAGACAGAGATACAAGTAGTAGAGTAACATTACAAGACGCACATATTGGTGCATGTGTATATATGAATATGAGTGTACATATATGTAAACATATGTGTGCATGTATATATATGATTATGAGGGTACATAAGAACCCAGTGCTCATGATATGAAATAAATTCTTTACATGTAGATAAACATTGATATTAAACTATATATTTTTATAATTTACATTTATTTAAAAATAATAATAATAATAATAATAATAATAACTAAAAAATATTATTTAATAAACAAAGTATTCCTCCACAGGTACCACAAGACAATCCAAATCTTAGGATGCCGAAGACGCAACAAAATATCCAGAACCAATCATTTCCAGCAGGAGAACGAAGGCTTCAAGATCAAAAACACCAATTAGACAATCAGTCATTCTAAGGACTACACAATTACCCCCTCGTATCCCCCCATATTGTTTGTCCTTATCAGGACACGCAGAGCAGACCCCAGGTCAAACCACCAGTTCCTAACAGGACAACCCAGGACAATGGGCCACAATATACGCCCTGATGTAACCACAGGAAACCATACCAAGGTTGAAATAGGCGTGTCTTCCTCTAGAAAGACAAACCCACAAACAAACAAACAAGCAAACAACAAAAACAAAGATGGTAAGCAAATATATTAAACAGGTTTTTATATAGTTTTGTAACTATTTTTATTCATAGTTAAGGTAAGTTTTTCTAGTAACCTTTTTAATTTATTTTGCTATTTTTTTCGTTCGGTTACTGCGGCACCATCCATTTTGTCGGACACCCTCCGACCATCTAGTTATGTATATTAAATCTGAAAGGTATTGTCAACAAATAGTGTTGCCATTGAAAAAAATTGAGAACATTTTCGTAGAATACACAAACATAAGTGACATATGCAACGGTTTATAAAATATAAACTAAGGGCAGTAACCAAATATATAACATACTATGTGGTTATCGGAAATTATGGGAAATGTGTTTGACAGAAAATCTTGTGTCAGTATTGTCAATTCTAGGATCTGTTATATTACTCATGCCATTGTGTGTGTGATCTGTTATATTACTCATGTCATTGTGTGTGTGTGATCTGTTATATTACTCATGCCATTGTGTGTGTGATCTGTTATATTACTCATGTCATTGAGTGTGTAATGTGTTATATTACTCATGCCATTGAGTGTGTAATGTGTTATATTACTCATGTCATTGTGTGTGTGATCTGTTATATTACTCATGTCATTGTATGTGTGTGATCTGTTATATTACTCATGTCATTGTGTGTGTAATCTGTTATATTACTCATGTCATTGTGTGTAATCTGTTATATTACTCATGTCATTGTGTGTAATCTGTTATATTACTCATTTCATTGTGTGTCTAATCTGTTATATTACTCATGTCATTGTGTGTGTGATCTGTTATATTACTCATGTCATTGTGTGTGTGATCTGTTATATTACTCATGTCATTGTGTGTGTGATCTGTTATATTACTCATGTCATTGTGTGTGTAATCTGTTATATTACTCATGTCATTGTGTGTAATCTGTTATATTACTCATGTCATTGTGTGTAATCTGTTATATTACTCATGTCATTGTGTGTGTGATCTGTTATATTACTCATGTCATTGAGTGTGTGATCTGTTATATTACTCATGTCATTGTGTGTGTGATCTGTTATATTACTCATGTCATTGTGTGTGTGATCTGTTATATTACTCATGTCATTGTGTGTGTGATCTGTTATATTACTCATGTCATTGTGTGTGTAATCTGTTATATTACTCATGTCATTGTGTGTAATCTGTTATATTACTCATTTCATTGTGTGTGTGATCTGTTATATTACTCATGTCATTGTGTGTAATCAGTTATATTACTCATGTCATTGTGTGTAATCTGTTATATTACTCATTTCATTGTGTGTCTAATCTGTTATATTACTCATGTCATTGTGTGTGTGATCTGTTATATTACTCATGTCATTGTGTGTCTAATCTGTTATATTACTCATGTCATTGTGTGTGTGATCTGTTATATTACTCATGTCATTGTGTGTGTGATCTGTTATATTACTCATGTCATTGTGTGTGTGATCTGTTATATTACTCATGTCATTGTGTGTGTAATCTGTTATATTACTCATGTCATTGTGTGTAATCTGTTATATTACTCATGTCATTGTGTGTAATCTGTTATATTACTCATGTCATTGTGTGTGTGATCTGTTATATTACTCATGTCATTGAGTGTGTGATCTGTTATATTACTCATGTCATTGTGTGTGTGATCTGTTATATTACTCATGTCATTGTGTGTGTGATCTGTTATATTACTCATGTCATTGTGTGTGTAATCTGTTATATTACTCATGTCATTGTGTGTAATCTGTTATATTACTCATGTCATTGTGTGTAATCTGTTATATTACTCATGTCATTGTGTGTGTGATCTGTTATATTACTCATGTCATTGTGTGTGTGATCTGTTATAATACTCATGTCATTGTGTGTGTGATCTGTTATATTACTCATGTCATTGTGTGTAATCTGTTATATTACTCATGTCATTGTGTGTGCGATATGTTATATTACTCATGTCATTGTGTGTAATCTGTTATATTACTCATGTCATTGTGTGTGTGATCTGTTATATTACTCATGTCATTGTGTGTAATCTGTTATATTACTCATGCCATTGTGTGTGTAATCTGTTATATTACTCATGTCATTGTGTGTGTGATCTGTTATATTACTCATGTCATTGTGTGTGTAATCTGTTATATTACTCATGTCATTGTGTGTGTGCTCTGTTATATTACTCATGTCATTGTGTGTAATCTGTTATATTACTCATGTCATTGTGTGTGTGATCTGTTATATTACTCATGTCATTGTGTGTAATCTTTTATATTACTCATGTCATTGTGTGTGTGATCTGTTATATTACTCATGTCATTGTGTGTAATCTGTTATATTACTCATGTCATTGTGTGTGTGATCTGTTATATTACTGATGTCATTGTGTGTAATCTGTTATATTACTCATGTCATTGTGTGTGTGATCTGTTATATTACTCACGTCATTGTGTGTGTGATCTGTTATAATACTCATGTCATTGTGTGTGTGATCTGTTATATTACTCATGTCATTGCGTGTAATCTGTTATATTACTCATGTCATTGTGTGTGTGATCTGTTATATTACTCATGTCATTGTGTGTAATCTGTTATATTACTCATGTCATTGTGTGTGTGATCTGTTATATTACTCATGTCATTGTGTGTAATCTGTTATATTACTCATGTCATTGTGTGTGTGTGATCTGTTATATTACTCATGTCATTGTGTGTGTGATCTGTTATAATACTCATGTCATTGTGTGTGTGATCTGTTATATTACTCATGTCATTGTGTGTAATCTGCTATATTTCTCATGTCATTGTGTGTAATCTGTTATATTACTCATGTCATTGTGTGTAATCTGTTATATTACTCATGTCATTGTGTGTGTGATCTGTTATATTACTCATGTCATTGTGTGTGTAATCTGTTATATTACTCATGTCATTGTGTGTGTAATCTGTTATATTACTCATGTCATTGTGTGTAATCTGTTATATTACTCATGTCATTATGTGTAATCTGTTATATTACTCATTTCATTGTGTGTATAATCTGTTATATTACTCATGTCACTGAGTGTGTAATGTGTTATATTACTCATGTCATTGTGTGTGTGATCTGTTATATTACTCATGTCATTCTGTGTGTGATATGTTATAAATCTCATGTCATTGTGTGTGTGATCTGTTATATTACTCATGTCATTGTGTGTGTGATCTGTTATATTACTCATGTCATTGTGTGTGTGATCTGTTATATTACTCATGTCACTGAGTGTGTAATGTGTTATATTACTCATGTCATTGTGTGTGTGATCTGTTATATTACTCATGTCATTGTGTGTGTGATCTGTTATAATACTCATGTCATTGTGTGTGTGATCTGTTATATTACTCATGTCATTGTGTGTAATCTGTTATATTACTCATGTCATTGTGTGTGTGATCTGTTATATTACTCATGTCATTGTGTGTGTGATCTGTTATATTACTCATGTCATTGTGTGTGTGATCTGTTATATTACTCATGTCATTGTGTGTAATCTGTTATATTACTCATGTCATTGTGTGTGTGATCTGTTATATTACTCATGTCATTGTGTGTGTAATCTGTTATATTACTCATGTCATTGTGTGTAATCTGTTATATTACTCATGTCATTGTGTGTAATCTGTTATATTACTCATTTCATTGTGTGTCTAATCTGTTATATTACTCATGTCACTGAGTGTGTAATGTGTTATATTACTCATGTCATTGTGTGTGTGATCTGTTTTTATTGAATCTCTCTTCTTTAACCTCCAACCTTCCTCTTCACACACAACTCATTTTATCAAGACAAAAAAATGTGTGTTTTGTAAGAAACAAGACAAGTGTTTCAACAAACTTGGGTCATGTCTGAAGGTCCGATCAGTGACACAACAGACCAACAAACATACTACAACAAACCTATTACATGACATTTCCTATTATAGAAATGCTCCACATAGCTTCCAAATACACAATTGTGTTTTATCCACTATGATAATGAGGCTTCTTCTCCAAGCATTGCATGTCGGTGAGAGTTGAACTCTTGTCTGTAAAGATCACATGGAAAAACTCACATGTGGAAAAAGTAAACAAAGACAATATTTCTATATAAACAATCAAATACGCAATCACGCTACCTCTCGCTCTCTCTCTCTTTCATGCGCGCGCGCGCGCACACACACACACACACAGACATATGGCATCTAGAAACACTCATAAAGAGGTGAATAATGAGTCAAGTGTTGACGGGGGGAGGGGGGAATTACTTTATAATATTAGAGAGAGGCAATGTTGATCACACTGTAAGAAAGGGGAAAGATCTGGAGAACATAGTCTAGAACTGCAAGATGGAAGGCAAGAGATATCGAGGACGACAACGGACAAAATATTTCATAACATCGTGGCATGGTAAAGAATCAACAACGATCCTGATAACAGATACTGGAAATAGATAATGTGGACACGACACGGCACCTGATAATGATGAATTACTTATGTCCCATAAGAGACATGCATCAAGATGATTACTAAAACAGCTGGTAAAATGGTTCACACATACATCAGTATGAAAACTAAAGTTACCTATAAATAGTGTAATTATTTAACTACACGGATTATTTAACAATTCAATTACGAGTATATACCATTCAATCATTATTTATTAATTATAATCAGATTTCACTTCTACACATTTCTCATGAATTTCTGTGTATATTTATTATTATTCACTAACTTTGTTCATTCACATTTTTCTATGTAAGTTTTTTCCCCACAAATATATCACAATCTTTTGTTCATTTATTTCACTTTAATTTTTGCAGCATCGTCAGAAATCTTGTTGGATCAGTAAGTTACTGCCAGCATCTCTGTTCTGACAAGATAGTAATACTTGTTTGTGGGGTTAATTTGAGAGACAGTCAATAAACTGTCAGTACCTCTTGTTTCCAGTTAGTTAGGTAGTAACATAAAGTTTGTCAGTGACTTGTGTGAAAAAAATTAGGTTGTAGCAGGAAGGTTGGGTGTGACTTGTGTGAAAAAGTTAGACAGTAGCAGGAAGATTTCGAGTAACTTGTGTGATAAAGTTCCCATGTCCTTGCAATTATCACGCCATATATACGGTGTGTTTCTTGAAATTACCCTCAGACACAAAAACGATATAAGGCCTTACCGAGAGTCGAACCCGTGATCTCACAGGTGTGGGACCAACGGTATAATATCTCGACCATGCGTCACACAAAGTGTGTGGGACCAAAGTTGAGAGTTCAAGTGTAATAATCTGTTAGATTTCGTAGATATAATCACTAAAATCACGATTCTATTTATGCTATTCTGTATTAAGTGTTGTTTATTTGTGAACTGTGTATGTTTGTTTTTGTGTTATATGTTCCCGAGTTTCTTGAAACAAATATAGTTAATGTTGTATATTGTTTGTGATGAAGAAATCCCACCTTATTGAAAACCTTACCTGAGGGTAAAGTCAAAGGGAAGCGAGCAAGAAGTAGACAGAGATACATGTGGGAGAGTAACATCACAAGATGGACTAGTTTCATTCTAGAAGAGTGTATTACCAAACCAAGAGACAGGAGATGTTGGAGATCTGTTGCAGCCAACCTTAGTTGCGGAGACGGCACTTGATGATGATAATGATGATGGTGTAAAATCTCATAGGTATTCTCGTCACGTGATGTTTACCAAAATAACACAAATTAATAAATGTCAAGTTTCATTGTTTGTTTGGTTGTTTGTGTGTTTCTCCAGGAATTACGAGGAGTTGTGATTTTGTTTCCTTCTAGCAAAATTAGGTTTCTTTAATCTTTCTTTCAGACTCACAAGACATCAACCTATGAGCGGTGTATGCTTAACGTTGAGGAGAAGCATCTTACACAGAAGGGATCTGTGTGTGTGTATGTAGAGATTATAAAGTGACATGAACAACGACTAATGTCAACTAAGGGAAATAACCAAATATATAACATCGGATGACATGGGTATCACGAGTTGTGTGAAATGTGTTTGATAACGTGAAATCTTGTACCAGTATTACCAATTGCAGAATGTCGACATTGAGACTGCTGACACATCAACATTGTGTTGACACATTAATGTTGTCACTGTTAACACATCCACACTGTGATTGTTGACACATTGCCCCAGTGACACAAAAACAATGCTATTATTGACAAACCGACACTACAATATGGTTACAGACGTCCATCGTCCAGTGCAAGTGATAAAATCACTGAATATATTTGTTACCAGTGCCGAAGCTGGATGTGTCGAGCCATTAGAGAAAATAAACCATGGACACAAAACAATTTTCATTGTCTTGACTACATCCTGCTGGAAATCTTCTGTTGTTCTATAAGATAGATTCGGTGGGAATGTGAAAACTATCTTTAGATAGTTAGTTAGGTAGTTAGTCGTCGGATCATCATCACTGCAAACTGAACACTTCCATAGTTGCTCCGATCTCTCCTTGAGTGTATCCGCCACTACACTTCTGCTGACAGTAACGGTCCTTTGCTGGTTGACCTTCATTCTTCTGCACCCTCTAAAATGTTCACTTCTAGCAACACCGCATTTCAATCCCTGATCATTAATCCTGGCCATTGAAAAGGAATCATCATCCACATTAGTCTCACACTCGTGTGTTATATATCTTAAGGAATTCATAACGTCAGCGCGATCCATTGCCCTATCGCCCTCTGGCACAATCGTGCATGATGCCAGTTGATCCGCTCTTTCATTGCCTCGAACGCACACATGTTCCGGCACGAAAATAAATGTAACCACTTTCAGCCTCGACTTTCTCAAGGCCTCTCAATCCACTTTTCGCAAACGAGACCCACTTGTACCTTCTTAATCATACTCATAGAGTCACTAAAGATGCAGACCTGCGTTACCTTCTGTGTGCGTAGCCACTCAAATGCCCTGGTCACCGCCATAGTCTCCATGGTCATACTACTCGTAGTGACCGCAAAGGCGCACTCTCCTCCTTGATCGATTTACCTGCGCACTGAGCTGTGAAGGCCCAAACACTGCGAACATGCTTAATCACAGATCCATCATTGAATATAATCACATCCCCCTCTTTGGTATTCTCACTGATTAAAGCCTGCACTTCTTTCTCCACAGCTGTGGGACACCATCCTCTGCATTCCCTGCTAAGTGATATTACTACTCTCAAACAAGTTTCGAAATCTGTGGGTAGACTTATCCATTACTCGCCTGCTGCCACATCCTGCAATCTGCACACGCTTTGTATGACATCCTCAGCACGTCCCATTCACGACCTTCCTCTCTTGAGTCTGCTACCTTTAACTTTCTGTATTTGGGAACGCAACGGGTGTTCCTTATCTGCATGTATTTGAAGTTACGCCCGTGCACGGCAATACTGTAGTCTGTGCTCAGCTGTTGGACATTCAAGTAGGTATCGCATAGCTCTTGTCGATGTGTCTCTTGTATATCCCAGTATGATACGCATTGCTGCATTTTGGATTCTATCCAGTCTTTCGATCTGAGTTTGGCTAAGAGTCAGAATTGCCAGTGCATATTCCACCACGACACAACCAAACTCTGGTACAAAAGAAATAACAATCTTTGCTCACACTGCGCAGCAGCCATAACCTTCATTGCTGCTAAGCCTTTGCCTGCCCTTATGATAACGTGGTCAACATGTTCCCTGATACTCAGACTTCTGTAAAAAAAAACACACCCAGATATCTCATTGTGCTAGTTCTTTCTAAACTTTTCCCGAACAACGAAACTTGTGGCATGGGTGTCTTTACCATGTGATTGTTCAAGGAAAACCACGTCACGAATTCCTTAGAGGGATTAATCAATGCTCCCGTATCTCGACACCAATTTGTCAGTCTGTCCAGCTCCTTCTGTAGTTCCACGACGCACTCTTCTTGATTTCTGCCATGTCTATACACTAGGATATCATCGGCATATGACATCGTTCTGCCAACACCTGTGATTTGATTGTCAGCGATATGTACTGTGTATACATTGAAAAGTACAGGAGATAGAGGCGATCCTGTGGTAGAACAAAGATAATAACCGTTGGTGCAGATATCCAGTGACCACACTTACGAACTACTATCCTGTGCATCAAGGCGGCGCCATCCCACCGCACGACAAAAGGATTTACTGCAAGATTTAACAACTGGTCCATCAAGATATCAAAGGACACCCTATTGTACACATCTTAAAAGGTCTATTGCGACCGCACATGTTTCCATGCGCGAATCGAACACCTCAAAAACATTCTGCGTCAATATGGCTGTATTCTGCCATGTGTTCTTTCCTGGGCGATACCCTCCTAACAATGTTGATAAACACTTATTTCTCTCAAGATAACACGATACCTTCCAGGCCACAATTTTTTCCAAAAGCGTGCCTATCGTATTCTGCATTGTTATTATTCTGTAGCGTTGTATCCTGGTGTGGTCCTTCCGAGGTTTGGGTAGTGGAACTAAATAGCTGCGCACTTTTTTAAAATATATTTTTATTCATAGGAATGGTAAGTGTTTTTAGTAACCAGTTTAATTCATTTTGCTTTACTATTTGTTCGTTCGGTTACTGCGGCACCCTTCACTTTGTCGGACACCCTCCGACCATTTGGTTATTTATATTTGTCTTCCAGCCGCTACCTTACATTGTTTTCGTTGTCTTCTTGCTGCTGTTTCTCATTTTTACTTAGTATAGGTTTTTTATTATATCACTTCATCTACCTCTCAACGCTTGTTAATCATCATGCCATCCTCTAAGCGTTTTCTTTGTTCTGCGTCATAGAAACATGGCGTGATAAAATTTCACTCATCTATTTTGTTTATTATTGTTTAGTTTATAAGTTACTTGTCTCTTGAAAAAGGTCCCATTTGGACCGATACGTTGAGATTTGTCCTGTGTATTTTTTAAAATATACTTTTTTATATATTTTTATTCATAGGTAATGTGTTTTAGTAACCAGTTTAATTCATTCTGCTTTACTAGCTGTGCAACCAGTCTTCTTTCACTGTGCCCTTTAGAAGGCTATTATTGAACATGTCCGCCAACTCTCCCAACTCCTCATCCGTTCTTCGACTAATGTCATTGTATCAAATGTCATCTGGCCCTGGTGCTGTGGTTTTTGTGCTTTTCAGCGCCTTTCTGATTTCTTCAGCTGCGATTAACATATGGTTTTCCATGCTCAAGTTCTTACACGTGTGTCTGTGATAGTTTTCCTGATTTCTTGATATGCCTCCACATTTCTCTGACCAATTTGTGCGGTGTAGTGTGCCAGCAACGCCGCACCTTTTGTCTCGTCCGCCTTCTGCCAGACAGTATCGTTGCTCTGGAAATCGGCAATAGTCACGCGTCTTGTCAGACCATTCATGGACTTGTGTAACTGCCAGAACAATTTTAGTGACTTTTCGCATGTGATCTCCTGGCAAAATTTGTCCCATTTTGACGCATTTTCTGACTTTGCAATATCTTTGAATGTCTGGACTAAGATATCTGTCTTCCGTTTCCATTGTGCGACCTCCATGGGCTGAGCCGCAACACGTTTCCTTGCCCGTTGCCATAGTGCTACTACTTTCCGTTTCTCGCTTTATGCACTTTGTACCTCTTCGTTCCACCAAGGGGGGGGGGGGAGATTATCCCACACCTGATTTCCCACTTCTTGAGTCTTACGTTTCTCTTGTCGAATTCTGTTCACTCCTCTGCGATCATACTTAAAGGATCTTACCTTTGGCCGTATCTGCTTACTTTTGTCATTTTTCAAGAGAACAACACATGGGAGGTGGTCACTGCCATAGACATCAGCACGTCCCATTTGCAGATAGCCACAGAAGCTGATGACACCAATGCCAGGTCGATAGCGCTATCATCATCACCATCCCTGCTTGCCATCCTTGTTATACGGCCATCATTAAGGCACATCAGGTCCGTATCTGTCAGGGCGTCCTCAAGTTCTCTTCCCTGTTTGTTCGAAGCACTATTGCCCCATGATGTACCTTTCGCATTGAAGTCACCACAAAAAAAGGGGATTTGCTTTTCCTGTTCCATTATCTCCCTTAGGATTTTCCAGCCCTGAAGATCAACGCTCGTGTTGCAGGCATACACATTTACAATCATGAATGGGTGCTGGACTCTCTGGACTCTCACTGCCTGTAACTGGATATTGTTGCTATCCCACTTGGACATATCGACCTCGCATAAACTAAAATCCTCGCGAACTAAGATTGACTGTCCAAGGTGTCGCCTGTTGTAGAAACACTGAAATCCGGCTATCCTGATGTTACCACTTTCACCTAACTGTGTTTCTTGCAATGCAACGATGTCAGCAGAGTAACACATCTTTTCTAACTCTTGTCTAAGTTTGTGTACACTGGCCACATTCCAAAACAGAACACGCACGTTTTTAATTCATATCGCAGCTGTTTTTGATCTCGTTCGTCTAGCACCCACACGTTGACTTTTTCTTTTTGAGCCACCTCGTTTAGACCGCTTGATATTGGTCGCCATTTTCCAAACTGTGTAACGGCAATTATACTCATGAAAACTTCAGCTCAGATGCACATACTCCGTTAGCACCGGCGAAGATCTTAAAGAGTGGACCTCCCGGTCAGAGAATAACAGCATATCACCACACAATCTCCTAATTGAAAACAACGAATATGTAAAAAAAATATCTTTCTGTTCGCTAAAACCTTTGTTGCCTTTCGACGTCAGGGGTAGAAGAGTATTACGGAGACGGCCCACTTGTGTGCTGAGTATATTGTGGAATTTGTCGCCTCTTTTATTTAAGTGCTCAATCGTTTTCGTGGCTGGCCTCTAAGTCTGCCTTCACTGTATCTGTGTAGCATAGCTTGCTGTGGTATTCTGTCTGATGGTAGTCTGCTGATGTGTGCAAACCATTTAATTTGTTATCTCCTAATATATTCCAAAATTGGGGCGGTTCCCTTTTTTTTTGTTGAATGTCTTCATTCTCACTTTATCTCTTATTGGTATTCCTAGAATTCTGCGTAAGCATGCCAGTTCAGGCAAGTTTACGTTTGTCTTTTGCTGTCGTTGTCCATGTTTGGCGTTGATAACACAGCGTTGGCATAATAATTGTTTTGAATAGTGTTATGTTGGTGTTTCATCAGCCATCTGCGGGTTCACAAGACTAATTAGACAATTGCCAGTTTATTTTTATTAGTTAGTTTAAGTTATCCTTTAATAATGTGAAAACGAAGGTGAAACAAGAAAAAAAAAAGATTGTAAAGATAGCGTCAGGTAAACATTAATAACAATTATTAATATATTAAAAAAATTGAAATATAACTTTAACGTCATCAATATGGTAGGTAAAACGTGATTAGTCGTTAGAGCGCTAGCTTATCATCAAAAAGGTCAGAGTTGATGTCATGTGATGGCCACTTTCCAATCATCCGAATATATACAAACATCCAAAATGAGTACACAACTTGCACAATTGGAGATGCTAAACACAGAGATATGAGCACTGGTCCAATTACATCTAGTGTCTACCCCAAGGTGGCGGTGTTGTCGAATGTTTCCACACTTGCCATTGAATGTAGAGGTTTGTGAAGGAGATGTAGTCTGTGTTCCAGAACCAGGTGTGTTGCTCTGGTTGAGGTGTAGTCATGTTTATTCAGGATGGTCTTGTTGTTGTCTATCCACCTTTTCCTACGTCTTCCCTTGACTCTGTATCCTGATTCCATCTTGTTATAAGCTCTTATGGGAAGTTGATCGTTCATCCTCATAAGATGTTCAAACCATTTTATGTTGTTTCTTTATATATTCGATGCATGATGTGATACATATTATTTTTCTAATGTTCTCACTGCGCATTTTGTTGAGTCTAGTGACTACAATAACCGTCGTTAGGCATTTCATTTCGCAAGTTTCGATCTTTCTCTTATGTATAGATGTCAGTAGCCAAGTCTACCATAATGTCGGCATAAAGATGCTCTTAACAATTTGCTATTTAATTCCACGTTGATTTTTGGGTGCAACAGCAATAGCGACAGTTTGTATGTCACAGCATTTGCCTTTTGCCATCTTGTTTCTATCTCTCCGTCGAGCCGTCCGCCTTCTGTGAAGAAACGTTCTAGTTACTTGAACTATTTGAATTGTTTTATCTTTGCGTTCTCTATTTTGATGATCTGTTGATTTCGTTATTTGCATAGTTTCTGTCTTTTGTGTGTTGATCCGCATGTTTTCTAGTATTTCCCATAGTATCTCTGTTTTTTCTGTTGAACGTTTTTTCTTGGTTGACAAAGATAATGTTTAGCTTTTTGTTAATATTCAATAGCTTTTACGATTAGCTCTCTATAGGTAAATAGTGCATCTGTGCATCCTGATTATCTTCTTAAACCAAATTTGGCTGGACTTAGTTGTTGTTCTATGATGTGTCTTGTTCTTTGTTCTAGTATTTTAATGTATATTTTCCCAGTGTTGCGGAGTAGTGAGATGCCGAGATAAGTTTCACATTCTCTTTTTGTTACCTTAATTGAGTTTTGCCAGTCATCTGTGACTCTATTTTCTTCCCATGCTATTGAAAATATTCTACTCAGCCATTTCACACCTATGTCTCTGCAGGCTTTAATTACTTCATGTAGTATTCCCTCCTATCTTCGTGAATTATTTTTGGTACTATTTTAAAAATGCTTTTTCCAATTTTTGGTTTGTGTATAATATTTTGGCACAGAGGTTTCTTGATCTTGTATTGTGTATGTGTATTTTAGTATTAGGTTGTGCAGTTTCTAGAAATATTCCTTTCTTCCTTCCTTCCTTCCATCTATTCTGTCTTTCATTTTTATTTAAGATTGGGTTCCCCTCTTTAGTGTTTATTATTGTTGTTGTTGTTGGGGGGGGGGGGGGGGTCATATCTTTCGTATCTTATTCTCATTGAGTTCATGTTCTTAAAAAATTATTGTGGGTTTGTCCTACATATCTGGATTTGATTTTCCACGTATTTAGTCGATGAATTATCTTTGTCTTTTATGATTCCATGTTTCGTTTCTTTTCTGGCCGACTTGTACTGTGGGTAGTCTTTTTTGTTTGTTTGGACTTTAACCAAGCGTTGAAACCCTTTAATTTTTATTTTTATTGGCATCGTGTAATTCTTCGTTCCATCACGTTGTCTTCTGTTTCTGTGTTATTTTTTTTTCAACTCTAATATCTTTAATATTTTGTATCACATGTGCTTTGAGTGTCTTCCATTCTGTCTCGAGGATTTCAGTTCGTTCAAATAGTAAACAAATGACGTAGACATCTCTTGTTTGTTTGTTTGTTTGTTTTGCGTTCGCTCCATTGTAACCATCACGGATATCCGTGCAATTTCCGCCGGGAGCGTGATTACGTTGTGCCACCGTTATGCGCCTTGTAGGCCTAGCACATCCGATTTCGGCATGCCTTGACAATTCGGGTGGGCTACCCTTAGCCTGTGACAGCCTCTATATCTGTCTCCAGGCACAGGCACGCGTAGTGGCGACTCTTCTCCCAGACGATTTGACATCTCTTCCCCAACACAACTTCATATACACAATTGTTTTATCTATTACAAGTAGGGGTCTTCTCCTCCAAGTATTACATGTCACTGAGAAATGAAATATTCTCGGTATGAAGCAATGCTCAGATGAAACAAAAATCACAAATGTACAAAAGGGTAAAAGAGCTATAAAAATCAATAATCTTCAAACATGCCAATAACACATTTTTTGTTTGTTTGTTTGTTTTTCGTTCGCTCCATTGTAACCATCACGGATATCCGTGCGATTTCCGCCGGGAGCGTGATTACGTTGTGCCACCGTTATGCGCCTTGTAGGCCTAGCACATCCGATTTCGGCATGCCTTGACAATTCGGGTGGGCTACCCTTAGCCTGTGACAGCCTCTACATCTGTCTCCAGGCACGCGTAGTGGAGACTCTACGCCCAGACGACTTTTTTGCTCTCGTCTGACTCGAACGAGGTGTTCCACTGTCTATGAACTTGCCCCGTGTAATTGGACGTGCTGTGCCTGTGCCCATTGGGTACTGAACCGTTTCTCATCCATGAGCCTGGTTCCTTAAGGGGAAGAACTCGACAGAGGAGTTGGACCCTGGCTCTTTCGCCCTCTTAGCCGAGGTGTCATTCACCGACATCTTGTACCCCTCGTCCAAGTTCGAATCTCACACCACGCGTTTGAGAGCAAGGCGTTCTCGAGCTGAGCGTCCTTGTCCCACTAGCGCCTGAGCCCATCAGGTACTGAACCCTTTCTCTCTTCAAGTGTATTTCCGGTGTATGAAAACTTGACAGTAGAGTTGGGCCAGGTCTAAATCGTTGTTCCTTTTGTGCCTGAGCGCATCGAGTACGGAACCCTTTCTCTTCGCGAGCATATTTCCGGTTTAGGAAGGCTCGACATTAGAGTTGGATTAGGTCTTCTTGCTTTACCAAACGCCAATGAATGGGTCTGGATCTCTGCCTGTAAGGAACACAGGTAACTAGAAGCTCGTCTCGAGCTGACGGAGCTTGTAGTTCCCCTTTCCTAGGGACTTTTCACTTTCTATTTGCAGTTCGCGCTGCCCTCTAGCGCTGTTCTGCCCTTTCATTGTTTCATTGTACTCGGTATGAAATCTATGTCTTTCGTCATGCATCTACCTTTACGTGCATTTTACATTGGCCGCCCCTCCAATGTTCGGACTGGACTGACTAGATTCACTGTATGTCGACAGTGTCGCTATATGTGGTGATGCTCGTGGTGTCGGAGATATTGTCTGTCTCTTGTGCAGGCAAATCTCTTTCCATTTGCTACCTCCACATTCTCGGACACGATCCCCAAATGATTTGGCCAGAATCAGCTCGAGCTGCTGTATTTCTGTTTCCAGGGTGCACCGCGTGGAGGTACATTTGGGATCTTGGTTATCTGCTAACCCTGGGTCCGCCTAGAGCAATGCGTTCCCTTTGCACCCCACATTTTTTTTTTGGTGTAATTTACACTTAAGAGACTGACATTCACCGCCACAGGTAATCATGGGCCTTTACTGACAGATCACAAGGAAGAAAAGTGAGGCCTTTACCGCAATTACAATCAGTCTATTAAAACACAGGTTTTAGAAGTTTCGCGTGATGACAACTGACAGACTATCACTAAGTGACTAAACAGTTTCGTAAACACGAAACAATACAAATAACAATACACAAAAGATTTTCCACGTTTCGAATCGTTAGGTCTTTATCAAGAATATAAAAAACAGACAGTGTTAAAACAATACAAACAGTAAGAACAGCGTTACTACCACAGATACATTCGAACGCAGACATGTAAACAATACGAAGTTCAAGATCACAATGACGTTCGTGTAAACATATAGTCATGGAATCTGATGTTGTTGAAAAAGGGAACAGGATATGAGAACAGAAAAAAACAATTATTACCCAAAACATCATGGACAGCAATACAACAAGGATAACACCAACACAAATTTACACAAATAACTGTTCAGAATTAATTCCAAAAGTCTCGATGGTGCAAAACTAAAGATATAAATCGGTTTTCAAGAGAGCACCCTGATCTATCATCCGTTGAGCAGGATCTGAGTACAGTGACATGGACATCAGGGGCACCACGATGACCATCACCATTGAAATGAATGGCGACAGGGGTAGGTTCTCTGTGTTTAATAGCATGAAGACGTCCACAGAAGTGGTCATTCAGTCGTAAGCGTATTTCACCTGTTTATTTCTTGTCACAACGTTTACATATGATAAGGTAAAGGAAATTCACATGTAAAGGCATCATCGATAGTGAATGTGGCCTTAGGAAATGAAACAGAGCGAATCTGAACTACGTAAGGACATGTGTAGCAACGACCGCGTATGCAACGAACAGTGCCAAAATGATCAGGGACATAAGACCTGGGGTGACTGGGGACCAAAATTTCATTAAGATTGTTGTCACGCCTATAGAGGAAAGTCCTGGAAAGTGGCACGAGTTTGAGAATCAGACTGGAGAAGAGAATAATGCTTGAACAATACAGTAGAGTTATGGGGATGAAAAGTAAGGACAAGTTGTATCAGCAATTTGTATTAACTCTTTCAGAGGAGAACGAAGTACTCTGAGTATTTGTCAAGGTATCAAATCGAGATGTTGTTGTTGTTGTTGTTGTTCATCCATCACAAGTGATGATGACCATTTGTTACATCCACTTTTGAAAATTCAATTTTAGTTATGTCCTTGATTATGAGTTCGTAGATGGCTAATAAGCCCTATTCGAGCTGTAAATGTCCTTGGACAGTTTGGACATGGAATGACGACTGTAGACGGATCTTGGTCTATCCGTTACTTTCTAGCTGCTCTCCGCTGTTGAGCTGCTGCATTTATTTTCTTTTCACAAGATAATGCGCTCATTTTTATTTTAGAACGCCATGTTGATCTATTTTGTGCAAGTTCTTCCCATGTATCGTGGTCTATTTCAAAGGCTTTCAGTGAGTCTTTAACGAGTCCTTGTAGCGCTTCCTTTGGCCACCTTGAGATCGTAAACCCTTCTTTAGCTTACCATAGAGAAGTATCTTTGGCAGACGATGGTCTGGCATACGCACCAAATGACCTGCCCAACGAATCTGTGTCTGCTTCAGGATCGTGTCAATGCTTGGGATACCAGCTCTATCAAATCGAGATAACGTAGGAACACTAACAGTAAAAAACGTGATAACAGTGGTGTTGCTATGGGCACTAAGATGGGACACAGTTATGCGTGTCTTTTCATGGGACATCTTGAACATCATGTTTGGGAGACTTATCAAGGTCTTTTTCCATTACAGTTTTATAGATACATTGATGATGATGATGATGATATAGGTATTACTGACACGTCTCAGATAGAGTTATCTGTCTTCATCAACTTTATCAACAATTTTAAACCTGTTATTTAATCCACATCTAACATCTTTACTACTACTGTCAACTTTCTTGACATTATTGTCACTATTCATCCCCCTATCCAGAAACCTATTTCTGAAAGGAAACAAGACCAAGATTTTGACAAGCGACAAAACCACTAGCAAGTTCTCAATCAGTATCAACAACAGTGAATTAAAAAGAGCCACACGTTTTGTATACTTTGTTCTCTTATCAACGATAACAATACGACAATCAATATAAAGTAACTGCGTGAAACGTAACAATTGTACTTACGTAAAACACACGTTTTTATAACAGTTCCACTCAGACAAGACGGACTATCACAAAAACTAGATGTGCAAACAAGAAAACATACAAATTACAATACACAAAACATATTTAACGTTTCAACCAAAAGGTCTTTATCATGATACGCACAAAAGATCAAAAGACGACGACCGGAAATTATCACACACAAACGTATCCAAAGGAAATACGGATGGCGTAGATAGCACAAGATGGACAGGTTACAGTCTAGCACAGTGCACCACCAAAGCAAGCGAAAGTGGATGTTGGAGGTCTGTTGCAGCTAACGTTCTCTGCATAGATGGAACTTGATGATGATGAATATTCACACAGAAAAAATCAGACTATATAATAATGGATATAGAACGATAAAGTTAAATTTGTAGTGAAAGAAAAATGTACATGTTCAAAATTTAGAACTCAAGGAAATAATATTTGCGTAATCTCGTATTTATTCCCAGGTACAATGTAAAATCTGACAGGACAACAAATAGTGTTGTTAAAATGATACAAAATTTAAAAAAATGGAGGAAATTTTCATAGAATACACATACAAAAGTGAACAACGCATATGTTATCAAAGGGAAATAACCAAAGATATAAATCAGATCTTATGATTATCACGAGTTGCGGGAAATGTGACTGAGAAAATCTTGTGTCAGTATTATCGATGTTGAACAAATATTTAACATCCGAACATTGATTGAAAAACATATTCAGTACCAACATGATCTATAACACAATTTCATTGACTTTACAAAGGCCTTTGATTGTGTTTGGTATGATGGACTGTGGCACATACTCAAACAATTTAATTTTGACACCAGAATCATAGCCATTATTGACGCGCTGTACTTAAAATGCAAATAGTGCTGTCCTGTCAAACAATATAATTGGAGAAATCAATTACATGATTATAACACGTCTATATCAATCGGAGGTCGTCTTATTTGCAACTTGCGCTTCGCTGATGATATTAATCTTATAGCTTGGTCAGAACAAGAATTACAAGAATTAACATCAAAGTTGGAAAAAGTTACCAGCAAGTCATCATCATCAGGTGCCATGCCGGGTGGCGTAGGCGGTCATGGCTCTCCACAGCTCTCTATCCACAGTATTATGTATCAAAGTCGTTGTTGTTTCTTTGCCGTGCCAGGTTGTCAAACTGTCTAATATTTTCTCACGTTGTCGCCCTCTGTCTCTGGTGCCTTCAATCTTGCCTGTTGTGATTATGTTTTCTAAACC
Source organism: Meghimatium bilineatum (assembly GCA_034231615.1). Lineage (NCBI taxonomy): Eukaryota > Metazoa > Mollusca > Gastropoda > Stylommatophora > Philomycidae > Meghimatium > Meghimatium bilineatum. The sequence goes on along the minus strand of CM067311.1, from coordinate 61,176,372 downwards.
TGCCTGTCTCATGAAGTGGCCAAAAAAAGAAGATTGTCTTTTTCTTATATTCTTGATTAAGGTCCGTTTCGCATTTTAACACATCTAAATTAGTTTTTCTGGCAGTCCATGGTATTCTCAGCATTCTTCTGTAGAACCACATCTCTGTTGCCTCCAATCTCCCACTTTCCAGTTTGTTTATTGTCCAAGACACGCACCCATATGTTAGTATAGGGGTTATATAGCACTGCAGAACTCTCTTTCTCACCTCTAATGACAAGGTCATATTACACAGTATATTTTTCATTTTTCTGAATGTTGTTTTTGCCTGTCCTATTCTGCTTCTTATTTCTGTTGAACTTCTTCCATCTGCTGTAATAATTGTACCTAGATATTTGAATTGGTGGACCTGTTTTAATACTATATCATTCACTATGATCTTGCAAGGTCATTCACTATGATTTTCTTTCTTTGAAATAACCATTACTTCTGTTTTCTTGATATTTAGGAAGAGGCCTTTCTCTTTGCTTTCTGTGACTACTACTTTAATTAAGTTTTGAAGGTCTTCCTCACTTTTTGCAATCAGAACAGTGTCATCCGCATATCTCAAATTATTTATGTTATGTCCTCCCACTGATATTCCTGGGATATTTACTATTGCACGCAATATGTTTTCACTGTATAGAGAGAACAGGTCTGGTGAAAGCACGCATCCCTGTCTGACTCCTTGTTTTATTTCTTGAAAAGGGCCAAATTGATTTCCTACTCTTATTGCTGCTGATTGTTGCCAGTACATGTTCTTGATTATTCTTAAATCCTTGCTGTCAATGTTCAGATTCTCTAGCATGTGTATAATTTCGCTATGTTTAACTTTGTCAAAAGCTTTAGTATAGTCTATAAAACAGAGGTACAGATCTGTTTTTACTTCTATAGACCTCTCTATTAGTGTTCTCAATATATAAATCGCATTGTTGGTGCCTTTGCCTTCTACAAATCCACATTGTTCTGGACTTATTTCTGATTTTATTTTGTTTCTCACTCTCTTCATGATGATTCTGAGAAGTATTTTGGTTATTTGGCTCATGAGGCTGATTGTACGGTGTTCTTCACATTCGGTGGTCCCTGGTTTCTTAGGTAATGCTATGAATATGGATCTCATTAAGTCATCGGGTATGTTTCCGCTGTTATATATGTCATTCACCAATTTTAGCAATTACGGAATTTAAATCAATACAGAAAATTGCAAAATCTTGGTAAAAAGCAGAGACACAGAAAACCAGACTAATATCATGATGTATGGACATAAGCTTGAGGAGGTGAATACCTTCAAATACCTCGGATCCAGTATATGCAGCGATGGTAAATGCAAAGCAGAATTAAAAATAAGGCGAGAGATGGCTTTAGCGTCCTTGTCAAGGCTAACGGTGATTTGGAAAAGCAGCATTAGTGTAGGAGTGAAAATCAAACTGTATATGTCGCTGGTGTTTTCTGTTGTGCTGTATGGTTGTGAGAGTTGAACACTCACTGCGGACATGGAGAGAAGATTACAGGCTTTCGAGTACAAATGCTACAGACGAATTCTACAACTTTCCTATAGGGAACATTAGACCACTGTGGACGTAAGAAATAAAGTAGATATGTGATAGGTGTACAAGAACCAATGCTTTCAATAATGAATCGACGAAAACTAGCATGGTTTGGACATGTAGACATGATTCCTTGTCAAAAACAATACTGCAGGAAACTGTCGAAGGGGTAAGAAGCGCGAAAGAACATATAAATGCATGGGCAGACAACATCAAGGAATGGACAGGAAAGATATTTCCACATTCATCCGCATCGCTGAGGATAGAAATCCCTGGAGGACTCTGAAAGGTTACGGGTTTATTGATCGAGTGAATGTCAACTAAGGGAAATAACCAAATATATAACATTAGATCTTGTGATTATCACGAATTGCAGGAAATGTGTTTGAAAAAATCTTGTGCCAGTATTACCGATGTTAGGATCTGATATATTGGTCATCACCTGTCCTGCTTGTATTGAATCTCTTTTCACTTGCCTCCAACCTCAACCCTTCTAACATATATTTGATATTGTCAAGACAAAACAAATGTGTTTTTGAAAGAAAGAAATCGAGTGATTCAGTCAAATGGTGAATGTCTGAAAGTGTGATTCAACAGATCTACAAACATACAACAACAAACCTCAAATACATCAATCATCAATAAACCCGTAACCCTTCAGGGTCGTAGGGGTACCACATTGGATTTCTCAGCACACAGAGTCCTCCAGCGAATTCTATCGTCAGCGATGCGGATGAGTGTGGAAATATCTTGCCCTGTCTATTCCTTGATGTTGTCTGTCCATGTCTTTATTTGACCAAACCATGCAAGTTTTCGTCGTTTCTCTATTGAAAGTAATGGCTCATGAACACCTGCACACATCTCTACTTTATATCTATTGTAGTACATCAGTGGGCAAAAGGTTTAGCTAGTGGTGCCCAGCATACATGACACACTTCAATAATGAAGATTTCCTCTTATAGAAACCGCCTAAATAACTTCATATACACAGTTACGTTATCCACTATCAGTAGGAGGCTTCTCCTCATAGGTTTGAATGTCGCATGTGCTGAGGAGCAGTACAGTCAACCGCGTACGTGTGTCTAAATTTTTTATATCAGAGCATATATCAATATAAAATAACAGAGCAGATATCTGTTATAAATACTTGTTATATCAGGAGTTGGCAACCTTTTGCTAACTGTGTGCCAACTTAAGGTTTCAAATTATTCAGAGTGCAATCATCACATATTATTCTATACAAGTCGAAGTCAATATTCTTTGTTTGTACAACTTTATACAGGAAACGTGAAGAGTCTGAGTGCCATTTGAAATTGCTTTGCGTGCCAAGTGTGGCAAGCGTGCCATAGGTTGCCGACCCCTGTGTTATACCACACTTGTTGAACATCTATACGGAAAACAGTGAGAAACGCGAAGCAAGAAAAAATGAATCCTGATTTCTGACCCATAAATATAGGAGGACTGCAGGTACCAGAAGCTAAATATACAGACGACATAGTTGTATTAACAAAAAATGAACAAGACCTACTTGATTAAATTTAATCAACCCAGAAAGTCAGCCAACAACAAAACGTGTGTCTACTGCTGAGTGCTCCCATAATTTATTTTTAAATCCCGCTGTGTTTTCTCTGTGTTTGTGATTGTGTCCTGCCACTTGATGATGATTATGTTGTGAAGACAGAGAAGGTGAAACATACAGAATCTGCTCTCATGTCTGGAGTATGATGTCCATGTTTCTGAGGTGTATAATAATATGGTCAGTACACACGACTATAGACTGATTGACTTGTGTTTATATTTTCTGCTATGTCCGGCAACTAATAGGAGAGTCTGCTTGCCTATTTTGTACAACCTCCTCTCCCATCCACTCTCGACCCCATCCTAACAGAAAGAACAAAACCTCAGAATATGAAATCCAGAGATAAAACAAACCGATACTGGAAATAGGAGGGCTGGGGTAACACAGGAGAAATGTAAAAATGAATGGAAATAGTTACAAGTGCTCATATGATATAAAATAAAAGTCATAGCTAAAGTCTAATATGTCACCAGTGATACACATCTCTTGTGGGATACACAACTCTTGTGGGATACACAACTCTTGTGGGATACACATCTCTTGTGGGATACACAACTCTTGTGGGATACACATCTATTGTGGGATACACATCTCTTGTGGGATACACATCTCTTGTGGGATACACAACTCTTGTGGGATACACATCTATTGTGGGATACACATCTCTTGTGGGATACACATCTCTTGTGGGATACACATCTCTTGTGGGATACACATCTCTTGTGGGATACACAACTCTTGTGGGATACACATCTATTGTGGGATACACATCTCTTGTGGGATACACATCTCTTGTGGGATACACAACTCTTGTGGGATACACATCTATTGTGGGATACACATCTCTTGTGGGATACACAACTCTTGTGGGATACACATCTCTTGTGGGATACACAACTCTTGTGGGATACACATCTCTTGTGGGATACACATCTCTTGTGGGATACACAACTCTTGTGGGATACACATCTCTTGTGGGATACACAACTCTTGTGGGATACACATCTCTTGTGGGATACACAACTCTTGTGGGATACACATCTCTTGAGGGATATACAACGTTTGTTCTGTTGTTGGTGTTCTCTATAACATAACCCTACACATCATCAGTTGATCACTTCAGTCTTATACTATCCCATACAAAACTTACATTTTATAACATGTTCTGTTTGTAATTCATGTATAGAATTGTACTTGATGTATTTCATTGAAGTATTTCTCGCTATTGTTTTTTACTAGTATCAGTAATACAAGTTTGATATCCAGATTTCTTTAAATTTACTGAAATATTTTAGTTTGTTTTGTTAGTTCTCTAGTTTACTCTTTATCTCTCTTTCTCTTCTTCAATTTCAACCTCAGTCATTTCCTGTATCTGTGTTATATTTCTGAGTTATAAATCAACTATCCAGATTAGATCCATCTGATAAATTACATGATCAACAACAGATAACCAGATTAGATCCATCTGATAAATTACACGATCAACAACAGATAACCAGATTAGATCCATCTGATAACTTACATGATACAACAGATAACCAGATTAGATATCTGATAACTTACATGATCAACAACAGATAACCAGATTAGATATCTGATAACTTACATGATCAACAACAGATAACCAGATTAGATCCATCTGATAACTGACATGATCAACAACAGATAACCAGATTAGATCCATCTGATAACTTACATGATCAACAACAGATAACCAGATTATATCCATCTGATAACTGACATGATCAACAACAGATAACCCGATTAGATATCTGATAACTGACATGATCAATAACAGATAACCAGATTATATCCATTTGATAACTGACATGATCAACAACAGATAACCAGATTAGATATCTGATAACTGACATGATAATAACAGATAACCAGATTAGATATTTGATAACTTACATGATCAACAACAGATAATCAGATTAGATATCTGATAACTTACATGATCAACAACAGATAACCAGATTAGATCCATCTGATAATTTACATGATCAACAACAGATAACCAGATTAGATATCTGATAACTGACATGATCAACAACAGATAACCAGATTAGATATCTGATAACTTACATGATCAACAACAGATAACCAGATTAGATCCATCTGATAACTGACATGATCAACAACAGATAACCAGATTAGATATCTGATAACTTACATGATCAACAACAGATAACCAGATTAGATCCATCTGATAACTTACATGATCAACAACAGATAACCAGATTAGATCCATCTGATAACTGACATGATCAACAACAGATAACTAGATTAGATATCTGATAACTGACATGATCAATAACAGATAACCAGATTATATCCATCTGATAACTGACATGATCAACAACAGATAACCAGATTAGATATCTGATAACTGACATGATCAATAACAGATAAACAGATTAGATCCATCTGATAACATACATGATCAACAACAGATAACCAGAATAGATCCATCTGATAACTTACATGATCAACAACAGAGAACCAGATTAGATCCACCTGATAACTTACATGATCAACAACAGATAACCAGATTAGATATCTGATAACTGACATGATCAACAACAGATAACCAGATTAGATCCATCTGATAACTGACATGATCAACAACAGATAACCAGATTAGATCCATCTGATAACTGACAGGATCAACAACAGATAACCAGATTAGATATCTGATAACTTACATGATCAACAACAGATACCCAGATTAGATATCTGATAACTTACATAATCAACAACAGATAACCAGATTAGATATCTGATAACTTACATGATCAACAACTGATAACCAGATTAGATCCATCTGATAACTGACATGATCAACAACAGATAACCAGATTAGATATCTGATAATTTACATGATCAACAACAGATAACCAGATTAGATATCTGATAAATTACATGATTACATGATCAACAACAGATAAACAGATTAGATATGTGATAACTTACATGATCAACAACAGATAACCAGATTAGATACCTGATAAATTACATGATAAACAACAGATAACCAGATTAGATCCATCTGATAACTGACATGATCAACAACAGATAACCAGATTAGATATCTGATAACTTACATGATCAACAACAGATAACCCGATTAGATATCTGATAACTGACATGATCAATAACAGATAACCAGATTAGGTCCATCTGATAACATACATGATCAACAACAGATAACCAGATTAGATATCTGATAACTTACATGATCAACAACAGATAACCAGATTAGATATTTGATAACTTACATGATCAACAACAGATAACCAGATTAGATATCTGATAACTTACATGATCAACAACAGATAACCAGATTAGATCCATCTGATAACTGACATGATCAACAACAGATAACCAGATTATATATCTGAGAAATTACATGATCAACAACAGATAACCAGATTAGATCCATCTGATAACTTACATGATCAACAACAGATAACCAGATTAGATCCATCTGATAACTGACATGATCAACAACAGATAACCAGATTAGATATCTGATAACTTACATGATCAACAACAGATACCCAGATTAGATATCTGATAACTGACATAATCAACAACAGATAACCAGATTAGATATCTGATAACTTACATGAACAACAACAGATAACCAGATTAGATATCTGATAACTTACATGATCAACAACAGATAACCAGATTATATCCATCTGATAACTGACATGATCAACAACAGATAACCAGATTAGATATCTGATAACTGACATGATCAATAACAGATAAACAGATTAGATCCATCTGATAACATACATGATCAACAACAGATAACCAGAATAGATCCATCTGATAACTTACATGATCAACAACAGAGAACCAGATTAGATCCACCTGATAACTTACATGATCAACAACAGATAACCAGATTAGATATCTGATAACTGACATGATCAACAACAGATAACCAGATTAGATCCATCTGATAACTGACATGATCAACAACAGATAACCAGATTAGATCCATCTGATAACTGACAGGATCAACAACAGATAACCAGATTAGATATCTGATAACTTACATGATCAACAACAGATAACCAGATTAGATATCTGATAACTTACATAATCAACAACAGATAACCAGATTAGATATCTGATAGCTTACATGATCAACAACAGATAACCAGATTAGATCCATCTGATAACATACATGATCAACAACAGATAACCAGATTAGATATCTGATAACTTACATGATCAACAACAGATAACCAGATTAGATATCTGATAAATTACATGATTACATGATCAACAACAGATAAACAGATTAGATATGTGATAACTTACATGATAAACAACAGATAACCAGATTAGATACCTGATAAATTACATGATAAACAACAGATAACCAGATTAGATCCATCTGATAACTGACATGATCAACAACAGATAACCAGATTAGATATCTGATAACTGACATGATCAACAACAGATAACCAGATTAGATATCTGATAACTTACATGATCAACAACAGATAACCAGATTAGATATCTGATAACTGACATGATCAACAACAGATAACCAGATTAGGTCCATCTGATAACATACATGATCAACAACAGATAACCAGATTAGATATCTGATAACTTACATGATCAACAACAGATAACCAGATTAGATATCTGATAACTTACATGATCAACAACAGATAACCAGATTAGATATCTGATAACTTACATGATCAACAACAGATAACCAGATTAGATCCATCTGATAACTGACATGATCAACAACAGATAACCAGATTATATATCTGATAAATTACATGATCAACAACAGATAACCAGATTAGATCCATCTGATAACTGACATGATCAACAACAGATTACCAGATTAGATCCATCTGATAACTGACATGATCAACAACAGATAACCAGATTAGATCCATCAGATAACATACATGATCAACAACAGATAACCAGATTAGATATCTGATAACTGACATAATCAACAACAGATAACCAGATTAGATATCTGATAACTTACATGAACAACAACAGATAACCAGATTAGATATCTGATAACTTACATGATCAACAACAGATAACCAGATTAGATATCTGATAACTTACATGATCAACAACAGATAACCAGATTAGATATCTGATAACTTACATGATCAACAACAGATAACCAGATTAGATCCATCTGATAACTTACATGATCAACAACAGATAACCAGATTAGATATCTGATAACTGACATGATCAACAACAGATAACCAGATTAGATCCATCTGATAACTTACATGATCAACAACAGATAACCAGATTAGATATCTGATAACTGACATGATCAACAACAGATAACCAGATTAGATATCTGATAACTTACATGATCAACAACAGATAACCAGATTAGATATCTGATAACTTACATGATCAACAACAGATAACCAGATTAGATCCATCTGATAACTTACATGATCAACAACAGATAACCAGATGTTTCTCCTGGTTATACTTGTATGACTAACCTGTAGAGAGAAGAAATCAAGTCATAGATTGGAGAGTACAAGTCATGTCCCCTCATTATTCATACATTCTTGTTTCCATAAATATTTTACATTGTGTTGTGTAGATAAAACAAAGATATGTGATAATGAGAGGTCTGGAGCTCGTTATGGTAGGGGTTATGGGGACTTTTGTTGAAAAATATTAAGGGAGGAAGAAGAGAAGGGAAGAAAAGAAGGAAAGGCAAACTACAAAAACAATACCGAACATTGATCCATACTATATTTTCACAGATATAAACATATCATGTAAACTAACATGGATAAGCCAATGTACACATTTTACTTACACATATACACACATAAATATATATATTTACAGATATACGTACATAAATACGTATACTTACAGATACCAGCATTAGCACACCAAGAAGCACATTTACATTTGCGCAAATTTATGTTTGAGCACATTTATATTTGAGCACATTAATATTTAAGCAAATTTATGTTTGCGCTAATTTATATTTGACAAAATTAATATTTGAGCAAATTAATATATTTAAAAAAATTATGTTTCAGCACATTTATATTTGATCACATTTACATGTGAGTAAATTTATATTTGAGCACATTTGTATTTTCGCACATTTATATTTAATAAATTTATATTTGAGCACATTTATATATAAGCACATTTATATTTGATCACATTTATATTTGATCAAACTTATATTAAAGAGAATTTAATTTACATTGAACGATAATTGAAACTGATAGACAACATTATTGATAGATAACATCTTAGAGGTCGTGGTTCACATAATCATCACAATCTCCATTATATTTTATGAATAAAAGCTCTGGTATAACTAAATTTTACTAATGTCCGCGGTTAGAAGGAGTGTACCTCGCCGTACGAGGAATTTTTTATTTTAAAAATGTTACAGAAGAAACTAGTAGCCAAAAAACATTATATTGTCAAGGTGAGACAAGTATTCATCTTCAGACTAAAAGACCAGATTTGTGTTGGTAAACATGTTTCTTGTGTGTCCATCTTTGTCTAGGGTGTGTATCGTGAATTATTGGAAACAAAATTATTTCAGTTAAATATTACAAAATTTAAAAAAGTAAGCTCAAAAGCTAAAAATGGAACATATTACGACGATTGTGTAGAAAAATAATAGCGATATTTAAAAAGATTGTTGGGATTTTATATTTCAGTGTATTACATTTTCATCTATTAGAAATAAATATTTGTAAAAACGATTCGATGGTTGTTTCTTGAATCCGTGATAAACTTTCACTTTCATTACTGCGTGTTCTTCTGTTAAGGAGTGCAGGGAGGATGTTACGGCTGTTAATCTACGATAGACCATTCTAAATGCTCATAGGTATTCTTCGACATCTTAAGCAGATGTCGAAGTTTATGTGTGCTGATGGTTCCCATCTTTCATTAGCTTTACACATTCATTACTCATTTTATCTGCATTTGCTCATCTCATAATCCTGTCACATAAACTCTGAACTTTATCAATAGCAACGTCATTTATCATGTTCGTATTTTAGCAACGTCATTTATCATGTTCGTATTTTAGAAATGTTGATAACTTTTTGTTTCATTTTATTTATACAAATCGAGAATTATGTCACGTGTGTCTATTTGTTACCAGGTGTTTTAATCGTTAAGCGCCAGGTAGATCTTTTTCCAGTAGCATATTCCCATGTTTCTTATCCACGTCTTTTGTCATCCACCGAGTCACTGAAAGTGTGTCTTTTGTCCACTACTAGAGCATAAGATCTCGTGATCTCACCATAGAAGAGTATTTTTGGTAGTCAAAGGTCTGGTATAATTACTGCATGACCTGTCCTAAGAATATGTGACCATCCTAGTAGTGTTGATGTTAAATATACTATCCAGTCATAGCAATAAGGATGGTTGTGAATATTTCAAATCCTGAAATCAGAGTCAGACATGGACATTAACATTGTAAATAATGTCTCAGAAAGTCATGAACTGACCACAATACGGTAACAGTACAAGCCTACATCCTCATACTGGACATTGTTGTAATTTGTGTCCAGTTGTTCGCCACGACGTCTCGACTATTTACACTAGAAATGAAAGCCACATCTAGATTTCTAATTGCGACACAGGTACACATATTATATTTCTACCTGCGACACAGGTACACATACTAGATTTCTTGCTGCGGCACAGGTACACATACTAGATTTCTACCTGCGATACAGGTGCACACACACACATTGTTACTTCAGTTGTTGTTTCGATCTCCTCGAATTACGAGTGATTAGCTGATACTTCATCTGAGGTTTTGTTTTTCCAACTTTTTTCTATACACAGAATATTTCCACTCTCAACATTTGGTAATACTTTAAGAACAAGATTCCTACTCAGAGGTGTTAACTCAGGTATACACATAATATCTGGTCATTATCCGTGCTATAAAAAATAATTCGATTAATTTCAACATCTAAAATTTTATTCTTCAAATTTCTACATTCCCTGCACAGAATAATTATGTCTGGGTGAAACTGGGAAATGGTTTTATCCATCTGAATCTGTTCATCTGAATCTCTATCTGCTACTGACTAGACTACTGACTAGAAAAATTATTTAGTTCAATCTGTGAAATGTCACATTTTAATATCAACATTTACTTTTGTCTAGTGAGTTTTCTTTGTCTACAGTAAAATGTTTATATTTTCACAATATGTGTACTGTGGTGCATCTTTAAACTATACGCATTCCTTCATTCGAATCACGATTGAATATGTCTAACGTATAATGGACCACAGATGCAGACATGTACTTTTATGGTAAGATGTAAATGTCTTCGATTTTAGTGTCTCGATAAATTCCATGATGTCACAATTCAATTATTGGCTTGTCAGTTTACTAAATATAAATAATGACAAATAATTTATCTAACCGTTATCTTATCCAGCAATTTACCAGTTATTAAGTAGCGTATTGTCCGTGCTAAGTGTGTAGTGGAAAGGGGGGGGGTTACTAAAGATCTATGCCATCAATCCTAAGAGACTGATAAATTGACATTGAAATGTACTGAAAAGAAATAATTCGTATAGAAAATTTAGAAAATGAATATATTTCATATTTCTAGTTGAAAGTTGAATATTATTTCTAAGCTTGAGACCAAAAAAAAAACAACAACAGTTGAAACAACCAGCAGTAACCATGGTGAAAATTTCATGTAGTCTTGTGCCGGTGTCACAGCAATGTTGGTTGTAGCATCATCTCAGCTACAACAGAAATAACTAAGATCATATGTGAGGTTATATTCACAATATCTCTGAATGAGCAACTGTGATAATAACGTTTTGACAAATTTGCCAATTAACACAAATTATCACATCACCTGAACTTTCTTGACAGTACACGTCAGCTTTTAGGAAGAAGACATCCATTGATAACAATAACTTAACGTTTCCAATTCTCGTTAGGCTCTTTCATACACAGACATATTTTTTACAAATGTTACAGGATTTTCTGGTAACTTTACATAGATAACACATTCTACTTGATAGACTTGATAATTACATGGTTCGTCAACCAAGATGGTGAAAAAATCTTTATTACACAATTGTGCACTGGTAAATCATTTTTATTATTTCGTCTTTACGATAATAAATAATTAGCAGTGTCTTTGATAACGTTTGAATTAAACACTTCGCATTTCGTCATCCAAGATAGTGAGCATTTGTTGTTCCTAAGGAAGCCTTGATAACACTTGATTAATGTTACATCGTTGCCATAAACACATTTCGCATTTAATGATGTTATTGGAGATTTTTCTGTCATCTTTCTTCCAATATTTTGACAGTCAGGTCATTGTTTGTTCCTAATGATAGCAAATTTCTTACTATTACGAACTTTAACCACAGTTGACATTTTTGTATGAAGGGAAATAACGAGACTTTACAACGACAACTCAATATTCATCAAAGATATGTGAAGATATTCACTTCATTCACCGTCAATAATCACGTTTATCAGCTGGGATGTGACGGTCTAATTCTGTAGAGACGATTATTCATGAATAAAAGTAAATTATATTTCTTACATCCAACTTGTATTATTGATTACGTGGATCTATTGTATGTCGATGTTTCTAGAAATATCGGTCAATTAGTGAACTTGTACAATCTAATTTTGTAGAATTTATATTTGATCTTATCTCTTGGATTACATTGTCTATTGTAGCTATTAATAATATCGTGTGTTGTGTTCTTGTCTTGATGTCTGCAAGTTTCGTGAGCGATGATAAATTCAGATAACACAGAACGTGATAAATGATATCATCATGCAATTATCAGACAGACTTGAAACGTTATTCTTTGATCTAAACTAGATCACGAAGAAATGAAGAAACTATATAAATATTTATAGCACATAGAACAGAAAATATAAGTTATATGAACTGTATGTCTCGGACAAGGAAAACAAATAAAGATGTTGACCAACACGACCATGTTGACTAAAGCTGCAGTTTTATACAACTTTTCCTTACCTGAAGTGTTCGAACAAACAAGAAAAGCTGAATGTATATTTAACTACGGGATTTATCCTGTGGTAACTTTTGTGGGAATATCCGGTAACTCGATCAGTATTGTAGCATTGACTAGACAGGGATTCAAGAAATCTTCAAACATACTGCTACTAGCTTTAGCTATTTCTGATGTTTTATTTATGGCTGGTCTTAACAACTTTCCTAAACATATCCTGGTTGCAAATATAAACAGATTGTTCATGTTCTCTGAAACTGTTAATTATATGTTTTATATATTGTACATGTTGTTTATATTTCCTATGTATCTAGGAATATATTTATCAGTACTGATTCCTGTATTGATAACTGGAGAACGTTTGTTAGCAATATTTATTCCATTCAAAGTTTACAAGATCGTTACTCCCCTGCGATTAATGGCTGCAATATCTTGTCTTATCATTTTAATTATAGTTTGTTTTATTTATCAGAATGTACTTTGCACTGAGTTTAAGCAAATTGCTATAGGCGATGAAATTGTGGGTACATTTTTTAAAACTGAACGGTACAAACATGACATCCGGAGCGGACTGTATAATATGATTATAGATATTATAAATTATATGACAGGTGTAGTACCCATAATTCTAGTGTCTGTCGGTTCTGTTCTGATCGGAGTCAAGGTTCGTTTAATTACCAACGAGCGTAGACGATTAATTTCTGAAGTGGTCAATCATCCAACAAGAAAGACATCCCGTAAAATAATATCAAAAACAACAAAAACTTTACTCAGTGTTTGTTTTCTGTATATTTTATGTAGTGGGTTTAGTTTTTTCATTACTTATTTGAGCAGGATCCAAAGTTTAGAGAACAATCTTCTGGTACCAGTTTTACAACCGTTAGTAATATTTTTCGTAATGTGTATTAACAGTATTGGTAACTTTGTTATTTATGTGGCTATCAACAAAACATTCAAGTACACGGACATAAGAATTTGTTGTTTGTTCAAGAATAAACTTTGTTGATATACGTGCACTTATCACTGACGTCATGAGTCGCCATAAAGTCACAATTCACCTTAGACCTACGAATTGAGGTCTTGATCTGGATTCATAAGTGAGGCTGTGATTTCGAAGAGAGAAATTCAAACTGGATACAGACAATAATTACATTGAGCTGTCAGAGACAACAAAACACTTAAAGATACAGAGTTCATGTTATGTTTGATAGAATAACTTTTCGTTGTTTAGATTTTAAGTATTGTTTATTAAGGAACATTACGTATTGTTTGATAAGCTACGTTACATAGCTTCAGATACACAGCTCCAGTTACCCCTTCATAGAGACAACAACAACAACATAGCTCCAGACACACAGCTCCATTTACCCCTTCATAGAGACAACAACGACAGCATAGCTCCTTACACACAGATCCAGTTACCCCTCATAGAAACAACAACCACAACATAGCATCAGACACATAGCTCCATACACACAACCCCAGTTACCCTAATTGAAACATGGCCTGCTCCTGACGGTGTTGCTATGGACACACATGTGCAGAACAGACCATATGCTAGAAGCTTACTATCATGAGAAAACAGTAGCTCCCGCAGCAATCACTAAATATGATGATGTTGAGAGGTTGTAGATTCACGTTAATATTCTTTTGTGCTGCGGGTTCTTGATGACTAGGGAAAAAAGGGAATTACAAGTAACTGCAACACTTTTCTCTCTCTCTTTCTCTCTCTCTCTCTCTCTCTTTCTCTCTCCGTTTTCTACTTTCTATGTCTATCTCTACGATCCATCGTGCATACATCGATAGAGAGAGAGAGAGAAGAGAATTAAGAGAAGAGAGAATGAAAGTTCTGTCATTGTTATTCTTCATTGTGATAATTGTGATGATGATGATGCAATGGCGATTAAACGCGTTTATTTATTGAGGTTGTCCATGTATTACACAAATATTTGACCAATAGTTTGAATATCAGTATATGAAGGAAGTACATAACCTGAAAACATGAAATCTGCTTGAAGGTCAACATCACTATCACCGCCAGGTGTTGTACTGACATCACTTGCTTGACCATCCTGTCCTAACACATTCTGCCCTGTAACAATCTGTCAAGATAGGAATCAAAGAGTCTCATAATGTATTATTATTCAAGAAACATGTACAGGTATAGCAAAATATAGACGACAACAAAGATATGAAATTAGTGCATTAATTAGTACACAAATATACACAGACATCACATTTATGTGTATAATACAACAGCGATTCTCATCAGTTTTGTGTGCCTGTGGTCTCTTTATCACAATTTATACAATTTATCACAAATTGTGTGTGCTTTGTCACAATTTATACAATTTATCACACATTGTGTGTGCCCTTAGTCACAGTTTATCACAAATAACCAAAACAATACCAGTATTGGAACACATCAAATGATAACAGATCATGTGGTTTTCAAACGCTTCCAGACTACCAATAGACAGCATCCCACAGATGGCCATGGCACATAGACATAACGGAAATAAAGCCAGAGGCAGACCAAGTAAAAAGTGGATCACAGAAATCAAAGAAGCAACAGGAACAAGATTACAAACAGCACACAGGAAGGCTATCTTCAGAGAACTTCTACCCCTGACGCTGCAAGGCAAACAAATGATACAGCGTACAGACAGATAGATAGACTGCCTTACAGGTGCAATCGGGAGATACAAGGCCATAGGAGACACCCCAGACAGGAAAACATAATCCAGCCTGCCGAAGTAGGTTTGTGTTAGCCAGCGAAGGCGGAGATACTAGGATAAATAAGGGCACACATGCTATTACAGAAATGTGGTCATGCGAAAATCAACCCTGTCATCATGGCGTCGTTCTTATCATCTAAAACCCGGGAGGAGCAGAGCCAGATACATTTCCTCGAAAGGACCCACGCAAGCGTCCGGTGCTTCTGCTAATCAAGAGGACAGGGAAAGCAGAATATTGCTACTGACCAAATGCTTCACAGTTGCTCAGTGGAATGTCAAAGGAGTACGAAACAAAAAGCTTGAGCTACAAGAATTCCTGAGGAAGAACCCGATTGATATCATGTGTATACAACAGACATACCTAAAGGACACGTAGTGATTCTTCATTCTAAGTTATGAGCCTTCCGACAAGACTCATCCAAAAGAGGAATACTGGCAATTGTTAAAAAAATCAATATCAGCAGTAGACGTAAACAGATCCGGAAAAGGAGAAATTGAACATATAACAGGGAAATTGCTTTTAGAGAAACATCAATCACAAACGGCTATAGTCTTCATGTCACAAAAACAGAACTAAGTCAACTAAAGAGAGAGGAATCGAAACACCTAATAGTGGGTGACTTTAATAGTTACTCATAAAGCTGGGGCTACGAGGTTATGGATCAAGGAGGTGAAGAGATAGAAGACTAGACGATGGACAATAAACTAATTCTAATAAACAAGACAGACGATACACCAACATTCTACCCCAGAGTCTGGAAAAAACAAACTAGTTCACCAGTTCTTACCACTGCAACTGATGACATAGATAGTAACATTTACAAGTACCATAGAAAGTCAACTGGGAGAAAGTGACCATGTATCAGTCATCCTGCAAATCTCCAAGACAGGAAGTACAGGACAACATAGCATGTTCCAAACTGGAACCTGAAAAAAGCAAACTGGATCCTCCTCAGTGACCAAACAGACCAGCTCTGCAATATCTCATAAATACCAATATCTCAGAAATAAATAAAGCGATGCTCAAATCCGCACAGAAGACAATCCCAAGGGGCAGACGAAGAGGCAGATGATGCAAGGCATACAATTGAGTTAAACCCTACATTATAAAACACAATGACATAAAACATACCTTCAATTGACCATAGGAGAATATATATTCAAAAGAGCTGACACGAAAAGACCAGCAGTCTAATCATGACAAAAGACACAAGCAAAGTATGGAATCTTACAAGAAAAACAATAATTGAAGAAACAAACAATACACACTACAAGACTGTCATCAAAGAAACAGGAAAATTCCACACAAGAAAAATGGCAGCCAAAAATGTAGTTGTTCCTATAAGAAAGAAAGCACAACACCCCCTCATACACGTATCAAAGAAGTGAAAAAAGAAATTAAAAACAAAACAAAACTGAAGCATCAAAATCCATAGCCATGTATGAAGACATCCTTTACCAACTTACAACGGAATACAAATCACCAACCCCATGTTTTGACCAAAAAATATATTTTTATGAAAATTACCCATTAGCTAAGTCGTACTGCTACGGAAGGAGGAGGTGATCACCACAAATATATAGACTATCCATTTTTTAATATACAGTTTCTAAAGAATATACAGAATATACACCCAACAGGTTTCTAGGAACAAGAAAACAATGTGTTGCTTATACTCAATTTTGATGTTTCTATATTAACTAATTTTGTTTAGAGTTTCTTTTGATTGTCCAACTTTCCAATTCTATCTAACTTCCACATACTTGTTTTTTTATAATGATTACAACCACAAAATGTTTTTATAATGAGTCAATCCATGAAGTGCTAAGCCGCTAAGGCGATCATGTTTTTCCACAACTCTCTGTTCGCTTGTGTTGTTAATAAGCTCGGTTGGTGAACTTCTGCCACAATACTAGTCCATCTAGCAACATTTCTCTTTCTCGTTCCCTATCTCTTCTTCCCTTGATATTTCCAGTGGTTATTATGTGTTCAAGCTGTGTTCTTCTCAGCACATGCCCTAGAAACCTTGACTGTCTGCCCCTAATTTTTTATATGATTGATCTTTTTATGCCAGCATCAATGATAACCTCTGCATTACTTTTCTTGGCTGTCCATGGTATTTTCATCATTCTTTTCAGAAACGACATTTCTGTAGCTTCTAATTTCCTTTGAAATTTTATTTTTACAGTCCATGCTTCATATCCATACAAAATAATAGGTTCAATCTCAGCACTCGTATTCGGATCTGCATTGATAGTCTTCCATTGCACAAAATGGTTTTCATTTGATTAAATGCGGATCTGGCTTGCGCTGATTGGTTCTTTATCGCACTTGGGCATCTACCTTCTGATGTTAACAGGGTGACAAGATATTTCTCTTTTTCAACTTGTGCTAATTTTGTATCATTAATTATTATGTTGCATCTTGGTGGTTTATATATTTTCCAGACAACCATTATTTATGTTTACTTCTTGTTTAAACTTTGTAAAATGATTACAACCACAAAATGTTGGTTTGGTCGCAAAATGTGAATATGACATCATATCAGAACCAGGAACAGAACACACATGAGGCTACATCTCTTCATGATGTCTATGTTGATAAAATACTCGACAGACGGTTATGTCTGAAAGTGTGATGTCGTCTCGTACAGATGCCAACAGTTACCTTTATATGACATACAGATGACGAATGTCAAACTGGTATATATTACATTTATGTGATTATCTCCTTTTCCGTGTAGAAATATATTCCTAAATAAGTCTTGATACTCTATAAATTGATTTTATGTTGTCAAACATTAATATCTCATACATGTATTGTCATACCAGATACCAGTTACATTTGTGTATAATTTTGCCGTAAATTATGTTTACATCTAGTAAAACCAAGTATTCATTGTTTTGGCCAGATATATTGTAACAAGGACAATAATCTCTTATTTAAAAGTTGGTTACAAAGACAACGTTGATGTTGAGCTATTCACCGCTAACATTCACTGACAAGGTTTCAGAGGGACTCAAACGGTGTAGAGGGTTGATTTAATTATACCCGACATTTCTCATATACGCCTCTCATCCATCCCTCTCAATAAAACAAGACGTCGTGTGCCGACATTACCACTCATAGCACATAACTCCGAAGCTCTAAGGTTTGCATATGACGGATTTTTAAAACTTTTCGTTATTAAAACTTTCGTAAAGTAGATTTACGCTATATCTACGTACATTTAAAATATATGCAAAATTGTATAATTCTTATCTTCAGTTTATGAAATGTTTTCCATGTTTGTTGCTTTCTCATGTTATTGAAAATAATTTCAAACATTCCATATTTCCGTTTTACCTCTGTTTCACATCTAACATCACATTTGTAATGATCAAAATATTGGTAATGATATTTGATTAATACAAGAAACAATATCAGATCAGTATACAATCTATACACAATCTTCTCAGTACACAATCTACACACAATCATCTCAGTATGTAATCTATACACAATCATCTCTGTATACAATCTACACAAAATATTTTCACTGATTTCTTTTAGTTCATTATTTGTAGCATTATTTTAATAATGTAGCTGATGGCTGGCACACATATCTTTCCTTGTCTTGTTGGCCGGTTTAAAACTTTCTTGGGCCGCAGATGTTCCCCTGGCCTAAGTTCTCCTATGTGGGTACACGTGTTAGCAGGACAAGAAGTACTTACTCAAGTCTAAACATAAAAACAACTGCACACAATAGCTTGTAACATCAATAGACAATAACATCCATAAGACAGAAGTGACAATGTTTATTTAAGAATGGTGTACTTGATTGATAACCACTGAAGTGAAGAGAATTCAAGAGAAATAGATATATATCTAGCGCAGTTGGTAATGCTAATATAATTCATAGTTTCCAGACAGATCAAAGAATAAAATAACATGTGTAGCTGACATAAAATGTCTCAACAAGAATATTAACATGCAACAATAACTTATCAATTCATTGTATCGGTGTTCACACACTTTTATATTTCGATCAGAACAGGAGCAGTTCTAATGTGAAGATACAATAACATGATGTCATGTTATCTTATTGTTTCCTTCGCATACACACACACACACACCACTTCTTCTTCTTCTTCCTTCGTTTTCTTACTCCAAAACCTGTCCCACAAGTCACACAAAAAAGCCACACAGCCATACCTCTATAATACATGAAGTAGCAGCAGTAACACTGTATACCAATGCGAACAAAGATCACAGACTGTTCATATCAGTTATTTCGATAAAGTCCTTCTGGTAGAAACATTGGTTCAGTATGTTTATTGGAGTGATAGCTATATTTTTCATGTGATTTAATCTGCTTTAACTGTAAAAAGTAAAACCTCGTGTTCTATATGTACATCTATCAAATTCATACGCCTTCTACTACATTTTTTTTCTCATTCCTTCAGATTATCATAATTTGGTCTGGAGAACGGAATGCACTGTGTTTACAGCTTGGATGTGATAATTGCGCCATCATCCGATTTCGTGTGACTTGTGGTTCACTTCACCTTTTATGGAATGGGACAGAGTCAAACCCTTGATTTCACAGGCGTGAGGCCAACAGTATAATATCTCGAATATGTGTCACACAAAGTGTGTGGGACCAAATCCGAGCTTTCAAGTGGGATGCACATCTCTTGTGTGATACATATCATTTGCTGGATATACATCTCTTCTGTGTTACACATATCTTGAGGGATGTAATCTTGTGCTGAAAAAAAACATCTTGTGTTGATACACTTCTCTTCTGTGATACTCATCTCTTGTGTGATACAAATCTCTTGTGTGATAAACATCTCTTGTGTGATACACACATCTTGGCCTATGTATTCTCTTGTGGGATACACATCTCTTGTGGGATGTACATCTCTTTTTGGATATACTTCTCTTGTGTGATACACATCTCTTGAGGGATACACATCTTTTGTGAGATACACATCTTTTGTGAGATAGAAATCTTTTGTGGAATACACCTCTCTTGTGTGATACAAACCTTTTGGGGATGTAATCTCTTGTGGAATACACATCTCTTGTGGAATATACATCTTGTGTGTGATGTACACCTTTCGTTCTGTTGTTAGTGTTCTCTATAACACGCTTATACACATCTCTTGTGGGATACACATCTTTTGTGGGATACACATCTCTTGTGTGATACACATCTCTTGTGGAATATACATCTCTTGTGGGATATATGTCTCTTGTGTAATACACCCCGCTTTGGGGATGTAATCTCTTGTGGGATACACATCTCTTGTGTGATACACATCTCTTGGGGGATGTACATCTTTTGTGGGATACACACCTATTTGGGGATGTAATCTCTTGTGGAATACACATCTCTTGTGGGATATGCAACTTTTGTTATGTTGTTGGTGTTCTCTATAACTTACCCCTACACATCCTCAGTTTATCACTCCAGTCTTATACTGTCCCATACAAAATTTACATTTTATAACATGTTCTGTTTGTAATTCATGTATAGAATTGTACTTGATGTATTTCATTTAAGTATTTCTCGTTATTGTTTTTTACTAGTATCAGTAATAAATATTTTGATATCGATATCTCTTTAAATTTACTGAAAATTTTTATTTTGTTTTGTTAGTTCTCTAGTTTACTCTTTATCTCTCTTTCTCTCCTTCACTTTCAACCTCAGTCATTTCCTGTATCTGTGTTATATTTCTGAGTTATAAATCAACTATCCAGATTAGATATCTGATAACTTACATGATCAACAACAGATAACCAGATTAGATATCTGATAACTTACATGATCAACAACAGATAACCAGATTAGATATCTGATAACTTACATGATCAACAACAGATAACCAGATTAGATATCGGATAATTTACATGATCAACAACAGATAACCAGATTAGATATCTGATAACTTACATGATCAACAACAGATAACCAGATTAGATATCGGATAATTTACATGATCAACAACAGATAACCAGATTAGATATCTGATAACTTACATGATCAACAACAGATAACCAGATTAGATATCTGATAACTTACATGATCAACAACAGATAACCAGATTAGATATCTGATAACTTACATGATCAACAACAGATAACCAGATTAGATATCTGATAACTTACATGATCAACAACAGATAACCAGATTAGATCCATCTGATACCTTACATGATAAACAACAGATAACCAGATGTTTCTCCTGGTTATACGTGTATGACTAAACTGTAGAGAGAAGAAATCAAGTCATAGATTGGAGAGTACAAGTCATGTCCCCTCATTATTCATACATTCTTGTTTCCATAAATATTTTACATTGTGTTGTGTAGATGAAACAAAGTGATGTGGTAATGAGAGGTCTGTAGGTCGTTAGGTTAGGGGGTTAGGGGGAGTTTTGTTGAAAATACTAAGGGGGGAAGAAGAGTAGGAAAGAAGAGAAGAAGAGAAGGGAAGAAAAGAAGGGAAGAAGAGAAGGGAAGAAAAGAAGGGAAGAAGAGAAGGGAAGAAAAGAAGGAAAGGCAAACTACAAAAACAATACAATACTTTGGTCCATACAATTTTTACACAGAGATAAACATATCATGTCAACTAACATGGATAGGTCAATATGTGCACATTGTCCTTACACATATACACACATAAATATATATACTTACAGTTATACATACATAAATATATATACTTACAGATATACGTACTTAAATATATATACTTACAGATATACGTACTTAAATATATATACTTACAGATATACATACATAAATATACATACTTACATATACCAACATTAGCACACCAAGAAGCACATTTACATTTGATCACATTTATATTTCAGGCTCGTATTTAGGCACATTTATATTTGAGCACATTTATATTTGAGGGAATTTATATTTCAGCAAATTTGTTTTTGAGCTCATTTATAATTGAGAAAATTTATATTTGAATACATTAATATTTGAGCAAATTAATATTTAAACAAATTTATATTTGAGCCCATTTATATGTGAGCACATTTATATTTGAGCACATTTATATTTGAGCACATTTATATTTAAGATAATTTACATTGAACGATAATTGAAACTGATAGACAACATTATTGATAGATAACATCTTAGAGGTCGTGGTTCATCTAATCATCACAATCTCCATTATATTTTATGAATAAATGCTCTGGTATAACTAAATTTTACTAATGTCCGCGGTTAGAAGGAGTGTACCTCGCCATACGAGGACTTTTTTTTTAAAAGTGCAGAAGAAACTAGTTGCCAAAAAAGTTATATTGTCAAGGTGAGACAAGTATTCATCTTCGGACTAAAAGAGCAGATTTTTGTTGGTAAACATGTTTCATGTGTATCCATCTGTGTCTAGGGTGTGTATCGTGAATTATTGGGGGGAAAAAATATTTCAATTAAATATTACAAAATTAAAAAAAAAGTAAGTGTAAAAGCTAAATATGGAACATATTACAATGTTATTACAACATATTACAAATCTGGAACATGTTACAAAGATTGTGTGAGCAAATAATATCGATATTTAAACAGATTGTTGGGATTTTATGTGACAGTGTATTACATTTTCCTCTATTAGAAAGCAAATATTTGTATCAATTATTCGATCGTTGTTTCTTGAATCCATAATAAACTTTCACTTTCATTACTGCGTGTTCTTCTGTTAAGGTGTTCAGGGAGGCTGTTAATCCATGATAGACCATTCTAAATTCTCATAGGCGTTCAATCTTCTTAAGCAGATGTCAAAGTTAATGTGTGCTGATGGTTCCCATCTTTCATTAGCTTTACACATTACTCAACCTACCTGTATTTGCACATCTCATAATCATGTCACACATAAACTCTGAACTTGATCAATAGTGACGTCATTTATCACGTTCGTATTTTAGTAAAAATTCTTCCTGTACATGTCGCGGCGTCTGATATGGCAAAGCGGCCTTTATTTCCACAGCCAGTAGAAAACATCCCTGAACTCCATCACAGGGAAACATGCAGTAATGAAAGTAAGTATTTTAGTAATGCTATTTATCCTGTTCGTATTTTAGTAACGTCATTTATTCTGTTCGTATTTCAGTAACGTCATTTATTCTGTTCGTTTTTTTAGAAATGATAATAACATTTTGTTTCATTTTATTTATAAAAATCGAGAATTATGTCACGTGTGTGTCTATGGATTACCAAGTGTTTTTAATCGTTGAGCTTCAGATAGCTCTTTTCACAGTAGCAAATTCCTATGTTTTGTCATCCACTGAGTCACTGAAAGTGTGTCTTTTGTCCACTCCTAGAGCATAAGACCTTCTCATGATCTCACCGTAGAAGAGTATTTTTGGTAGTCAAGAGTTCTGGTAAAATTACTCCATGACCTGTCCTAAGAATATGTGACCATCCCAGTAGTGTTGATGCTAAATATACTATCCAGTCAAAGCAATAAGGATGGTTGTGAATATTTCAAATCTTGAAATCAGAGTCAGACATGGACATTAAAATTGTAAATAATGTCTCAGAAAGCCATGAACTCACCACAATACGGCAGCAGTACACGCCTACATCCTCAAACTGGACATCGCTGTAATGTGTGACCTATTTACACTAGATATGAAGTCTCATCTATACTTCTACCTGCGACACAGGTAAACATACTAGATTTCTACCTGTGACACAAGTACACATACTAGATTTCTACCTGTGACACAAGTACACATACTAGATTTCTACCTGTGACACAAGTACACATACTAGATTTCTACCTGTGACACAAGTACACATACTAGATTTCTACCTGTGACACAAGTACACATACTAGATTTCTACCTGTGACACAAGTACACATACTAGATTTCTACCTACCACACAGGTACACATATTAGATTTCTACCTGCGACACAGGTACAGCTATTGTTACTGAAGTTGTTGTTTCGATACCCCCGTAATTACGAGCGATTAGCTGATACTTTCTCTGAGGTTTTATTTTTTGAACTTTATTCTATACACAGAATATTTCTACTCTCAACGTTTGGTAATACTTTAAGAGGAAGATTCATACACAGAGGGGTTAACACATGTATATAGATGCTATCTGGTCATTGTTGATGCTATAAACAATCGTTCGATTAATGTCAACATCTGATCTTTTATTCTTACAATTTCTACATTCCCTACACAGAATAATTATCACTGGATGAAAGTGGGAAATGGTTTTATACATCTGAATCTGTTCGTCTGCTACTGACTAGACTGTTAAAAAAATTATTTAGTTCAATCTGTGACATGTTACATTTTAACATCAACATTTACTATTGTCTAATGTTTATATTTTCACAATATGAGTACTGTAGTGCATATTTAAAATATACGTATTCCCTCATTCGAATCACGATTGAATATGTCTAACGTATAATAGACCACAGGTACGGACATGTACGTTTATGGTTAGATGTAAATGTTTAGATTTTATTGTCTTCGTAAATTCCATGATGTCACAATTTAAATATTGATTTGCCAGTTTACTAAATATTTAAAAATGATAAATAATTTATCTAACCGTTATCTTATCCAGCAATTTACCCGTTATTGAGTGACGATTGTCCGTGCCAAGGGTGTATTTAAAAGTGGGGGGTGTGGAGGGATTTAGTAAAGATCTATGACACCAATTCTAAGAGATTGATAAAGGGACACTGACATGTGCTGAAGTCAATAATCCGTATAGAACATTTACAAAATGAATATATTACAATATTTCTAGTTGAAAGTTGAATATTATTTCTAAGCTTGAGACAAACAAAATCAAAAGTTGAAACAACCAGTGGTAACTGTGGTAACAGTGTCACAGTAATGTTGGTTGTAGCCTCACCTCAGCTACAACAGAAATAAATATGATCATATGTGAGGTTATATTTACAATATTTGTCAATGAACAACTGTGATGATAAAGTTTGGACAAATTTGTCAATTAACGTCAATTAGCACATCACGTGATCTTTCTTCACAATCCACGTCAGCTTGTAGGAAGAAGACATCCATTGATAACAATAACTTAATGTTTCCAAATCTTGATAGTCTCTTTGATACGCGGACATTTTTTAAAACAAATGTTACAAGGATTTTCTCGTAACTTTACATACATAACACATTCTTCTTGACAGACTTGATAATTGCATGATTCGTCAACCAAGAGGGTGAAAAATCGTTATTCCACAATTGGATACTGTTAAGTCGTTTTTAATATTTCGTCTTCACGATAATAGATAATAAACTGTGTCTTTGATAACGTTTGAATTAAACATTTTGAAATAAACGGTTCGCACTTCGCCATCCAAGATAGTGAGCATTTGTTGTTCCTAAGTAAGGCTTGATAACTCTTGATTAATGTTACATCGTTGCCATAAACATTTTTTGTCTTTAATGATGTTATTTGGGGATTTTTCTGTCACCTTTCTTCCAATATCTTGACAGTCAGGTCATTGTTTGTTCCTAATGAGAGCAAATTTCTTACCATTTCGAAATTTCTCAACTAAAGTTGACATGTTTGTATGAGTGGAAATAACGAGACTTTACAAAGAGAACTCAACTTATTCATCAAAGAAATGTGGAAATATTCCGCTAAATCACCGTAAATAAGCAGGGCTATCAGCTTGGATGTGATGGACTAACACTGTAGAGACAATTATTCATGAATAAAAGTAATTATATTTCTTACATCCAACTTGTATTATTGATTACGTGGATCTATTGTATGTCGATGTTTCTAGAAATGTCGGTCAATTAGTGAACTTGCAAATTCTAAATTTGTAGAGTCTATATTTGATTTTATCTCGTGGATTACATTGTCTATTGTAGCTATTAATAATATCGTCTGTTCTGTTCTTGTCTTGATGTCTGCAAGTTTCGTAAGTGATGATAAATTCAGATAACACAGAACGTGATAAATGATATAGTCATGCAATTATCAGACAGACTTGAAACGTTATTCTTTGATCTAAACTAGATCACGAAGATATGAAGAAACTATATAAATATTTATAGCACATGGAGCAGAAAATATATGTTATATAAACTTTATGTCTCAGACAAGGTAAACAAATAAAGATGTTGACCAACACGACCATGTTGACTAAAGTTGTAATATACAGATTTTCTTTACCTGAAGTGTTCCAACAAATGAGAACAACAGAATGTATATTTAACTACGGGATTTTTCCGTTGGTAACTTTTGTGGGAATATCCGGTAACTCGATCAGTATTGTAGCATTGACTAGACAGGGATTCCAGAAATCTTCAAACATACTGCTACTAGCTTTGGCTATTTCTGATGTTTTATTTATGGCTGGTCTTAACAACTTTCCTCAACATATATTGGTTACAAATATAAACAGATTCTTCGTGTTCTCTGAAACTGTTAATTATATGTTTTATATTTTGTACATGGTGTTTATGTTTTTTTATTATCTAGGAATGTTTTTATCAGTGTTGATTCCTGTATTGATAACTGGAGAACGTTTGTTAGCAATATCTATTCCACTCAAAGCTCAAGGGATCGTCACGCCCCTGCGTTTATTGGTTGTGATATCTTGTCTTATCATTTTAATTATAACTTGTTTTATTTATCAGTATATACTGTGCACTGAGTTCAAGCAAACTGTCAGACGCGGTGAAAATGTGGGTGGATTTTTTTATACTGAAAGGTGCAAACATGACATAAAGAGCGGATTGTTTGATATATTTGTAGATATTACAAATTATATGACAGGAGTAGTACCCATTATTCTAGTGTCTGTCGGTTCTGCTCTGATCGAAGTCAAGGTTCGTTTAATTACCAACGAGCGTAGACAACTAATTTCTGAGGTAGTCAATCCTCCTACAAGAAAGGCATCCCATAAAATAATATCAAAAACAACAAAAACTTTACTCAGTGTTTGTGTTCTGTATATTGTATGTAGTGGGATTAGTTTTGTCATTACTTATGTAAGAAGAATCCCTATTCTAGAGAACAATCTTCTGGTAGAAGTTTTACAACCGTTAGTAATAAATTTCGTAATGTGTATTAACAGTATTGGTAACTTTATTATTTATGTGGCTATCAACAAAACATTCAAGTTCAAGGACATAAGAATTTGTTGTTTGTTCAAGAATGAACTTTGTTGATATACGTGTACTTATCACTGACGTCATGGGTCGCCATAATGTCACAATTCAACTTTGACTTACGAATTGAGGTCTTGAACTGGATTAATAAGTGAGGCGGTGATTCGGAGGAGAGAAATTCAAACTGGATACTGACAATAATTACTTTGCACAGTCAAAGATAAACTGGATACAGACAATAATTACTTTGTGCAGTCATGCACAACAAACTGGATACAGACAATAATTACTTTGTGCAGTCAGGCACAACAAATTGGATACAGACAGTAATTACTTTGAGCTGTCAGAGACAACAAACTGGATACATACAATAATTACTTTGTGCTGTCAGAGACAACAAAATGGATACAGACAATAATTACTTTGTGCTGTCAGAGACAACAAAACACTTGAAGATATTAGCGTTCATCTTATGTTTAATAGAGGAACGTTTCGCAGTTTAGATATGAAGTTATTGTTTTATAAGTTATATTAAGTTATGGCTTGATAAGCTACATAAGTTATTGTTTGATAAGCTATATAAGTTATTGTTTGATAAGCTACATAAGTTATTGTTTGATAAGCTACATTAATTAGTGTTTGTTATCAGAAAAAACAACAGATGATCAAGTGAATAAGAACGCCACAAACACCAATACAAGATTACTATCACATTATGAACAGCTTGAGACAAACAAAAACAACAGTTGAAACAACCAGCAGTAACCGTGGTGAAGATTTCATGTAATCTTGTCGTGCCGGTGTCACAGTAATGTATTATTATTTTAAATATATTAAAGTTATAATTCTACGTCTCAGAACAGGACACAACCGCTCCGCAGTCACATGTACACAAAGTTCAAGATTGGCAACACGACCGTGTGCACATATGGGCAGGCAACGCAGAGTACTAAGCATGTACTTCAAGAGTGTTCTGAGTAGTATGAAACAATGAGGCAGACATATTGGCCTAAGGAAACAACTCTCGGATCAGAGCTCTATAAATAGGACAGTGAGTTTTATTCAGGAGACAGAATTACAGATATAGACATGTTTCAAGTGAACGATAGAAGAAGAAGAAGTTAAGCTACATTAAGTATTGTTTATTAGGCTATAAGCATTGTTTGTTCAGCTATATCAAGTATTGTTTGGTAAGCTATAATAAGTATTGTTTGGTAAGCTATATTAAGTAGTGTTTGGTAAGCTATATTAAGTATTGTTTGGTAAGCTATATTAAGTATTGTTTGGTAAGCTATATTAAGTATTGTTTGGTAAGCTACTGCTTTATTTAAATAGTGCCATCAATGTTGGAAATATTTCTACAATTGACGTTACATCACTAGATAAATTAAATTATACAATGAACCCTTGCCGCAGCTGGAGTGTTTGGGCGATAGGCCCTATGTAAGAAATTCACGTAAACATGTGTAACGATTGACATAAAGGTGTGACAGCATTAAAAAGCGTATGTGCATGTGCAAGTTTGGAGATCAATTTATCTCGTCACACTCGTGTTTGTTGATCATCAAATTATCTTGTCACACTCTTGTTTGTGAATAATTTTATCTCGTCACACTAATGTTTGTCGACCATCTGTTTTATCTCGGTATACTCATGTTTGTGGATTAATATATATCGTCACATTCATGTTCTTTTATCATACATTTATTTCGTCACAAACACGTTTGGTGATCTACTAAAAATGTAGAATGGGTTCCTATCTTAGAGAAAAATTGAACTCGGACTTCGGATAAGAATTGAAGCCCTGAGATTATTAACTCATGGGACCAATCTATTTTCTTATTAAGCATCTAAACATGCTGCTGTAGCTCCTTCCTCCGTACTAAACTATGGGACACCATATGCATGTCGTAAATATGCTGACCCAAGTTCCGAGACGAATCTTCGTCAGCTGGAAGGACTGGGATTGATTTTTCTTCTTCGTCTTTCGTCCTGAACAGAACGTTTTCGCGTTATGTCAGTTTACAGCTTTGCTGTGATACTTCACTTTTCGGATGACATATCCAACGTCTGCACGGTTATTTTTGTGGATGGGTTGTACTACCCTCTTCGATCCCAAAAACTTGGTCAGGCTACATAACTGTACATCGATTTTTATTTGGTATCAAATTTCTGCAATAATTTCATAAAACGTCCGATAAGGAAAATCGATGTAAATACAATCCGTGTTCCTGTCATGAACTATCTATATAAAAATCAAAAGATGTCTACTCAATCTATATAGATATGTCTCACACAGATACTTATATTTTCTGTCATCAATTTGTATGATTGTACAACAGTACACAATAAAAGCATGTATACTCTACCAGAACCAACGTATTCAACGTATTTTATTGTTTCTTTACAGCATAAATCATCATCATCATCATCATCAAGAGCCGTCATCGCAATGAAGGTTGGCTGCAACATACCTCTAAAATCCCGTTTCTTATTTTGGTGGTGCACTCTGCTAGAATGTAACCTGTTAACCTTGTTATATTACTCTCTCACTGGTATCTCTGCCTACTTCTTGCTAGCCTCCTTTTGACTTTACCCTCAAGTAAGGTCTTCAACAAGGTGTCATGTCTTTTAGATGTGTCCAAAATATTTTATTTGCTTGATCATTATTTATTTCAATAATTATTTCTTCATATTAAGTGTTGTTAGAACCACTTTGTTTATTTTCTTATCTTTCCATGATGTTCTTCTTATTATTCTACATATCCGCATCTCAAAACCATAAATTCTGTCTTCTGAGCTATACATTAATAAAGAAAAGATGTAGCATATTGTAATGTTCATTTTTAACTTTTGTAATTTGTTTAGACATTACTATTTTCTTCATGTCATTGAAAGTATTTTCAGCCATTCCTATTCTCCTTTTAACTTCTGTTTCACATCTGCCGTCATTTGTGACTATGTGTCCAAGATATTGTTGCTTTACTTGTTGCAGTTTCTCTCCATGTATATTAATGTTTGGCATCTCTTCTTCTGTGACTTACCAGATTATCATGTTTTTTTGTTTTTTTTGGATATTATCATGGTCTTTTTATTTTCTTTTTTAATTATTGAATTGATCTATTAGTCTGTGTAGTTCATGTTCACTATCTGCTAGAAGAACAGTGTCATCTGCATATCTCAGGTTTTTAATTATTTTCCATTGATCTTGATACCTGGCATTTCTTCTGTGCTTTTAAAAATATTCTCTGTGTAGATATTAAATAGGCTGGGTGATAAAATACATCCATGTCTTATTTCCCTCCATATTTGATGTATTGTGAGTAGTTGTTTTCATACCTTATTTATGTAGTCTGTTCCCAATATATATTTCTAATCAGTATGATGTCTTTTCCATCTATGCCTATCTCTTGAAAACATTTGATTACATTTTTATGTTAAACTCTGTCAAACATGCTAAGTTTTGTGATAGTATCCACACCAAATTCATTTATATTTTTGTATTATGTCTACTGTTATGCTGTCCAAGCCTGCAGCCTTTTCACATTTTATTGCATTTTCTACTTCTGCTTTCAGTATTGCTGATCCGTCATTGTTGTGTGTTGTCGGTTTTGTATTACATTGGTAATCAGTTTTGTCACATAATCTGCACATCTTGTAAGTACTTCTGTTCTATCAAATTTTTCCGCTTTTATCTTTAATGCAGCAACCCCCATTTATAGGATTTATCTTATGTGTAATTTGCCTTATCTCCCGATGCATTACTTTTATCTTTCGTTGTACTGACATCTCTATTTCACTGCAGTTTATTTCTAGTCATTGTTTTTCGCTGTTCTGCACATGCTACGTATCTCATCGTCTACAATTGAATAGTTTGAGGTATTTTTAGTTTCTTTCAGACATTTTATATAATATTTAATAAATTATAAATGTTTCAAATTCATCAGTTTGTTTGTGGGGGTGCATTATAGTCGACAATAATCAGTTCTGTTAGATTCGTATAAAGCTGAATTCTGTTGTTTACGTTTTATCATTTTATTGATGTCGGTTTTCATAGTTTTTGTAATAGGCAGGACTGCAGTAAAATTGTAACAGTAACAGGAACAGAGAACCAAAATGTAACATTCTCACAAAACTGTCGAAATAATGCTCACAGTTTATTTTCATTTCCTCTGTGCGAACTGTCAATTAAATTATTTGTTTTGTGTTACTTAATCTATTCTGTAATCAGAATTGACAATACCGAGATAGAATGTGTGGATAAATTTGAATACTTAGGAGCAAACATCAACGGTGCAGGAGACTGCATGGCAGAAATAAGGAAGAGATTGGCAATGGCATATTGCAAAATAACACGGCTGAAAAACATATGGAAAAACAACAAAATAGAAACGAAAGTGCTAATGTTACGAACTTTTATTTTTCCGGTTGCAACATACGGCTGTGAAACATGGACTCTAAGTAAAACAGCGGCAAAGAAGATCAACGCCTTCGAGCTGAAATGCTACAGAAAGATACTTAGAATATCATGGAAGGATAAGATCAGAAACTCTGATATTATAAACACACTGAATATTCCAGAGTGTTGGTTACTAAACACAATAACAAAAAGAAAACTACGCCTGTTTGGTCATATAAAGAGACATAACTGTTTAGAAAGACAAATAATGGAGGGAAGAGTACCTGGGAAGAGGAGAAGGGGCAGACCAAGAAGACGATGGACTGATGACATTAAAGATAACATGAATACATCGCTAGAAAATGCAAGCCACATCGCCCAAGACAGAGAGAGGTTCAGAGAGTTCATTGGGAAGACAACGTTCTGGAAGGAATACGTCACATGACACAATCTATTCTGTTAGATTATAAAATTGAATACTTAATTTTGTTATAGCTCCACCGGGCGCTGGACATACATGTAGGGTCTGGGATGGACGTCCAGCTTAAATGAGAAGGGCCTTTGTGAAGCGAACCACAGACTCTCAGAATCCAAGTACAGCTGATTGCCGCGGAAACTACTGTCCGGCTGATACTAAGCTTCTAGCATAAAGGCCTCATTTGTACCGATAGCAACACCTTCACGAGGTACCCCATTTTCAAATAAAATGATCTAAGTATAGGAGTGACCAAGTAGTTGGAAATATAACCGGGTCTCTCCTTCTTTCTGTTTTTTTTGTTTATCACAGCTTCTTGTCTAATCTCAATGACCACACCAAGGATCCTGAATGGCGATAATGAATATCTCTACCTTCAGTGGATCAGTGCGTAATGTCCCAGCTGAAGCGAGAGTGTCATGTAAACTGACCGTACACCCACAATTAGAACATATCCTAATCATGCGATTTTGGAAGCAGGGTCAAGAAAACGCATGTGTGATCTCGAAACTCAATGCTGTGGAGTGCCGTGAAGGCATATGATACAGGTAATGAAACGGTCACAGCAAACACTGGATCACAGAATGGTGGATCAATGCCTGCCATTCGATTGCTTGCGACCAGCTGGGAATATATCTTAGTGAATCCATCCTGAATTCCCATAACCAAAGTTATTATGATAGAGACTGCATGAGGGCAATTGACCACACACCAGTTTCAGACAGAGGAAGACATGCTCAAGTCATTCTTTTGGATGGGGATGTCTGCAGAAAACAACCAAACCCAAAATGCCATCAAACAAAATCGACAATACTAGCTCGGGTTTTGCATCGGTTTCCAAGGCTACCGCCAGAGAAATCACCCCACTGCTACTTGCGAAGGGTCAGTGAAGTGGGACTTAAATTCCTACAACTAAAAATTGCAGGTATACAAAACAAGATCTCGAAAGTAATAAAAATATTACAGGAACACCACATACACATAGCCCTCCTTCAGGAAACAATACCGCAACGAAATACATCACCATCACAGGCTACACAAAGCACAAATGCAAATGTTGGAATTGTGAGAACATTATGATACTAATTATAAATGATTTCCAGGATAACTAACTTCTTAATCAGACCTGCGTTACCTTCTGTGTGCATACTCACTCAAGATGCAGATCTGTGTTACCTTCTGTGTGCATACTCATTCAAATGCCATTGTCACCGCCATAGTCTCCATAGTCCTACTACCCGTAGTGATCGCAAAGGCACCACTCTCCTCCATGATCGTTTTACCTGCGCACTGAGCTGTGAAGGCCCAAGCACTACGAATATGTCTAATCACAGATCCATCAGTGTATATAATCACATTCCCCTCTTTGGTATTCTCACTGACCAAAGCCTGCACTTCTTTCTCAACAGCTGTGGGACACCATTATCTGCATTCCCTGCTAAGTGATATTACTACTCTCAAACAAGTTTCGAAATCTGTGGATATAATTATCCATTCCGCACCTGCTGCCACATCCTGCAATCTACACACGCTTTGTATGATATCATCAGCACGTCCCATCCACGACATCCTTCTCTTGAGCCTGCTGCCTTTAACTTTCTGTATTTTGGAATGCAACGGGTGTTCCTTAGCTGCATGTATTTGAAGGTACGCCCGTGCACGGCAATATTGTAATCTGTGCTCAGCTGTTGGACAGTCAAGTAGGTATGACTGTCCAACATGGTGGTGTGATGAAGTAAAACAAGCAGTCAAAATTAGAAAAAGATCTATACAAAGAATGGATAAAGTCTCAAAATTATGTAGGTTATATACACTATAGAATAAAGCAGAAGAACAAATACAATAGTTAAAGCAGTGAAAAATAATAATGGGAAAGATTAGGAGTATCATTAGCAGAAAATCATAGAACAGCTACCAGAACATTCTTTAAGATGGTTAGAAGTATACAAACAATAGATGAGAATTACAACACAACAGATATTATTAACGATAAGAGATGAGAACTACAACACAACAGATATTATTAACGATAAGAGATGAGAATTACAACACAACAGATATTATTAACGATAAGAGATGAGAACTACAACACAACAGATATTATTAACGATAAGAGATGAGAACTACAACACAACAGATATTATTAACGATAAGAGATGAGAATTACAACACAACAGATATTATTAACGATAAGAGATGAGAACTACAACACAACAGATATTATTAACGATAAGAGATGAGAATTACAACACAACAGATATTATTAACGATAAGAGATGAGAACTACAACACAACAGATATTATTAACGATAAGAGATGGGAATTACAACACAACAGATATTATTAACGATAAGAGATGAGAACTACAACACAACAGATATTATTAACGATAAGAGATGAGAATTACAACACAACAGATATTATTAACGATAAGAGATGAGAACTACAACACAACAGATATTATTAACGATAAGAGATGAGAACTACAACACAACAGATATTATTAACGATAAGAGATGAGAACTACAACACAACAGATATTATTAACGATAAGAATGGAAACTCTTTAATACACCCTTCAAAAGCCACCATGTTATGGAGAGAATATTTCAAAGAGCTACTTAACCTCCGTGGAAAAATAACAAAATAATACCAACAGATGTAGTGGTTTCAACATTAGAACCATAAATATTACAACAAAAAGTATATAGAGTGGTCATACAAGCACCAAAATGCAAAACACTAGGGGTAGATAGATTATCGTCCGAAATTATACAAGCAACAGGAGAGTATTGCATCAAATGGTTACAAAAAATATTTAACTCGGCATGGGCACAACAAAGGACACCTAAAGATTGGCAAAAAGCAATAATCATACCGTTGTGGAAGAATAAAGGTAGTAAAAGAGAATGTTCACAATATCGGGGAATCGCACTACTAAGTCATGTAGGCAAAATGTATGCAAAAATTATAGAATATAGGCTAAGACCCATTATAGAACCACAGATATCCGACGAACTGATGGGATTTAGAAAAAATAGAAGCTGCACAGATGCAATTTTAATTTTCAGGCAGATGTTGGAGAAAAACATAGAATACAATAAGAACCTTTTTGTATCATTTATAGACCAGGAGAAAGCCTTCGATAGAGTAGATAGAAGCGTTCTATGGCACACACTGGCTAACTATGGAGTCAACAACCACCTTATTAAAGTATGTCAAAGCTTATATGTGAACTGTGAGAGTGTAATTCGAGCGAATAAAGAAACATCAAAATCATTTAAAGGCACAACTGGAGTTAGACAAAGATGCGTGTTATTACCACTTTTGTTTATCACTTATATTGATGACATTACGAAAAAAGCCAAGCTGCAAAATGAAAGACCAAAGAGCTACTCTTTGCAATGATCAAGCCATAATAGCAAACTAAGAAACTGAGCTCCAACGTCATTTAACATACATAGACATTGAGTGCAAGAACAACAACATGAAGATAAACATCGACAAAACAGTAACCATGGCAATAGGACGGGATACACACAATAACATTCCGTTCAGATGGAAAGATCTATCTCATCTATCTATCTATTCGCTTAACCCTTTGTCGCCTTTTAGCGTCAGCGGTAGAAGAGTTCACTGGAGATGACCCTCGTGTGTACTGAGTATATTGTAGAGTTTCTAGCCTCTTTTATTTCGGTGGTCCATCGTTTTCGTGGTCGGCCTCTAGGTCTGCCTTCACTGTATCTGTGTAGCATAATTTGCTGTGGTATGCTGTCTGGTGGTAGTCTGCTATTGTGTGGAAATCATTTTATCTGTTGTCTTTTAATATATTCCAAGATTGGAATGGTACCGCTTCTTTGTCTAATGTCATCATTTCTCACTGTCTCTTAACGATATTCCTAGGATTCTGCGCAAGCATGCCATTTCAGCTGTCACTAGTTTACGTTTAGTCTATGCTGTCGTTGTACATGTTTGGCATTGGTAACACTGCTTTGGTATAATAATTGTTTTGAATAGTGTTATTTTGGTGTTTAAATCTACATTTTTGTTTCTGAAGATTGGTGTCATTTGTCCTAGTGCTTGGTATGTTTTACTACATCTATTGTTATTTCTATGCTGCTCCTGCCATCTGTTGTTATATTGCTCCCTAGCTATGTTAATTCTGTCACTTGTTTAAGTCTGTTGTTTCTAATATATATGTTGATGTTTTTCTGTTCTTCCTATATTCATTATTTCAGTATTCTCTATATTTATCTCCATGCCAAAGTTTGGCATGTTTGATGTAATCCGTGTATTTGTAGTTGCTTGTAGTAATGGCTCGTAGTAAAATGATGGAAAGATGGACACCGAAAAAGACATTTGTTGTTGCAAAATAAATCAAATACTGGGTCAATTATCCCCTTTATTGTAACACAAACTCTACCAATGACAACAAAAAACATCTAATCCAAAGTATCTTCATTCCAACAAATGTGCTACCAATGTTAAACATGGTCCTTAACAACAGGAGTGACCAGAAGACACAAAATTACAAACGAGGTCATAAGAGAAAGTGGGTGGCATATCAATTCTACAATACATACAAAATCAACAAATACAATGGTTTGGTCATCTGGAAAGAATTTCGTGTGATTCATTAGTTTATAAATCATATATGTAGAGAGGAGAAGCAGAAAGAAAAACAGGGGTAGACCTAGAGTACACTCGATCCACAACATCAAAGAGGCATTACACGAACATCAACTAACATTATCTGAAGCTGCCAGAAAAGCGAGAACAAGAACATTGTATCTCCCTCGACACACGTACAGGGAAAAAAGGAAGGAAATAAGAAGAAAATACAGAAGATCTGCCATTTTTATAAGAATGGCAAGGTTTGGTGAAGAGTAGAACTACTCAACAACATATGGATATCGACAACAACAACAACGACAACATAGCTCCAGGCACACAGATCCAGTTATACCTCATAGAAACAACAACGACAACATAGCTCGAGACACACAGCTCCAGTTAACCCTCATGATGAACACGATGCCGTGGATAATAAACTCGTTTATTTATTTACGTTGGTCATGTATTAAAACAAAACATCATTAGTGTCACCGTGTGTTGTACTAACATTACTGTTTTGCTGTCTTGTCCTGATACGTTCTCTACTGCAACAATCTATCAAGATGGCAATCAAAGAGTCCCAGAATGTATTAATTCCTTAACTGAAATTCCATGGAGTTCTTGTGCTCATGTTTACATTCATCCCATTGATCTTCAGCTTGTGAACTTTCTCTGGGTTTCTTGCTTTCTCTAAATGACATTAATGCTATTGCATACATATTTACAATCTTATAGACAACTCAGTTTATACCTAACAAAAGAAAACAGTCTTTCTCTTACACATCTCTCATCAAATCCCCTCTTTATGACCATGTTTAGTCCAAACATACATACATACATACATACATACATACATACATACATACATACATACATACATACATACATACATACATACATACATACATACATACATACATACATACATACATACATACATACATACATACATACATACATACATACATACATACATACATACATACATACATACATACATACATACATACATACATACATACATACATACATACATACATACATACATACATACATACATACATACATACATACATACATTTATACATACATACATACATACATACATACATACATACATACATACATACATACATACATACATACATACATACATACATACATACATACATACATACATACATACATACATACATACATCCATATATACAGACACACAGTGCTTTGTTCTAGGAAAAACTATAGGTATACAACGTTTACAGAAATGGATGGTCAATACTTTAGCATGAATAGCCACCACCAAAATCCTCCCCCCCCCGCCTCCTATTTGGTCGAATACTTTGCACATAGATAGTTTAAAAAAAAAATAAACCTTACGCACATAACATTTTGAGCAATGAAATCGTTTTCTTAGTTCTACTGTTATATAAATCACAGGTGGTGGTTTGGAGTGTTGTGCATTCTCCGTAGCGTTAATTATGAGGTTATCTAAAGTGGGAGAGTTAAATTATTTCGTGTATTGACAAAGTCTCGGAATGAGGAGAAAATAATATTAACACTCTGATCACCCATGCATGTCATAAGAGACTATTAATAGATGTGAGGGAGTTTTGAGTATGAGAACGAGCATAAAAAAAACCACTCTAACATTCACACAAAAAAAATACCACATCACAGACAGGCGCACACACACATACACCACACACACACACACACACACACACACACACACACACACACACACACACACACACACACACACACACACACACACACACACACACACACACACACACACACCGACACACACACACACACACACACACACCGACACACACACACACACACACACACACACACACACACACACACACACACACACACACACATAGGTCATTGAATGCAGGAACATTGTTCTTATCTTTGTTAGATGTTGCACTTTCTGTAAGTTTTTTCTAATTTCTTCCTTCGTTGTGACTTGTTAACATTTAAATAGAAATTGTTGAATGTATCTACTTTCTTGCTGTGTGCTGTTACTTCGTTGCCATAATCCTCTATTGTCAGTGTTGGATTGGTCTTTGTATATTTTCCTTTTATGTAATGGAAGAGTCTCCAGGCTTCATTTGCTTCTCTTTTTATATTTAGTTTGCTACATTTTTCTCTCCAGGCCTGTCGATGGTTTTCCTTTATGTCATAATACCCTAACACTTCAGACATTTACATCTGTGCTGTTTGTAGCCTGTGATGTTGATTTCTTTCCATGGTGGTATTGTTTCCTGAAGGAGAGATGCATGTACATTGTGTTCCAGTAACGATTTTAATTTTTCTCAGATCATGATTTGTCAAACTGCTATGTTTAATTGTAGGATGTTCAAGTTCCCCGTCGCTGACCTTTCGCAAGGAACACGGGGAATATTGAGAATTCAGGTTGGATTCAGAGATTCACTTCTCGCTGGTCACAATCACTCGAGAGATCATACTGTAACCAAGCGCTTGCTTTAACCGTGTCACGTCCTGTATCATATGCCTTCACAATTCTCCCCAGAATCTAGTTTCCAGATTCTGCTTGAGTTTTCTTGACCCAGCTTCCAAAATTGCATGATTAGAACATGTTCTAACTGTGGGTGTACAGTAGATTAGCAAAACACTCGCTGCAGCTGGGACATTAGGAAATCCACTGAAGGTATATATGTTCCTTATCACCATTCCATATCCTTGATGAAGTCATTGAGATTTAACAAGAAATTGTGTTAGACAAGAAAAAACAAACAAACAAACACAAAAAAACAACAACAAAAAACAACAAGAGTGTGACGAGATAAATTTATCACCAAACATTTACATGTATATAGGCATGTTACTGCTATGACAACTTTATGTGAATCGTTGCATATGTTTCCGTGAATATCTTACACAGGGCCTATTAATCAAACATATTAGCTGCGGCGAGGATTCACAGTATAATTTAATTTATCTTCTAGTGATGTAATGTTACATTACTGCCTGATCCAAGCAATAGCTTAGCAAACAATACCTTAATGTAACTTATCAAACAATAACTTAATATCTAAACAAAAACTTCTAAACAGCGAAAAGTTCCTCTATTAGACATAAGATGAACGCTAATATCTTCAAGTGTTTTGTTGTCTCTGACAGCACAAAGTAATTATTGTCTGTATCCAGTTTGTTGTCTCTGACAGCACAAAGTAATTATTGTCTGTATCCAGTTTGTTGTCTCTGACAGCACAAAGTAATTATTGTCTGTATCCAGTTTGTTGTCTCTGACAGCACAAAGTAATTATTGTCTGTATCCAGTTTGTTGTCTCTAACAGCACAAAGTAATTATTGTCTGTATCCAGTTTGTTATCTCCGACAGCTAAAAGTAATTATTGTCTGTATCCAGTTTGTTGTCTCTTGACAGCTCAAAGTAATTATTGTCTGTCTCCAGTTTGAATATCTCTCTTCCGAATCAACCAGAATTAAGGCTTCCGAATCTTCCAGTTCAAGACCTCAATTTGTAGGTGTTGAATTGTGACTTTCTGGTGACTCATGACGTCAGTGATAAGTGCACGTATATCAACAAAGTTTATTCTTGAACAAACAGCAAATTCCTATGTCCTTGAACTTGAATGTTTTGTTGATAGCCACATAAATAATAAAGTTACCAATACTGTTAATACACATTACAAAAGTTATTACTGACGATAGTAAAATTTGTATCAGAAGATTTTTCTCTAGACTAGAGAATCTTCTTACATAAGTAATGACAAAACTAATCCCACTACATAAAATATACAGAACACAAACACTGAGTAAAGTTTTTGTTGTTTTTGATATTATTTTATGGGATGACATTCTTGTAGGAGGATTGACTACCTCAGAAATTAGTCGTCTACGCTTGTTGGTAATTAAACGAACCTTGACTCCGATCAGAGCAGAACCGACAGACACTAGAATAATGGGTACGACTCCTGTTATACAATTTACAATATCTACAATTATATCAAACAATCCGCTCTTGATATCATGTTTGTACCGTTCAGTATAAAAAAATGCGCCTACAAGTTTTCCGTCTATGACAATTTGCTTAAAATTAGTGCAAAGTATATACTGATAAATAAAACAAACTATAGTTAAATTAATTAGACAGGTTATCGCAGCCATTAAACGCAGGGGCGTGGCGATCGTGCGAACTTTGAATGGAAAAAATATTGTTAACAAACGTTCTCCAGTTATCAATACAGGAATCAGAACTGATAAATACATTCCTAGATAATCAACAAATATAAACAACATGTACAATATATAAAACATATAATTAACAGTTTCAGAAAACACGAAGAATCTTTTTATATTTGCAACCAGGATATGTTGAGGAAAGTTGTTAAGACCAGTCATAAATAAAACATCAGAAATAGCCAAAGCTAGTAGCAGTAT
The DNA here is from genome assembly GCA_034231615.1 of Meghimatium bilineatum. Taxonomy (NCBI): domain Eukaryota; kingdom Metazoa; phylum Mollusca; class Gastropoda; order Stylommatophora; family Philomycidae; genus Meghimatium; species Meghimatium bilineatum. The sequence goes on along the minus strand of CM067311.1, from coordinate 61,134,384 downwards.
GTTTGAAGATTTCTTGAATCCCTGTCTAGTCAATGCTACAATACTGATCGAGTTACCGGATATTCCCACAAAAGTTACCAACGGATAAATCCCGTAGTTAAATATAGATTCTATTGTTCTTATTTGATCCAACACTTCAGATATGGAAAAGTTGTATAAAACTGCAGGTTTAGTCAACATGGTCGTGTTGGTCAACATATTTATTTGTTTCCCTCGTCCGAGACATAAAGTCCATATAACATATATCTTCTGCTCTATGTGCTATAAATATTTATATAGTTTCTTCATATCTTCGTGATCTAGTTTAGATCAAAGAATAACGTTTCAAGTCTGTCTGATAATTGCATGATGATATCATTTATCACGTTCTGTGTTATCTGAATTTATCATCACTCACGAATCTTGCAGACATCAAGACAAGAACAGAACACACGATATTATTAATAGCAACAATAGACAATGTAATCCACGAGATAAGATCAAATATAGACTCTACACAATTAGATTTTACAAGTTCACTAATTGATCGACATTTCTAGAAACATCGACATACAATAGATCCACGTAATCAATAATACAAGTTGGATGTAAGAAATATAATTTACTGATATTCATGAATAATTTTCTCTACAGCATTAGTCCGTCACATCCCAGCTGATAGCCCTGCTTATTTACGGTGATTTAGCAGGATATTTCCACATTTCTTTGATGAATATTGTTAGTTGTCTTTGTAAAGTCTCGTTATTTTCCCTGATACAAAATGTCAACTTTAGTAGGGAAAGTTCGAAATGGTAAGAAATTTGCTCTCATTAGAAACAAACAATGACCTGACTGTCACAATATTGGAAGGAATGTGACAGAAAAACCGCCAAATAACATCATCAAGGACAAAATGTATAATGGTAACGATCTAACATTAATCACTCGCTATCAAAGTTTAATTGGGAACAATAAATGTTCACTATCTTCGAAGACGAAGTGCGTAGCGTTTAAGCCAAAAAGAAATTGTTCGCACTAGAAAACACTCAAGAAAGTGTCCCTGTAACACTTTACCATTATCAAAGACACTGTCTACTACTTATTATCGTGAAGACGAAATATTAAAAATGACTTAGCAATTGTGGAATAACCATTTTTCCACTGTCTTAAGTTCACGAAAGATGAAAGGAAATTAACCATGAAATTATCAATTCGGTCAAGAAGATTATGTTGTTTGTGTGAAGTTACGAGAAATCGTCGTAACATTTGTAAATTCTGTTTGTGTACCACAGAGATTAACAATATTTGGACACGTTAAATTATTGTTATCAATGTTTATCAAATCTTCTTTAAAAAAACTGACGTGGATTGTGAAGAAAGATCACGTGATATAATAATTGACGTTAATTGGCAAATTTGTGCATACTTTATCATCACAGTTGTTCATTGACAAATATTGTGAATATAACCTCACATATGATGATAGTTATTTCTGTTGTAGCTGAGGTGAGGCTACAACCAACATTACTGTGACACCGACACGACAAGACTACATGAAATCTTCACCACAGTTACCACTGGTTGTTTCAACTTTTGATTTTGTTTGTCTCAAGCTTAGAAATAATATTCAACTTTCAACTAGAAATATAAAATGAATTCATTTTGTAAATGTTCTATACGAATTATTTGTTTTCAGCACATGCCAATGTCAATGTCACATTTTCTTAGGATTGATTTAATAGATCTTTAGTAAACTCCCTCCACGCCCTACATACTTGACACGGACAATACGTCACTCAATTACTGGTAAAATGCTTGATAAGATAACGATTAGATAACTTGTTTGCCATTTAGAGAAAGAAATTTATTATTTATAATACTTTTAGATGTTACCTAATAGAATTGACCGTGACACTGGTACTTTCTTTAGTAAACTGAGGAGACAATATTTGAACTGTGACATCATGGAATTTACCGAGACACTAAAATCGGAGAAATTTACATCTGACCATATATGTACATTTCCGTATCTGTGGTCCATTATATATTATGCATATTCAATCTCGATTCGAATAAGGGAATGCGTATAGTTTAAAGATGTACTACGGGATTTATATTGTGAAAATATATACATGTTACAGTAGACAAGAGAAAACTAACTAGACAATAGTAAATGTTGATATTAAAATGTGGCTTCTCATAGATTGTACTAACTACATTAAAAAAATAATAGTCTAGTTAATAGCAAACAGAGATAACAATAGATTAAGATCGATAAAAAGCCTAGTCAGTAACTAGAGAGAGAGGTATAGATTCAGATTGATCAAATAGTCTAATCAATAGCAGACAGATTCAGATGAATAAAACCGTTTCACACTTTCACCCAGACATAATTATTATGTGACAGGGAATGTAGAAATTGGAAGAATAAAAGATCAGATGTTGAAATTAATCGAATGATTTTTTATAGCACTGACATTGACGAGATATTATTTGTATACATGTGTTAACCCCTCTGTGTAGGAAGCTTCTTTTAAAGTATTACCGAATGTTGAGAGTAGAAATATTATGTGTATAGAATAAAGTTCGAAATACACCCTCAGATGTAGTATCAGCTAATCGCTCATAATTCAAGGGGATCGAAACAACAGCCATAGTAACAAAACGTATGTGTATATGTGTCGCAGGTAGAAATCTAGTATGTGTACCTGTGTCGCAGGTAGAAATCTACTATGTGTACCTGTGTCTCAGGTAGATATCTAGTATGTGTACCTGTGTCGCAGGTAGATATCTAGTATGTGTACCTGTCGTAGGTAGAAATCTAGTATGTGTACCTGTGTCGCAGGTAGATATCTAGTATGTGTACCTGTGTCGCAGGTAGAAATCTAGTATGTGTACCTGTGTCGTAGGTAGATATCTAGTATGTTTACCTATGTCGCAGGTAGAAATCTAGTATGTGTACCTGTGTCGCAGGTATAAATCTAGTATGTGTACATTTGTCTCAGGTAGAAATCTAGTATGTGTACTGTTTCGCAGGTAGAAATCTAGTATGTGTACTTGTGTCGCAGGTAGAAATCTAGTATGTGTACCTGTGTCGCAGGTAGAAATCTAGATGTGGCTTCATATCTAGTATAAATAGTTAAGACGTCGTGGCGAACGAATGGACATACATTACTATTTATGAAGATGTAGGCGTGTACTGCTACCGTATTGTGGTCAGTTCATGACTTTCTGAGACATTATTTACAATGTTAATGTTCATGTCTGACTCTGATTTCATGATTTGAAATATTCACAACCATCCTTATTGCTATGATTGGATAGTATATTTAACATCAACACTACTGGGATGGTCACCTACTCTTAGGACAGGTCATGCAGTAATTTTACCAGAACACTGACTATCAAAAATATTCTTCTATGGTGAGATCATGATGTCCTATGCTCTAGTTAGTTAGTTATTCCTCTAGGGCCAAAGACGGCACATAGGTCGGATGGCTAAGATTTCCATGTCTCTCGTTTAATTGGAATTTGCTTTAGATGTTCATTGTTTCTGATACCGATGGTGAAACGTTCTCGTGTAATAGTTCAACGCAAACTTTCTTTTGGTCTTCCTCGTTTTCTCTTGCCCTTTGGTGACCACATCAAAGCTTGACAGGTAATTCGTATCAATTAGTAGCGCGTGTCAGATGTAATTCCAGCGACACTTTCTAATATAGGTGCATACATATTCTTGTTTTGATTCTTGTCTGACAACTGTGTTATAACAATTTACTAATTCTGCCAACGTTCTTGACATTATTCATCCTCCTATTCAGAAACCTATATCTGTAAGGAAACAAGACCACAATTTTGACAAGCGACAAAACCACTAGCAAGTTCTCAATCAGTATCAACAACAGTGAATTAGAAAGAGTCACGCGTTTTGAATACCTTGCTTCTCTGATCAACATTAACAATACGACAACAAATATAAAGTAACTGCGTGAAACATAACAACAATTGTACTTACGTAAAACACACGTTTTTATAGCAGTTCCACTTAGACACGACGGACTATCACAAAAACTAGTGGGTAATGATGTGCACACAAGAAAGCATACAAATTACTATACACAAAACATATTCAACGTTTCAACCACAAGGTCTTTTATCAAGATATGCACAAAACATCAAAAGACGACGAATGGAAATTATCACAACACACAAAAGTATCCAACGGAAATATGGATGGCGTAGACAAATTAATTTTGACACCACAATCATAGACATTATTGAAACGCTGTACAAAAATGCAAATAGTGCTGTTTTATCAAACAATACAATTGGACAGTTCCTCAAAACAAATATGGGAGTTCGACAAGGATGCATAATGTCTCTAGTACTTTTAAACATATACCTAGAGCACATCATACAAGAGACATTACATGATTACAACACGTCTATATAGATCGGAGGTCTCCCTATTTGCAACTTGCGTTTCGCTGATGATATTGATCTTATAGCTGGGTCAGAACAGGCTTTGCAAGAATTAACATCAAAGTTGGAAAAAATTACCAGCAAGTACGTAAGGAAATCAACACAGAAAAGGCCAAGATCTTGGTTAACAGAAGAGACAGAGAAAAACAAACAGACATCATGATGAATGGACATAATCGTGAGGTGGTGAACACCTTCAAATATGCTTTCGAGTACACATGCTACAGATGAAGTCTACGAATTTCCTATGGGGAACATAAGACCAATGTGTACGTAAGAAATAAAGTAGAGACGTGTGCAGGTGTACAAGAACCATTTCTTTCAATAGTGAAACGACGAAAAATAGCATGGTTTGGACATGTATGCAGACGTGATTCCTTGTAAAAAACAATACTGTAGGGAAATGTCGAAGGAGGAAGAAGCAGAAGAGCGGAAACAAATTAATAGACAACATCAAGGAATGGACAGAACAAGATATTTCTACACTCATCCGCATCGCTGAGGACATAATTCGCTGTAGGATTTTTGCGCGGAAGCATACAATGTGGTACACATACGACCCTAAAATGTTACGGGTTTATTGATTGATTGAATGTCAACTACGGGAAATAACCAAATATATAACATCAGATCATGTGATTATCACGAGTTGCGGGAAATGTGTTTGACAAAATCTGGTGCCAGTATTATTCATGTTAGGATCTGATATATTATGTCAGTAATACCGATGTTAGGATCTGATATATTGTGCCAGTAATACCGATGTTAGGATCTGATATATTGTGATTTAATCTCTTTGCTTGTATTGAGTTTCTTTTTTCTTGCCTCGAACCTCAAACCTTCTCACACATACATGTGATATTGTCTAGACAAAACAAATGTGTTTTTGAAAGAAACAAATCATGTGATTCAGTCAAATGGTGAATGTCTGAAAGTGTGACACAACAGATCAACGACCACACAACAACAAAACCTCTAATACATGCTTTGGCAATCAAGGTATTTATAGAATATATAGATCTATATTTATCTAAATATATCTATATAAAATAACAGAGCTTATCCTTTACATGACTTAGCTATCAACCCAGCATTTGTTTGCTGTGGTGATTTTCTAGGCAACATAAATACGTTGAGTAGGTTTCCATTGCTTTCTGAGCGGTCCGGATGCAAAACTGATTGTGGCGGGGATCGAACGGTACCTTGGCCGTCACAGACGCGCTCTGTACCACTTCGCCACAGAGCCGATGCCACAGAGCTTATAACTATATAAAATAACAGAGACTATATCTATATAAAATAACAGAGCATACATATGTTATAAATACTTGTTATACCATACTTGTTATACCATACTTGTTATACCATACTTGTTATACCATACTTGTTATACCATACTTGTTATACCATACTTGTTATACCATACTTGTTATACCATACTTGTTGAACATCTATACGGAAAACATAAAGAGAAAAACGAAGCAAGAAATAATGAATCCTAATTTCTGACCCATAAATATAGGAGGACTGCAGGTACCAGAAGCTAGATGTACAGACGACAGTGTTATTAACAACAAATGAACAAGACCTACTGGATTAAATTTAATCAATCGAAAAATTCAGCCAACAACAAAACCTGTTTCTACTTCTGTGTTCTTCCATAATTTATTTTTAAATCCCCGCTGTGTTATCTCTGTGTTTGTGATTTAGTCCTGCCACTTGATGATGATTATGTTGTGAAGACAGAGAAAGTGAAACATACAGAATCTGATCTCATGTCTGGAGTATGATGTCCATGTTTCTGAGGCGTATAATAAAATGGTCAGTACACACGTCTATAGACTGATTGACTTGAGTTTATGTTTTTGGCTATGTCCGGACAGCTATTAGGGGAATCTGCCCTGTCTATTTTGCACAACCCCCTCCCCCATCCACTCTCGACCCCTACTGTTTTACCTAAAAGGAAAAACAAAACCTCAGAATATGAAATCAAGAGATAAAACCGATACTGGTAATAGGAGGGCTGGGGTAACACAGGACAAATGTAAACATAAACGGAAATAGTTATAAGTGCACATATGACATAAAATAAAATTAATAGCTGAAGCCTAATATGTAATCAGTGATACACATCTCTTGTGTGATACACATCTCTTGTGGGATACACATTTCGTGTGTGATATACATCTCTTGTGTGATACACATCTCTTGTGGGATACACATCTCTTGTCTTATACACATCTCTTGTCTGATACACATCTCTTGTCTGATACACATCTCATGTGGGATACACATCTCGTTAGGGATACACATATCTTGTGTGATACTCATCTCTTGTGGGATACACATCTCGTGTGTGATACACATCTCTTGTCTGATACAGATCTCTTGACTGATACACATCTCTTGTGGGATACACATTTCTTGTGTGATATACATCTCTTGTATGATACACATCTCTTGTGTGATACACATCTCTTGTGTGATATACATCTCTTGAGTGATACACATCTCTTGTGCGATACGCATCTCCTGAGGAATACACATCTCTTGTCTGATACACATCTCTTGTGTGATAATCATCTCTTGTGTGATACACATCTCTTGTGGGATACACATCTCTTGTGGGATACACATCTCTTGTGGGATACACATCTCGTTAGGGATACACATATCTTGTGTGATACTCATCTCTTGTGGGATACACATCTCGTGTGTGATACACATCTCTTGTCTGATACACATCTCTTGTCTGATACACATCTCTTGTCTGATGCACATCTCTTGTCTGATACACATCTCTTGTGGGATACACATCTCTTTTGGGATACACATCTCTTGTGTGATACTCATCTCTTGTGTGATACACATCTCCTGTCTGATACACATCTCTTGTGTGATACACATCTCTTGTGGGATACACATCTCGTTTGGGATACACATCTCGTGTGTGATACTCATCTCTTGTCTGATACACATCTCTTGTGTGATACACATTTCTTGTGTGATACACATCTCTTGAGGGATACACATCTCGTGTGTGATATACATCTCTTGTGTGATATACATCTATTGGGGATGTAATCTCTTGCGGGATACACATCTCTTGTGGGATACACATCTCTTCGGTGATGTAATCTCTCATAGGATACAAATTTCTTGTGGGATACACATCTCTTGTGAGATACACATCTCTTGTGTGATACACATATCTTGTGGGATACACATCTCCTGTGGGATAAACATCTCATGTCTGATACACATCTCGTGTGTGATACACATCGCTTGTGTAATACACATCTCTTGTCTGATACACATCTCTTGTTTGATACACATCTCTTGTAGGATACACATCTCGTGGGTTATGTAATCTCTTGTGGGATACACGTCTCTTGTGGGATACACATCTCTTGTGGTATACACATCTCTTGTGTGATACACATCTCTTGTGGGATACACATCTCTTCGGGGATGTAATCTCTTGTAGGATAGAAATCTCTTGTGGGATACACATCTCTTGTGAGATACACATCTCTTGTGTGATACACATCTCTTGTGGGATACACATCTCCTGTGTGATAAACATCTCTTGTGTGATACACATCTCTTTTTGGATACACATCTCCTGTGGTATACAGATCTCCTGTAGGATACACATCTCTTGTGTGATACACATCTCTTGTATATAACAAATAATATAGAACAATTACAAAATGAATATATTACTATATTTTTAGTTGAAAGTTGAATATTATTTCTAATCTTGAGACAAACAAAAACAACAGTTGAAACAACCAGTAGTAACCGTGGTGAAGATTTTATGTAGTCTTGTCGTGTCGGTGTCACAGTAATGTTGGTTGTAGCCTCACCTCAGCAACAACAGAAATAAATATGATCATATGTGAGTTATATTCACAATATTTGTCAATGAACAAATGTGATGATAAAGTTCTGATAAATTTGTCAATTAACGTCAATTTTTGACATCTCGTGATCTTTATTCACAATCCACGTCAGCTTGTAGGAAGAAGACATCCATTGATAACAATAACTTCACGTTTCCAAATCTTGATAGTCTCTTTGGTAGACAAGCTGAATTTATAAATGTTACGAGGATTTTCTCGTAACTTCTAACAGACAACGCATTCTTCTTGACAGACTCGATAATTTAATTGTTCGTCAACGAAGGTGGTGTAAAAATCGTTATTCCACAATTGTGTACTGGTAAATCGTTTTTAATATTTCGTCTTCACGAAAATAAATAATAAACAGTGTATTTGATTATGTTTAAGTGATACACTATTATGAGCGTTTTCTCGTGTGAATAATTTCGTTTTGACATAAACACTTCACATTTCGTCATCCAAGATAGTGAACATCGTGTTGTTTCAAATTGCGATAATACACTTCTTCTTTGATGATGTTATTTGGGGATTTTTCTGTCACCTTTCATCCAATATAGTGACAGTCAAGGTATTTGTTTCTAATGAGAGCTAATTCTTACCATTACGAACTTTAACCTACCAAAGTTGACATACTTGTATGAGGGGAAATAACGAGACTTTACAACAACTCGCAATATTCATCAAAGAAACGTGGAGATATTCAGCTCAATCACCGTCAATAATCACGTATATAGTTGGGATGTGATGGACTAATACTGTAGAGACAATTATTTATGAATAACAGTAAATTATATTTCTTACATCCAACTTGTATTATTGATTACGTGGAAATATTGTATGTCGATGTTTCTAGAAATGTCGTTCAATTAGTGAACTTGCAAAATCTAATTGTGTAGAGTCTATATTTGATCTTATCTCGTGGATTACATTGTCTATTGTAGCTATTAATAATATCGAGTGTTCTGTTCTTGTCTTGATGTCTGCAAGTTTCGTGAGCAATGATAAATTCAGATAACACAGAACGTGATAAATGATATCATCATGCAATTATCAGACAGAATTGAAACGCTATTCTTTGATAAAAACTAGATCACGAAGATATGAAGAAACTATATAAATATTTATAGCACATAGAACAGAAAATATATGTTTTATAAACTTGATGTCTCGGACAAGGTAAACAAATAAAGATGTTGACCAACACGACCATGTTGACTACAGCTGCAGTTTTATACAAATTTTCCTTACCTGAAGTGTTCGAACAAATTAGAACAATGGAATGTATATTTAACTACGGGATTTTTCCGTTGGTAACTTTTGTGGGAATATCCGGTAACTCGATCAGTATTGTAGCATTGACTAGACAGGGATTCAAGAAATCTTCAAACATACTGCTACTAGCTTTGGCTATTTCTGATGTTTTATTTATGACTGGTCTTAACAACATTCCTCAACATATCCTGGTTACAAATATAAAAAGATTCTTCGTGTTTTCTGAAACTGTTAATTATATATTTTATATATTGTACATGTTGTTTTTACTTGTTCATTATCTAGGAATATATTTATCAGTGCTGATTCCTGTATTGATAACTGGAGAACGTTTGTTAGCAATATTTATTCCATTCAAAGCTCACATGATCGTCAAACCCCTACGATTAATGACTGCGATATCTTGTCTTACCATTTTAATTATAGTTTGTTTTATTTATCAGAATGTACTTTGCACTGAGTTTAAGCAAGTTGTCATAGGCGGGGAAAGTGTGGGTGCATTGTTTAAAACTGATCGGTACAGACATGACGTCAAGAGCGGATTGTTTGATATAATTGCAGATATTACAAATTATATGACAGGAATAGTACCCATTATTTTAGTGTCTGTCGGTTCTGCTCTGATCGGAGTCAAGGTTCGTTTAATTACCAACGAGCGTAGACGACTAATTTCTGAGGTAGTCAATCCTCCAAATAGAAAGACATCCCATAAAAAAATATCAAAAACAACAAAAACTTTGCTCAGTGTTTGTGTTCTGTATATTTTCTGTAGTGGGTTTAGTTTTTTCATTACTTATGTAAGAAGAATTCCTGTTCTAGAGAACAATCGTCTGGTACAAGTTCTACAACCGTTAGTAATATTTTTGGTTATGTGTATCAACAGTATTGGTAACTTTATTATTTATGTGGCTATCAACAAAACATTCAAGTTCAAGGACATAAGAATTTGTTGTTTGTTCAAGAAAGAAATGTGTTGACATGAGTGCACTTATTACTGACGTCATGGGTCGCCGTAATGTCACAATGCAAATTTGTCCTACGAAGTGAGGTCTTGATCTGGATTTACAAGTCAGGCGGTGCTTTGAAAGAGAGAAATTTATACTGGATACAGATAATAATTACTTTGAGCTGTCAGAGACAACACTTGAATATATAGAGTTCATGTTATGTTTGATAGAGTTTGATAGAACTTTAAGTATTGTTTATTAAGGTACATTACGTATTGTTTGATAAGCTACGTTACATAGCTCCAGACACACAGCTCCAGATAACTCTCGTAGAAACAACAACGTCACAATAACTTCAAACACACATTTCCAGTTACCTATCATAGAAACAACAACGACAATATAGCTCCATACACACAGCTCCAGTTACTTTTCATAGAAACAAGAACGACCACATAGCTCCAGACACACATCTCCATACACACACATCTCCAGTTACCTCTCATAGAAACAACAACGACCACATAGCTCAAAACACACAATTCCATACACTCAACTCCCGACACACAGTTCCAGTTACCTTTCATAGAAACAGCAACGACAACATAGCTCCAATCACACAGCTCCATACACACACAGCTTCAGTTACCTCTCAGAGAAACAACAACGACAGCACAGCTCCAGACACAGCTTAAGTTACCTCTCATAGAAACAACAACGACAACATAGCTTCAGACACAACTCCAGTAACCTCTCATAGAAACAACAGCGACAACATAGCTCCAGACACACAACTCCAGTTACCGCTCAAAGAAACAGCAAATACAAATTAGCTTCAGACACACAACTCTAGTTACTTCTCATAGAAACAACAACGACAACACAGCTCCAGACACACAGGCACAGGTACCTCTCATAGAAACAACAACGGCAATATAGCTCAAACACACAGCTCCATACACACATTTTCATACACACACAGCTCCAGTTACCTCTCATAGAAACAACAACGACAACATGGCTTCAGACACACAACTCCAGTTACTTGATTCTTGATTAGAAACTGGCTTCACAGCACGTGGGACATTCCCATAAGTGCTCCGTCCTCCGCTCCAGCAGCCATCCCAGTGTATGTAGACTCATAGTTCCGGTCAGGTGTTGATTGTGTGATCTTCGGGACTTTCCAAAAAAATTACTTTTCCTCCCGTCACCTCTGAATACTCCCATTTCTAACATTCTCTGTATGTGTACGTTCTCAACCTCATTGACATCATCTGCATCTCGAAATGAATTTATTACTGCCTTTATTAAATCTGCTTTATCTCTTCTCAGCAATGGGCCGTCTATCGCCGCATTGCCTGCCAGTAAGTCGGCTATCTCGTTTCCTCTGACCCCAGCATGACCAGGGCAGAATATCCAAGTAATGCTTTGGACAACTGAGTTGTTCAATAAGTCCCACCATTCTTTTCTTAGCATGAACTTTTCTATCTTGCGCAACATGCTTTGAGAGTCTGTGAGTATTACCGCGTGTGTTGATGTATCAGTTATCAACCAATTAAGAGCTGCTGTAACTCCCTCTATCTCCATCCTCATGTTCGATGTGACAGTAGAATATGGTGAAGATTTCTCAACCAACTTCACGCCATTTCTGTAGGCAACAAAACCCCAACCGCTTTTATTTGTGTTTCTGCTAACAGATCCATCTGTGTATATAATTATGTCTTGTGGTTTCGAGTGTAGTTGGGCGAGTTCTTGCACTGTATCCTGAGCCCTGACTGCCGTTCATTTTCGACACGCTTTATCTAGTTGTATTATTACTTTAGTCTGGGATTTCTTCTCAGTGTCTACCTCCACCCATTCACTGCCCTTTCCTATTTCTTCCAATTCACATACTATTCGCAGTGTGTCTTCAGCCTCTGCCATCCATGATCTGCCACGCTTAATACGTTTTCCATTTGACTCATCTAGACGATGGTGTAATGGGTGGTGGTTGTATTCTGTCACTTTAAGGTACGACTTAACTTGTGCTAAATGATGTCGCACTCTAATGCTGGGGAGATCAAGCAGAAATCTCATAGCAGAGATGGGTGTATCTCTAGTACACCCCAGTACCGCTCTCATTGCCTCATTTTGAACTTTTTCCAATCTATAGACTTGTGTCTGTGACAAAGTTAGTAGGCCGAGGCCATAATCTATTACAGATAGCACCACCACTTTCACGAGCAGAAAAAGTACCCATTGCTGCATGTCGAAGGTCGCCATAACCTTGATAACACTGATCCCTCTTCTACCCTTCTGAATCATATTTGTGACGTGCTTGTTGAATGAGAGACTTCTATCAAAGATTATCCCAAGATATTTAAGGTCCTGTTCTCTTTCAATGAATGAACCCATGCAACTAACAGCTGGCAGTGTGTCATTAACCAGATTATTATACCAGAGTACCAGACGACCTTTGCTTTCGAGGGATTGGTCACAGCGTTGTATGCTCTGCACCATATCGACAATTGATCTAGTCCATTTTGTACACTGTCAGCGATATCTCTTCTGTTCCTGCCCATGTTGTATAGTAGGATATCGTCAGCGTATGTTAGAACTCTACAATTGCTGGGAGTTTGCAATTGAGCAATTCTCAATGTATACACATTAAACAGTACTGGGGACAGAGGAGATCCTAGTGGCAGACCAGGTGCTATTGTTCTGATCTCAGACGTCCAGCAACCACACCTCAGAGCGACTTTTCTACAGATTAACACATTTGCTATCCAGCGTATGATCCAGGGGTGGATATCTTGTTCCCTTAGCATGTCGATGAGATGGGTGTAGCTAACTCTATTGTATGCATCTTCCAGGTCTATCGCTGCAACTGCAGATTCTTCTTTTTTCTGGAAACCTTCATAAACTTCATATGCAAGAACTGCTACATTTGTGACTGTGTCTCGTCTAGGTCTGTATGCCCCTAAGTTATTTGGGAGAACGCCTTTTATCTCTAGTTCCCTGGTTATGCATCTAGCCACAATTCGTTCCAGAATCTTACCGTATACATTCTGCAGTGTGATGATGCGATAACCTTTTATGTCCGTAGAATCTTTGCCTGATTTTGGAACGGGTATAAGATAGCTATCTAGTCACCCCTCTGGTACTACTCCTGTTTTCGGACTCGCATTATAATCGTCTGTTATTTTAGTTAGCATATTCTCCTCAATGTCCTTGAGTAAGCTGTACCTGATTCCATCCGGACCTGGAGCGCCATCGGATGCATTCTTAATAGCCAGTTGCTACAATTTATACAATCGATAAAGGATTGGCAACGCATTAGGAAACAAGCAAACATCACACTCAGTGATAGATTGGAGGCACAGAATGCAATGAAGAAGACAATAGAGTCTTTTAAACAAGTTGCCGAAGTAGCAAAGAAGATGTGTTGGAATAAATTCACCGAGGAGGTCACGGCGGACAAAGCATTACACAAGTTTTGGAAACTACATAGGTCAATGAAGCGGAGAACAGGATCGAAACACAGTACAAGTGTGAGGGACGACACAGGGCAGACATTGATATCAGATGATATGAAAGGTAGAGCTTTCTTTGATAGATATCTTCAACAAAGTAATCATGGTGACTTAGATCAGCGCAAAGAAATGCTGCATACCCTGACACCTATCACGGATTTTAGGGCCAAAGAAGACCAGCTTGCAGATGTTAAAGAAGTGCAACTCCAGTTACCTCTCACAGAAACAACATCGACAACATAGCTTAAGGCACACAGCTCCAGACACACAGCTGCAATTACCCCTCATAGAAACATGGCCTGCTCCTGACAATGTTGTTATGGACACGTGTGCAAAACAGAGCATATGCTAGAAGCTTACTATCATGAGTAAACTGTAGCTCCCGCAGCGATCACTGAACATGATGATGTTGAGAGGTTGTAGATTCACGTCAATATTCATTTGTGCTGGCGGAGCGTGGATGACTAGGGAAAAAGGGAATTACAAGTAACTACAACACTTTTCTCTCTCTTTCTCTCTCTCTCTATCCGTCTTCTCCTTTCTATCTCTATCTCTACGACACATCGTGTATACATTGATAGAGAGAGAGAGAGAGAGAAAGAGCAGAGAGAGAGAGAGAGAGAGAGAATGTGAGAGAAGAGAATTAAGAGAAGAGAGAATTAAAGTTCCATGAAAGAAACATGTACAGGTATAGCAAAATATAGAAGAAAACAAAGATATAAAATTAGTGCATTAATTAGTACACAAATATACACAGACATCACATTTATGTGTATACTACAACAGCTATTCTCATCAGTTTTGTGTGCCTGTGGTCACACTCGATGATAAGTTGTATCTTCCCTTTATCACAAATTTATACAATTTATCACAAATTGTTTGTGCATGTTGTCAACATTTATACGATTTATCACAAATTGTTTATGACCGTTGTCACAATTTATACAATTTATTACACATTGTGTGTGCCCTATGTCACAGTTTATCACAAATAACCAAAACAATACCAGTATTGGAACAAATCAAAATATAACAGATCACGTGGTTTTCGCACGCTTCCAGACTACCAATAGACAGAATGCCACAGATGGCCATGACACATAGACATAACGGAAATAAAGCCAGAGACAGACCAAGTAAAAGATGGATTACAGAAATCAAAGAAGCAACAGGAACAAGATTACAAACAGCACGCAGGAAGGCCATCTTCAGAGAACTCTTCTACCCCTGACGCTGCAAGGCAAACAAGTGATACAGCGTATAGACAGATAGATAGACTGCCTTGCAGGTGCAATCGGGAGATACAAGGAATAAGGAGACACCCCAGACAGAAAAACATAATCCTGCCTGCCGAAGTCTGATTGTGTTAGCCAGCGATGGCGGAGATACTATAAGGATAAATTAGGGCACAAATGCTATTACAGAAATGTGGTCATGCGAAAATCAACCCTGTCATCATGGCGTCATTCTTATCATCTAAAACCCGGGAGGAGCAGAGCCAGATACAATTCCTCGAAAGGACCCACCCAAGCGTCCGGTGCTTCTGCTAATCAAGAGGACAGGGAAAGCAGAATATTGCTACTGACCAAATGCTTCACAGTTGCTCAGTGGAATGTTGAAGGAGTACGAAACAAAAAGCTTGAGCTAGAAGAATTCCTGAGGAAGAACCCGATTGATATAATGTGTATACAATAAACACAGGTAAAGGACACGTAGAGATTCTTCATTCGAGGTTATGAGTCCTTCCGTCAAGACTGATCTAAAAGAGGAATATTGGCAATTGTAAAAACATCAATACCTGCAGTAGAAGGAAACAGATCCGGAGAAGGAGAACTGGAACATATAACAGTGAAAATGCTGCTGCCTTGTAGAGAAACATCAATCACAGACTGCTATAGTCCTCATGTCACAAAAATAGAACTAAGTCAACTAAAGAGAGAGGAATCGAGACACCTTATAGTGCGTGACTTTAATGATCATTCACCAATCTGGGGCTACGAGGTTATGGATCAAAGAGTTGAAGAGATAGAAGACTAGACGATGGACAATAAACTAATTATAATACACCAGCTAGACGCTACACCAACATTCTACTCCAGAGCCTGGAAAAAAACCACACTAGTTCACCAGATCTTGCCACTGCAACTGATGACATAGATAGACACATTACAGGAACCATAGAAAGTCAACTGGGAGGAAGTGACTATGTATCAGTCATCCTGCAAATCTCGACGACAGGAAGTACAGGTCAACATAGAATATCCTAAACTGGAACTTCAAAAAAGCAAACGGATCCTCCTCAGTGACCAAACAGACCAGCTCTGAAATATCTCATAAATACCAATATCTCTGACTGATATCTCAGAAATAAATAAAGTGATGCTCCAATCCGCACAGAAGGCAACCCCAAGGGGCAGACGAAGAGAATATACTCATTATGGGAGTCAGACCCTAAAAAAAGTTGGATAACGAGCTTAGTGATGCAATGCATACAATTGAGTTAAACCCTACAGTATAAAACACAATGAAACACAATGACATAAGACACACCAAAGGAGAACATATATTCAAAAGAGATGACACGAAAAGACCAGCAGTCTAATCATGACAAAAGCCACAAGCAAACTACAGAATCTTACAAGAAAAACGATAAATTAAGAAACAAACAATACACACTACAAGACTATCACCAAAGAAACGGGAAAATTCCACACAAGAAAAATGGCAGCAAAAAAAATTTGCTGTTTCTATAAGAAAGAAAGCACAACACCTCCTCATGCACGTATCAAAGAAGTAAAAAAAGAAATTAAAAAGAAAACTGAAGCATCAAAATCCATAGCCATGTATGAAGACATGCTTTACCAACTTACAACGGAATCACCAACCCCATGTTTTGAACCAAAAATTTTTTTTATGAAAATTACCCATTAGCTAAGTCGTACTGCTACGTCAGGAGGAAGTGGTCATCACAAATATATAGACTATCCATTTTTTAATATACAGTTTCTAAAGAATATACGTTGATGTTGAGCTGTTCACCAATAACATTAAATGACATGGTTTTAGAGGGACTCTAACGGTGTAGAGGGTTAATTTAATTGTACCCGGCTTTACCCTTCTCATCCATCCTCTGAATAAAGCAAGAAGTCGCGTGCCGACAGTACGACTCAAAACACATAACTCTGAAGCTCTAAGTTTTGCATATGACGGAATTACAAAACTTTTCATTATTTGTTGTTTGAGGATACCTGGAATTGCGAGCGATTAGCTCTTACTTCCTATGTGAAATGGGGTTGTTTTTCTGTGTGTTCTTTCACACACAGGAGACTTCAGCTCTCGGCTTAGTGCAATGTCAGTTGAAGGAGTCTTCTACTCCGAGGGGGTCTATAACTGTATAGATGACATGCTTCAAAGCTTCCATTAAAGAGCCTCAGTATAGCGGTATGTCATCTACTAAGTTTTCTGTTGCATGGATGGTTTGTCTAGTGGGCGATTAGTGATACCCACAGACGCAACTGCATGCATACATTTTTCGTCAAAAACATCATTAAAACTCCCATTCAATATGACATCAGTAAATATGAGCTATATAGAATAACATGAGTGTATGATTTCGTGGTGAGGAAGATGTTTATGATGAACAAGAGGTAGGCAGAGACAGAAGTTGAAGGGAACATCACCTGGAGGCTGACATGCTAGGATAGACAAGTTTAGCTTGCATACAAATGCTCCGCAACCAATGACAAAATTTTGTTATTAAAATGCAAGTGACAAAATAAAGAAAAATCTGGAAGAATAGCTCTGAGATATATGTGCAATATGTTCAAAAACACAGTTGTGGGTATCAAGAAATTAGGCGTTATGACGAGATGTAGAAAACAAAGACAATAATCTAGGATACTATCTAAGCACAGACAAGAGAAACATACACACACACATACATACACAGAGAGAGAGAGAGAGAGAGAGAAAGAGAGAGACACTAGAGCAGGGCAATATGTCCGTACACATATAGCACAAACACATACACACAAAAACAAGCATACATAAGAATAAAGACAAACTCACACACACAAACAAACACACATATCAAGTACCCGTGTACCTCCCTCAAATATTATATATTACGTCTTTATATATGAGATCCATTTTCAGAATAGAACTAAGGTGACATTACAAGGAATGAACAAGAAAATAACTAAGGTGACATTGCAAGGGATAAAGAAAAATATAACTAAGATGCCATTGCAAGGGATGAACAAGAATAAAACTAAGATGACATTGCATGGGATGAACAAAAATAGAACTAAGGTGACATTGCATGTGATGAACAAGAATAGAACTAAGATGACATTGCAAGAGATGAACAAGAATAGAACTAAGGTGACATTGCAATATACACCCAACAGTTTTCTAGGAAAAAGAAAACCATGTGTTGCTTATACTCAATTTTGATGTTTCTATATGAACTAATTTTGTTTAGAGTTTCTTTTGATTGTCCAACTTTTCATCTCTAACTTTCACATACTTGTTTTTTATAATGATTCAATCAATCAAGTGCCATGCCGAATGGCGTAGGTGATCATGTTTCTCCACGACTCTTTGTCTCTTGTGTTGCTTTGTGTCTTGTAAGCTCGGTTGATGAACTTCTCCGGTCCACAATACTAGTCCATCTAGCAACTATTCTCTTTGTCATCCCCTATCGCTTCTCCCCATGATCTTTCCAGCGGTTATTAGGTGTTCAAGCTGTGTTCTTCTCAGCACATCCATAGAAACTTTGACCGTCTGCCCCTAATGTTTGATATGATTGATGTTTTTAAGCCAGCATCAATGATAGCCTCTGCATTAGTTTTCTTAGATGTTTGTGGTATTTTTCATCATTCTTCTCATAAACCACATTTCTGTACCTTATAATTCCCTTCGAGTTTTTGTGATTACAATCCTGCTTCACATCAATAAACAAGAATTGGTTCAATCTTAGCACTAGAAATCGGGTTTGCATTGATAGTCTTCCAATGCACAAACTGGTTTTCATTTGTGCTGTCAACAGCTTGTGCTGTTCGGTTCTTTATCTCATTTGAGCCTTCTGATGTTAACAGGGTACCAAAATATTTCACTTTTTCAACTTGTGCTAATTTTGTGTCATTAATTATTATGTTGCATCTTGGTGATGTATGTCTCTTCTAGGCAACCATTATTTCTGTTTTCTACTTGTTTAAACTTTGTAAAATGATAACAACCACAACATGTTTTTTATAATGATTACAACCGCAAAATGTTGGCTTGGTCGTTAAATCCTGAATATGACATCATCTACTTACCAGACCCAGGAACAGAACACACATAAGGCTGCATCTCTTCATGATGTCTATGTTGATATAATAGTCGACAAACGGTTATGTCTGAAAGTGTGATGTCGTCTCGTACAGATGTCAACAGTTAACTTTATATGACATACAGATGACGAATGTTAAACTGGTATATATTACATTTATATGATTATCTCCTATTCCGTGTAGAAATATATTCCTAAATAAATCATATTTGACACTCTATAAATTGATTTTATGCTGTCAAACATTAATATCTCATACATGTATTGTCATACCAGGTACCAGTTACATTTGTGTATAATTCTGTTCTAAATAGTGTTTACATCTAGTAAAACCAAGTGTTCATTGTTTTGGTCAGATATATTGTAACAAGGGCAATAATCACTTATTTACCAGTTGCTTTCAAAGACAACGTTGATGTTGAGCTGTTCACCAATAACATTAAATGACATGGTTTTAGAGGGACTCTAACGGTGTAGAGGGTTAATTTAATTGTACCCGGCTTTACCCTTCTCATCCATCCTCTGAATAAAGCAAGAAGTCGCGTGCCGACAGTACGACTCAAAACACATAACTCTGAAGCTCTAAGTTTTGCATATGACGGAATTACAAAACTTTTCATTATTTGTTGTTTGAGGATACCTGGAATTGCGAGCGATTAGCTCTTACTTCCTATGTGAAATGGGGTTGTTTTTCTGTGTGTTCTTTCACACACAGGAGACTTCAGCTCTCGGCTTAGTGCAATGTCAGTTGAAGGAGTCTTCTACTCCGAGGGGGTCTATAACTGTATAGATGACATGCTTCAAAGCTTCCATTAAAGAGCCTCAGTATAGCGGTATGTCATCTACTAAGTTTTCTGTTGCATGGATGGTTTGTCTAGTGGGCGATTAGTGATACCCACAGACGCAACTGCATGCATACATTTTTCGTCAAAAACATCATTAAAACTCCCATTCAATATGACATCAGTAAATATGAGCTATATAGAATAACATGAGTGTATGATTTCGTGGTGAGGAAGATGTTTATGATGAACAAGAGGTAGGCAGAGACAGAAGTTGAAGGGAACATCACCTGGAGGCTGACATGCTAGGATAGACAAGTTTAGCTTGCATACAAATGCTCCGCAACCAATGACAAAATTTTGTTATTAAAATGCAAGTGACAAAATAAAGAAAAATCTGGAAGAATAGCTCTGAGATATATGTGCAATATGTTCAAAAACACAGTTGTGGGTATCAAGAAATTAGGCGTTATGACGAGATGTAGAAAACAAAGACAATAATCTAGGATACTATCTAAGCACAGACAAGAGAAACATACACACACACATACATACACAGAGAGAGAGAGAGAGAGAGAGAAAGAGAGAGACACTAGAGCAGGGCAATATGTCCGTACACATATAGCACAAACACATACACACAAAAACAAGCATACATAAGAATAAAGACAAACTCACACACACAAACAAACACACATATCAAGTACCCGTGTACCTCCCTCAAATATTATATATTACGTCTTTATATATGAGATCCATTTTCAGAATAGAACTAAGGTGACATTACAAGGAATGAACAAGAAAATAACTAAGGTGACATTGCAAGGGATAAAGAAAAATATAACTAAGATGCCATTGCAAGGGATGAACAAGAATAAAACTAAGATGACATTGCATGGGATGAACAAAAATAGAACTAAGGTGACATTGCATGTGATGAACAAGAATAGAACTAAGATGACATTGCAAGGGATGAACAAGAAAGATGATGTCAATAGAACTAAGATGACATTGCAAGAGATGAACAAGAATAGAACTAAGGTGACATTGCAAGGGATGAACAAGAATAGAACTAAGGTGACATTGCAGGACCCTGAGGTTCTTGTCACATCTGTAAACAACAAGAGGGGGGGGGTTACAGAACACTTCCTGCGTCTCGGGGTCAGACTGGAATAGGGGAAGGTGACGAAGCAGGGCATGGCGAACGGCAGTGCTATGTGGGTGGAAAGTGAGAGCAAGCTTAGTCCGGTTAGACGAGGAAGACTTCCGAGTGGTCGAAAGGGTGTCCTGACGGGAGAGACTGCTCACTCGAAGAAGGGCAAACCTGAGGATAGCCTCAGGGTACAGGTGACAGCAGAATAAAGCTATCATCTCGTAGGCCTTCTCGATGAAGTCATCCTTGCAACTGCACAAGCGCCGAAGACGAAGAAGTTAAGAGAATGGAAGGGAATCGCGACAGGCAGAGGTATGAGAAGAGGTGTGAACATCAGTTGGTTTGTAGTGTACCGATGTGCTAAGACAGAGGGGTTGAACAGTGATAGATATGTCAAGAAAGTTCACATGGGAGGTGGAGATCTCAGATGTGAACTTGATGGCCGGATGAAAATTGTCAATGAATTGTATGAAGCGTGCCAGGTCAGCCTCAGACATGTCAGTGATGCCGATCCCATCATCGATGCACCTATGGAACACCGATGGGAAGGGCCTCCATAGGATCGCCATACCTGATGCTCAAAGTGGCCCATGAAAAAGCAGGCATAGCTGGGCCCCATCTTGGAGCCCATGGTTTTTGATTTGGTCAAAGAAGTGCCCATCAAACTCGAAGAAATTGAGAGTAAGCACG
This sequence comes from Meghimatium bilineatum, assembly GCA_034231615.1. NCBI lineage: Eukaryota > Metazoa > Mollusca > Gastropoda > Stylommatophora > Philomycidae > Meghimatium > Meghimatium bilineatum. The sequence continues at coordinate 61,112,330 of CM067311.1, read as the reverse complement.
AGTTCAGCAAAACGGATAAGGGTAGAAGTAGACACAGAGGGGTCAGGGTACTGGTTGAGGAAGAACTTCACAGCCTTGAGACCCTCTGAGTGGGGTATGGAGGTGTAAAGGGAGCAGACGTCCAGCAGAAAGAGACGATAAGTATGGGCAGGGGACAGGAAAATAGAAGCAAATATGGACAGGGCATGGTTGGTATCTTTCAGGAATGTAGGAAGTTGCTCCACTAATGGTTGAAAGACACTATCCAGGAAGTCAGAGATGTGTTCAGTGGGGCAGGAACACGCAGAGAGAATCGGTCTGCCGGGGTTGAAAGGTTTATGAATTTTGGGCAGCATATAGAATGATCATCATCATTAGGTTTTACTTATTTAAACAGACCGTAGACGTTAATAACACATTCGTTTGTGCTAAAAAGTAGAGTGGCTGGAAGAAGGAATTTCTTTAAAAAAATATGAATTCTGTTTTAGAAGATATTTTTTAGAGCAACCCATTGTATTACCAGAAGCAGTTTTATCGATGTTTCTTGTTTCATTGTGATAGATGTTCTGTTTCTTGTTTCATTGTTGTAGATGTTCTGTTTCTTGTGTGATGTGATAGATGTTCTGTTTCTTGTTTCATTGTGATAGATGTTCTGTTTCTTGTGTCATTGTTGTAGATGCTCTGTTTCTTGTTTCATTGTGATAGATGTTCTGTTTCTTGTGTCATTGTTGTAGATGCTCTGTTTCTTGTGTTATTGTGATAGATGTTCTGTTTTATTTTCATAAGAGGGGCTAGGGAATGATATAACATTTTTCACAAGACATATATCACAAGACAGATTTTTCTTATATCAACATTTATAATAAAGCGGTTCAAATCTTTAACTAGTTCAAAACAATATAATTAGCTGAAAAGAAAGCATTTAGTTGGTTCAAAATTAAGATTTTAATTAGTTCGAATTAAAGATATTATTAGTTCAAAAGTAAGGTCACAACTAGTTCATAAGAAAGATGTTAGTTTTTAAAAAAAAGAAACATTTTAATGGTTTTTATAAAAATATTTAAATTTACAATAATTATACAGTAGTCTTAAAAACGAGTAGCCGGTAAATCAAGCCCTACTAAGGACACGTTCAGCGCATAGGTTTCATACAACGTCACATATCTAGGCTGATGAGACTAATCATTGGTAACTCTGTGTAGCTAGCCAATGAAAATGCGAAAAATTCATGTCAGCCAAAATTATGCGACTTTATTTGTGATAAGCACACATAATCTTTCTGAAGTAGGATTTGGTTAAGCACACACCAGACTGATCGAATAATGGCGCTTGCTATCAATGAAATCACGCATGCGCGACAAACAACGCCCTGTTTCTTTGTTTTGACTATGTGTTTACAATTCTCTACCAAAAATAAAAGAAGTTGTGTGTGTCTAATTTGTGTTTATATTTTGTTTAATTAATTAATGATTATTTCAGCTGTAATCAACAGTTCTGGTTAGAGTACTATTATATTTTATAGATGTGGTGATATTAGAAAGTGAAAAGTGATACATGTAGAAACAAAAATACGATTCAAACAATCAAGAAAAACGAGTGTCAAATTTCAGCGCTATAAAATTCTAACTACTGTATTCTAAAGTAAAAGTAGAATGTGTGTCCGAACTAATTTATTAATTCTTTTTATCAATTAGAATTTATTTGTTTAATATATTTAAGTTAAACTGTTGTTTTCTTATTTACAAAAAAAAACACAACAACAACAAACCCCTACAGATTTCTACGAATGATGTCTGAATGTGTCGAGAAATGACTTTTACTAGAACAAACAAAACTGTTTCTGGTTTCATGAACTTTTGATATATTTATTAAACAAATCGTTGAATATGAGGGAATTATAACAGGAAAAGAAAATTATATAGACAAAATGTGAGATAGAAATATACACAAAAAAAAACAAAACAAAAAACTGTAATTCACCAAAAGAAGATGAATAAATGACTTCAAACAAGAAAATTACTTCATAATATGAAGATATTGTTGTTTTTCCTGTTTCAACTACCTCATCTAACCTACTCAAGTCCAGATGTGTAAACAAACACAGACATCCTTGTACAGAAGACAGTTACTGGACATAAAGGTAACCTGATTGATTGTATATTTGTTTCGTTGTTGTCTCGTCTACGTAATTTTGTTTGTCCGATTTCAATAAAATTAAAGAGTATTGATCAATGAATTCTAATATTATTAGTGGACAGTCGATATCATCTCTGTCCTGCGTTATTTCTGTTCGGTAACATCTGACCTATAGTTGTGTACTCGCTGCCGCTGCTAAGAAAAAATAATAGTTATGTTTAAAGAAAGATTATGTTGCTCATTGTTGAGAGTGCTATAGAAAATGTAAATAATAATAATAATAATAGTAATAATAGTAATAATAATAATAATAATAACAATAATAATAATAATAATAATAAAAATAATAATAAAAGAAACTTTTAAAGATCATTTTGTTTATTGTTGAGAGTGACGTGAAAAATGTAAATAATAATAATAATAGTATTAAAGTTATATTAAAGGATAGGTCATGTGGCTGAGAGTAAAGTAAAATGTAAAACGAATAATAATAATAATACTATCAATAATAATATTAATAACAATAATAGTTATAGTAACATAAATATATTGCTTACTGCGGAGGGTGATAAGAAAAAAAATTGCTTACAAATAAAAATAATAATAATAAAAGTTATATTAACAGGAATATGATATTGCCGAGAGAGGTGTAAAAATATAACGTTACTGGTTACAGTAATAATAATAATAATAATAATAATAATAATAATGCTAATAATAATAATAATACAAATTATATTGAACATGAAGATGATGTTGTTGAGATCGATAGACAAAATATGTAACAATATTGTTTATAAATATTTTCTTTTACTTGAAAATCATAAATGTAAGATTAGGAAAATATGAATCAGGAAAGTGTATCACTAGGGTATCGTTAGTCATGGTTGTCATTGATGCTTGCAGTAAATTAGGATGACCTTACTTCATAATTTGGCTGAACTTATCCCGTCTTTTAACATTTGAATTTTATGTACGTTTTGTTTCTGTTTCCCGTGTCTATTCGTTTCTTGTAAAAGTCCCGGTTGGATCACAACATAGATAAGTCCTTCTTCCTTGGTTTATTATTATTTATGTTTTACATTACTTTTACTATTTGATAATTAGAATACACAGTAACATTTTTACATTTATTTTGTATTTATCACTAATTGTGTGTCCAGCAAGTTGTTTCTTTCAAAATGTGCTTTCTTTCTTTTCTTCCTTCCGTTGTATATCTTTCTGTTTTTCTGTCTTTCTGCCCAACCTTTCTTTTATATCATTTTTTCTTTCCTTTTTGTATTTCTTTCTTCTTTCATATTTTCTTTCTTACCATCTTTCATATCTTTTTTATTTATTTTAATCAATTTTTCAAGAAAATTAGATTATTTTCCCTAAACAAAATTTGGTTTTGAAAAATCTGATTAACCATGGAAAGTCATTGGGCACATCACAGATATAGTCTTTTGTGAAACTATGAAATGAGTTATAGTTACTTGAATATAATTATAGGAATGTTTCATGTCCAGATTTTCATGATTATTGAGTTGGAAATCTAAATCTACTGTAACCAAATTCTATCGAGTTAAATATATTCTATATTTATCGTTAAAATATTTAACTTGCACATATTTTTATATTTTGTATACATGACACTCGTGTTTCGTTGAATATGTTTGTATTGTCCTCACATACTGGCTTATATGTTATGTATTATGTATTTTATTTATACACAATATGGGGTCAAATACATGAATTTGTGGAGGTATTTTTGGTTGTTAAACATGCTACATCTGAAAGTTATTTATGAAAAAAATATAATGTCCCAGGAAAATGTTGGCAAAATCTTGTACGTGGGGGTACATATTGTGCTATTTTTTCCAACATATTAGAATTTATTGTCTACTTATTATGTACTTTTTCTACATATGATTTTTTTTCCTACATGTTATATTTAAAAAAAGCATACTACAATATGTAGTCAAACGTTTTATTTTTATTTGAGAGCATCCGATGTCTATGAAGGCGAGGACGTTGCTAGTATATTGAAATTGCAAAAAGGAAACTTATAAATAATCATAGTGAATATAATAACATTGATAATAATAATAATACAGCATGTTATTTTAAAAGTAAGATCATGTTACCGAGAAAACAAAATGGAAAATGTACTATTACTACTACTACTACTACTACTACTACTACTACTACTACTACTACTATTACTGCTACTGCTACTACTACTGCTACTATTTCTACTACTACTACTACTACTACTACTACTATTAATACTACTGCTGCTACAACTACTACTACTACTACTACTACTACTACTACTACTACTATTTCTACTACTACTACTATTTCTACTACTACTACTACTACTACTATTACTACTACTACTACTACTATTGCTACTACTACTACTACTACCACTACTACTACCACTACTATTACTACTACTATTACTTATACTACAACTACTATTACCACTACTATTACTACTACTATTACTTATACTACAACTACTACTACCACTACTATTACTACTACTACAACTACTATTACTACTACTACTACTAGTACTACAACTACTATAAATAATAAGAATAATAAACGTTTCATTAACAGAAGGATACTGTCTCTGAAAGATATGTAAACATAATAATAATAATAATAACAACAACAACAATATTAATAATAATAAGAATAATAATAATATTGCATCTGATATTGAACAAAAATATGATGTTTCTACGATTTGATATTAAAAATATGAAGTAATATTGTTTACAAGTATTTTCTTTTCTTGAAAATCATAAAATGAGATTTGGAAATCAGAAAAGTATATCAATGGCGTATGGTAAGTCAGGGTTGCCAGTTGTTACCTGAAAAAAGGTAATGCGTGGGTTTTCATGTGTCAAATCTTCAGTTAGTTGAAAACAATTCTTGACCTTTGTGTGAAAAAAACTGCTAAGGGGTGTGGGGGGATGTGTCAGCCCACCTTTTGGTTTAGTACTTAGTACTAAAAGTAATGTTCAGATTTGCTAAGGGAGGAGTCCCCCCCCCCCACACATCCCATCCCTAATTACAGCACTAACACTAAAAAAACCCTTTCTTTGGGTTTTGGTTTACGACATTCTGCTAAAGATTATGATTTTTAATAAAATGGGATACAACCAGAGGAGGATAGTTACCAGAGGAGGATAGTTACCAGAGGAGGATAGATAGCAGAGGAGGATAGTTAGCAGAGGAGGATAGTTACAAGAAGATAGTTACTAGTGGAGGATAGTTACAATAGTATATGGTTTATTGATAATGTTAGGTAAACTTGCTAATAGGTGGCCTTGGTTACGGTGTTCAATAATAACGGGTGATTACCTAAAAATGGTATTTATGTCGTTTATATGGCTCATTTCTTCTTTTTCATGGGATTTTTATACAACCATTAGGAGGGGGGAAAGGGTTGTCTGCTGTTTGGCCTAATTACTATTACTGCATGTACTGTTCTGAGTGTGAGGATTGTACTCAAATAATTACTATTTCTGTATGTAGTGTTCTGACTGTGTGGCTTGTACTCAAACAATTACTATTTCTACATGTAGTGTTGTGAGTGTGAGGCTTGAATTAAAACAATTACTATTTCTGCATGTAGTGTTCTGAGTGTGAGGCTTGTACTCAAACAATTACTAATTCTGTATGTAGTGTTCTGACTGTGTGGCTTGTACTCAAACAATTACTATTTCTGCATGTAGTGTTGTGAATGTGAGGCTTGTACTCAAACAATTACTATTTCTGCATGTAGTGTTGTGAATTTGAGGCTTGTACTCAAACAATTACTATTTATGCATGTAGTGTTGTGAGTGTAAGGCTTGTACTTAAACAATTACTATTACTGCATGTAATGTTCTGAGTGTGAGGCTAGTACTCAAACAATTGCACAACACTGTGAGATTTAGATTTCTTGGTATAGAATACAGACAGGAATTAAATCAAATTAAACAAAATGATATTAACAAACAACCAAATATAATACTCAAAAATAAAAAATACTAACAATTGAACAAAGGAAAACAAACAAGCAATAAAAATATCAAACAAGTAAACCATAAACAAACCATAAGACAACAACAACAAAAAACAGTAAGAGAAAATGAAACACTAATTTAAAAAAATAAAATAAAAATAAACAAAACAGTCAACAACAAAAACATCACACAGACACATTCTTTGCCTTCTCTTGTATTGTACCGTCGCTGCCTGCTTCCAGTCACACAAAATCAATATTACTATTTTTAGCATTATCATGTTTCATAGTCAGTGCAACACGTGATCATTTGGAGTGAGGTTTTTTAAAGCAAGTAAACTAGTTAATATTGGTTATATTAGGTCGTTTGATAATTTTAGATAATTTATAACAACAATGAAGTCAAAATTCAGGTAATCCGGCAAAAGGATCACAATTCTGCCAGAATATTTCTTCTTCTTCAGCGTTCATTCTCAAACTCCCGCTGGATTTCTCTTGTAACAGGACAATGGTCCTACAAGATTTCCAGTTCAATATAGTCCAGAGAATGGAAATGCGTTGTGTTGCCGTTTTATTTGCGCCAATGGCCCAACACATCCGTCTTCGGCGGTGTCAGAATATAAAATGTTTAGTCAGTCTTGTTGAAGCTTATCATCATCATGTGTCACCAGTATCGCACGAATAGTTTGTCTAGACAATCTTTTATTAGAACAACATCTCTCTATGTCATCTTCTACATTCAACATTCTTCTATAGAACAACATCTCTCTATGAAATCTTCTACATTCAACATTCTTCTATAGAACAACATCTCTCTATGAAATCTTCTACATTCAACATTCTTCTATAGAACAACATATCTCTGTCACCTTCTACTCTCTACATTCTTCTATAGAACAACTTCTCTCTATGTCATCTTCTACTCTCTACATTCTTCTATAGAACAACATCTCTCTATGAAATCTTCTACATTCAACATTCTTCTATAGAACAACATCTCTCTATGAAATCTTCTACATTCAACATTCTTCTATAGAACAACATCTCTCTATGAAATCTTCTACATTCAACATTCTTCTATAGAACAACATCTCTCTATGAAATCTTCTACATTCAACATTCTTCTATAGAACAACATATCTCTGTCACCTTCTACTCTCTACATTCTTCTATAGAACAACTTCTCTATATGTCATCTTCTACTCTCTACATTCTTCTATAGAACAACATCTCTCTATGAATTCTTCTACTCTCAACATTCATCTATAGAACAACGTCTCTCTACATCATCTTCTCAACATTCATCTATACAACAACATCATCGAATTCCCATCTAGGGGTTTTATAGATTATTTGTTCCGTTATTCACAAACATTATGAAACAGAATACTCGTACATTTTACTGTAGCAAAAAAAGGAAAAAACAAGGGGAACACCAAATGAAATACTAAAAATAACACTTCTGCATTATCTCTCTCAATATGTTATCTCCCTTTAGTGTAGCACATTGATGGCAAAGAATGACATTACGGTAGATCTTTGTGACTGGATTACTAGAACCTCGACTTCCAATATTTTTATTGTTGTAAAGCTCTAATCTAACTAATTGGACTGACATTCACGGTTGAAAAAAGCGAGCCCCACTGTATGAGTTAAATTTTACATAACAAGATCAGTGGTTGCAAAATACGAACTCGGGACAAATCCAGCGATTCAAACCATTTTTTAATCCAGTCCTGTCAAACTAATCTAAATGTACTATTTACTGTGATGTCATAACTCAGAAAATACTACTTGAAGAAATAAAAAACTAAAATAATACCTGCACCCCGCCCCCCCCCCCCAATAACCAGACAACAAATGATCAAACCAGCGCGACAACTTAAAAATATTGACCACATATATAGAATCTATTTTTATACTCTCAGAGATCGTGAAAACAAGATTACCTGAACTTCGAACTCTATTTTGTATGCTCATTTGCTTATGTATATCCAAGGGGGACTGGCTTCCTTGTTTGATATCGACGTGTATCACCATAAAAATCTTAATATTTGGCCATGATTTATCCAAACGTGCATTTCCCAAAATGTTTTATTTTTCGACTAAAATCTTGTTTAAATGTATTAATATATTTTTGTGTATGTGTATATCAGTTGCACAGATGGATGGCAAAATTCTCGTCGTTCTCACACATCATTAAACAAAGTGTAGGACAGACATAGCATCAACAATAAACGCCACGTGTTGACATTGACTTGTTGTGTTTGTAATTATTTCTGCAGCAATCGTACATAAATATATAGTTATTTACTATAAAAAAAGTTAAAATATTATCGCAGGTTAATTTCTTTTTAAAATATCCGTGCTTGACGCCAAATGAATTAGAATACGTATCCTTTCAAAGAGGAAACATTCATTGGCTGCTTAAGACCTAACCTTTATCTTGAAATATCAATTGTGTTGTGCCATCAGAAGCTGTCTTCAGACCAATAATATGACTATAAATAATTTATGATGATCTAGTTCTCAGAACTGAACGGAAATTCCTTATATGTTTTTAATAATTTAGTAGAAAAGAAGAATAAACGCCTGGAGATGCATAACACGATTATATAAGGCATGTTTTTAAAAACTAGTTAATATTTTATATAGGGCCGTAAATGCGTAATTTTGGTGGGAAAAGGGATGGGGAGCTACATACCTACTGAAAAAGTCACTCGAGGTCCCCATTATAAATCTTCACGCTACTCCACTGCTGTACATATGCACTTGCGTGTATGTGGATGTACCTGCAAATTTGTTTACGCTGTGTGTATGTAGATGTTCTATGTTGTTCATATATTTTGTAGCCATTGACCAAACGTCAATATGACAATAAAACGAATAGATTCTTACTGCCATGATCTCGCTATGACAGGATTACCTCAACTTCGCCCACCCATATTTATCTTGATATACGCCCTAATATAACCAATATTGACTGGCGTGAAGTTTCCAACAATAAAATAACTCGTCCAAAAATCATTCACTATGTTGCCAAAAATTAAAATTATCTATGGAGGTAGTGGTGACAGAATTACTAGATTTGCGACCTCCATTATTTTGTGATGGTTAAATGCTTTGATGTAACCTATTTAGACTAGTGTCCGCGGTTGAAAGCAGCGTGCCTCGCCAAAAGAGGTATGTTTTACTAAATCAGTCGCTATGCTCGCGTTGAAAACTGAGAAAGCTAAAAAATATGAATATTGATTTAGAATGAAGGGAAGCGACACTACGAGACTTGATGGTGAAAATGAAACTCGTTGACAAGGGGGAAAAATGGGATATTCAACTCCACCCCAGAATCTCCTTAGCAAATGATAACATTGCTTTAAGTAACTAGGAGTTTAGCCAAAATATTACAAAAACCTCCCATTTGTGAGTGATTTTTTCAGAAATGTTACTAAACCTCCCATTTGTGAGTGATTTTTTCAGAAATGTTACTAAAACTCCCAGTTTTGAGTGAATTTTTCACAAATGTTACATCTTCAAAATCACATTTTACAAAAGCTATTAAATATGATAATGGATGACTTTTCTTTCTTAATGTTCGAAAACAAAAAAAAACAATATCCACGATCTTTCCCCCCGTCCCCCGTCTCCTCTCCTTATTGAAGAATAATCTACGACGTTCCTTGTAAAAATGTTTGTCTATGTATGTTAGTGTTTGTGTGTATTCGGCAAAAGTTATTGTGCTTACCTGACCAAACTAATACGTGTGTGTTAGTGTGTGTGTGTGTATGTACGTGTGTGTAAGTGCGTGTGTATGTGTGTGTGATAGTGCACGTGTATGTTTTTAAAGAATGTGTGTGCATTTATTAAACATGTACAGATACAAAAAGAAAGTTCAGAATATAATACGATTAATAAAAATATAATTTCAAATAATATCAGCTAACACACACACACGCACGCACACATACACACACGCAGTCGCGCACACACGCACGCACACACCTAAAGACGAGAATTAGGAATTGTTTAATATATTTTTTTCTATCAAAGTATGGTTCAGAAACATGGACAAGATACATTGGTAAGCAGGAAGAGGGCAGATAGGGGACGGCGGTTACTAAATTACTGTGCTGAAATCCTGTTCTGATTTTCGAAAGGGAAGAGTACTAGGGTCCATGTTTCACAGCCGTACGTTGCAACTACAAAAATAAAAGTTCTTATCATTAATAATTTCGTTTCTATTCTGTTGTTTTTCCATATGTTTTTCAAACATGTTATTTTACAATATCCAATTGTCAATCACTTCCTTATCTCTGCCATACAGTCTCCTGCACCGTTAATATTTGCTACTAAGTATTCGAATTTATCCACACATTCTATCTCGGTATTATCTATTCTGTTCTACATCAAAGGGAGATAATATATTGAGAGACAAAATGAACTAGTGATAATTTTTAGTATTTTAGTATTGGTTGTTCCCCTTGATGTTTTTGCTACAGTAAAATGTGTGAATATTGTTTAGGCTATTCTGATTTTTGGTTGTTGTGTTGTTATACCACAAATCAAAGGAAATGTTCGATTAATCCATTTGAAATTTCTAGACACAATATTACCGTAGTTTTCTATTACTTTCGGAAAGGAACAACCGCTATTCGAACACGGTAGAGAGAATACATCCATTCTCGTCGACCATTTTAGCAGAAGACTATATTATCAAATAGAAAAACCAATTAAAAACTAAATAACAATAAACAAAAGAATAAATACTTTTTCTACATTACCGTCCAATAGGGACCTTTCTCAAGAAACGAATACAAACGGAAAATAATAACTCAAACTTATTTAATCATTCAAAAAGGTATATAGGCTTACACGCACGCACGCACGCACGCACGCACGCACGCACAAATATATATATATATATATATATATATATATATATATATATATATATAAATATTATACAGAAATGTCTGACCTCCATACTTGTATTATAACGGAAATGAAAATGTGGGAGACGTGCGACCATGTAAAATAATTGAACGCCGATACACACAAAATATCTACATAACATTGATACACAGAAATAGAAACAGATTAAGAAATGCCAATATTGAATAAATCTTGAGTGTAAAATTAGATCAAGTGAGTATCGCACGTCAAGAATGACAACTGCAAACACGAGCACGCACGCACTCTCTCTCACACATACACACAAAATAATGTGTATGTGAAAGGTCACACGAAGACACGATAGAGTTGTGTTCTTGTTTTCCGTATGTATTAGTTTCTTTAAAAAGGACCATATTCGACAATTACGTGGAAACATGCCTTGTTCTTTTGTTTACTGTTATTTGTTGTTTACATTGAGTGATAGCCGTGAGAATATTGTTGTTGTTGTTGTTGAAAAATTCACGCCAGTAAATAATGGTTATATTAGAGCTTTTAACCATCATAAAATAGGGGAGATACTGTGGTCTGTTTCATGTCTGGTTTGAAGGACAATGTATTGATCGACGATAGGATTTTGCAACCACATGTTTGAAGGGCAGTGTATTGACAGAGAGTCATATTTGACAAGATGTAGAGTACTTTGTAGAGATTAACGTCAGTGACGTTTCTGTTAGATAATGTGTCGGGTCGGTATTTTTCTGTGATTAAGAGCATTGTAGGAATAATGTGGTCTGCACCAAGCCAACCACCATTACTGTTCCATGCCTTTTCTGGCACCAATTTTATAAATCTCAATCGACTCGTGAATTGTTCGTGGTCTAAAACGTTTCGTCTTAAAACCATAATCCTACTGATTACTGCGCTACCAACCACAATTCTACTGATTACTGCACTACCAACCAAAATCCTAATGATTACTGCTCTACCAACCACAATCCTACTGATTACTGCTCTACCAACCACACTCCTACTTATTACTGCTCTACCAACCACACTCCTACTGATTACTGCTCTACCAACCACAATTCTACTGATTACTGCACTACCAACCAAAATCCTAATGATTACTGCTCTACCAACCACAATCCTACTGATTACTGCTCTACCAACCACACTCCTACTGATTACTGCTCTACCAACCACAATACTACTGATTACTAATATAACTAATAAATACCAAAGATAATGCTCATAAGAAATAACAAAGCAAAGGAACCAAGACTTTCTCCCAAGTTACAGTCCACAAGGGACCTCTAACAAGAAACAACAACGAACTAGAAATAAACACACGAAACTGTCAAATACAGTGAGTTTATCTTACAATCACAAATTCTTCCAAGTACAATGTTATACGGTCGTGAGATTATCTCATTGTACTAACAGTTTTGTGTGTTTACTTCTAGTTCGCTTTTATTTCTTTATAAAGGTAACAATAGGGCCTTAACATGGAAAATGTCTGTGTTACTTTGTTTTTTTAAATTACTTTTTCTCATTTACAATATTTTTTCTATCATCTTTCATAAACAACAAACAATAGACGAGACGAATCATTGACAATATTTCAAGAAGTAATACATTTATTTCAAGAAGTAATACATTTATTTAAAGAGTACAATATTAATGAAAGTAGACAAAGCGTGTCACTGTTTCATTGTAATTTTAAGCTAAAGGTCCTTGTGGAACTGATGCCTAATGGTGCGTACAAGTAGTAAATGTTTGCCGTCCTTGGTATTTTCGTATCTGTCAAACTGTCTGTGTGTTGTTGTTGTATGTGTTTCGATCGACATGTCCATATTCACAGTAGCATATCCTATTCAGGACATTGCCACCAACCCAGTATTTTGTTTGCTATAGTAATTTACTTAGCAATGAAGATGCATTCAGCAGTTTGTAATTGCTTTATTAACGGTTCTGATGCACAATTTCATTCAGCGGATTTTGAACCCGGTACCATGGCTGTCACAGATACTATGTCCATCACCGATGTTGAAAGTTTTGAATAAAATCACAGTTTTATTTAGAGATGCATTCTGATTGAATTCATAAAACGTGTTGACTCAAGTTGGGAGACGAACAGATGCCAGCTGAACGGACTTGTTCAAATCCAGTAAATTGCCTTCTGATGTTGTCACTGTGAGGTTTAAGTCATGATAAAATAGCGGATCTGTATAGAGAAACTTACAGAACAAATAAATACAAGAAATTTATCAACAATAAAACACAATAATAATAGAAAACGTGCAGTGCTAATATTTAGAAATCAATAATTCATCACCATCAGGTGATGTACCAACTGTCGTAGGCGATCATGCATCTCCACAAATATATCCAGCATCTTACATGAGGGTCGTTGTTGATTCTCGTCCATGCTACCACGTCAGACTAATCAATATTTTCTCTCGATGCCTTCCTCGATCTCGTTTGCCCTTAATCTTGTACGATGTAATTATCTTCTCCAGATCTCCTTGTCTAATAAATAACGTGACCAAAACATAGACTTTTTCTAATATTACAAAGTAACACTTCATCATTTGACTTTTTCAGCAACTCCTCTGTTTTTATAGCTGTGCATGGTACTCTAAACATTCTTCTATAAAACGACTTCTCTGTTGCCTCTAATTTTAGTGAATACATAAATGTAACAAATTAATTTTAAAACATCAATAAACGTTGCAGATTTACTCGTTCATGTGCACAGGATTACTCAAGGAAAATATGAACCATAAATTAAGTAAAAGTTACACGTTAAAAAAATATTTAACATAAAAAAATTATACCAACAAAATCATGTTAAAAACAAAAGAAAATACTTTACAGTTATTTCTAGCAAACGTTAGACTGCAATTCAATAACAACAAAGACTTTGTGAACAACAACAACTCATTCTAAAATATGATAATTTGTTTCATGAGAAAATTATATCAAAGATATACAAGCTAACTTTTGTAAACGGATGTCACTAGCTTCAAAGAAATATCCATGAATTCTGAATTACTCTAGAGATTTAAGAACGTTAGAACTCGCTACATAACTGGCTGCGGCAGTATGCTCAACTGAGATCTAGCACAGCTCTATTTCTTTCAATCTCTTCCTGGTTTAATAACATTATAAAAAAAGACTGGGATTGACCAGACGTAGCAGCAATGACATGGGGAACTTGAAATGAAAGGCTGGAACTGACCAGGAGATGGCTGCAATATTTTGACGAGATATAAACTAAAGTTAGTGATTGATCACGAGACGGCAGAAATAACGTGGATATCTAGTAATAGAATGAATAGAAATGCCGGTGATAACTAGAAAACACAGAAGCCCGACAGATTTATAACAAGAGCAAAGAATGCACTGATTGTGTGAGAGTTGAACACTTGCAGATTTAGGGTGATGTGATGTAGATAATTCTTGGTTGTACTGAGGTTAGAGAGTCTCCTGTATGGAACAAATAGTTCTAGGTTGTACGTAGGATGGATAGTTTCCTGTGTGATGTAAATAGTTCTTGGCTACACTAAGTTGGTTGGAGTCTCTCATAGGTGCTGTCATGTAAATAGTCGTGGGTTGTACTGATGATTGGTCAATATCCAGCGGTATGTGATGTAAATATTCATTGGTGTGCTGATAGTTTGACAGTGTCCAGGATTATGTGATGTAAATATTTCTGTGTTGCATTGTGGGTTGGAGATTGCCCGCGTTGATGTGATGGGAATGGTTCTGGATTGTACTGATGATTGAAGAGTCTCCTGGTTGATGTAAATAGTCCTGGGTTGCATTGAGGATTGGAAAGTTTCCTGGTTGATGTGAATAGTCATGGGTTGCATTGAGGGTTGGAAAGTTTCCTGGTTGATGTAAATAGTCCTGGTTGCATTGAGGGTTGGAAAGTCTCCTGGTTGATGTGAATAGTCATGGGTTGCATTGGGGGGTTGTAAAGTGTCCGGGTTGATGTTAATAGTCCTGGGTTGCATTGGGGGTTGGAAAGTGTCTGGGTTGATGTAAATAGTCCTGGGTTGCATTGGGGGTTGAAAAGTGTCTGGGTTGATATAAATAGTCCTGGGTTGCATTGGGGGTTGGAAAGTGTCCTGGTTGATGTACATAGTCCTGGGTTGCATTGGGGGTTGAAAAGTGTCCTGGGTTGATATAAATAGTCCTGGGTTGCATTGGGGGTTGGAAAGTGTCCTGGTTGATGTAATTAGTCCTGGGTTGAATTGACAGTTGGAAAGTCTTCTGGTTGATGTCATGTAAATTGTTCTGTGCTGTACTGAGTGTTCGAGAGTGTCCAGGGTGATGTGATATCGATAGTCTGTGGTTGCACTGAGGATTGGAGAGTCTCCTGGGTGATGTTATGGAAATTGTCCTTAGTTGCGCTGAGGGTAGGACATCGTCCATGGTGATGTGATATAAATAGTACTACGTGGTACTGAGAGTTGGACAGCGTCCAGTGTGAGGTAATGTGAACAGTCCTCGGTTGTATTGATGGCTGGAGAGTCTTCTGGGTGATATAAATAGTCTTGGGTTGTACTTATGGTTGGACAGAATCGAGTGTGATGTAGTGTAAATAGTTCTGGGTAGTACTGAGTATTGGAGAGTCTACTGGGTGATATGGTGTAAATAGTCATGGGTTGTCCTGAGGGCGTACACATTCTACGATTAAGTGTTATATCATTATAAATCTGTCCCTAAAATCACAAATAAATATATTCAGAATATACAAGAAATATAATAATTTGACTAAACACGTGGGTATGATCTTTGCACTGGAGACAGAATAATCAAACCTGTTCCACTTCAGCTGAAATTCTTACAAAGACGGATATGGCGTTGTATTGAACACATAACCCAGGAACTACCAGCATGAGACCTAATGTTAAGTTTCTGAAACGGTCTGAAAAACTAGATGTCTAACTAACGAAACAAATTACTCAATTAAGCTTTAAAAAATATAATCTGTGTTTACAATATTCTTGAAACGAAACAAAATCACGGAAATACCGACACAAACACAAGAAATAAACGTCAAGAATGACAACACTGTTTAGCTGCAATGTATGTCATAACAGGAGACTAAAATGTTATAGGAAAGAGGTGACTGTCCCATCCCATATAGGGTCATAGTTATTCCAGAAGATATGCTGACATAGGATGCCTCTGATCGAAAGTTGCAGATACTTCAGCTAAACTATAATCCAGGACACATCACATTGCGATATCCGGACTACATCCTGCTAATCTACAGGAGTATGAGAGCTAGAGCAGCAGAAGAAGAAGATATCTGAAACAAAACTTAACACATACTGTTATTAAATGAGGGTAATCATACATCCCCCATGTCTACATCCCTCCTGTCTACATCCCCCATGTCTACATCCTCCTGTCTACATTTATCCTGTCTACATCTCTCCTGTCTAACAATTAACGGCAACTTGAAACATCAATGAGGTAGTTTGTGGTCGTATTATTTTATTTAGGTGGTCGCTGTCAACACCATTTTTTAATTCAATTGTGATTTTTAAATGACAATTTATGTACAGTGCTTCACCAATATTTTGTGAACGCGGCCCACACAGTGCTTCGCCACTGCTTTCTGCGCGCAGTACATACAGTGCTTCGCCATTGCTTTGTGAACGCAGTACATACAGTGCTTCGCCATTGCTTTGTGAGCGCGGTTCATACAGTGCTTCGCCATTGCTTTGTGAGCGCGGTTCATACAGTGCTTCGCCATTGCTTTGTGAGCGCGGTCCATACAGTGCTTCGCTATTGCTTTGTGAGCGCGGTCGATACAGTGCTTCGCTATTGCTTTGTGAGCGCGGTCGATACAGTGCTTCGCTATTGCTTTGTGAGCGCAGTCCATATAGTGATTCGCCATTATTTGCCGACTTAGATATGGCTGGATATCTGTCTACAGCTGAATTCTGTCTACTTTTTACTTCTGAGAAACACTTAATACTTCTGAGCCACAGAGCAGATATGCATACATTTGTAATATGAAAATAACTCAAATAAGTTCATGAACATATTCAAATAGTGACATTGTTTCATCTTTGACAAGTTATAGGTTTATATGTGAATAAAATATATAATCATAGGTGAATAAAATATACAGTGGTAAGTGAATACAATATATAATCATATGTGAACATAATACACTGTCATACAGAGGCAAGTAGTGGCATTTCAAGAGCTGAAAGTAGTTGTATGTAACGCAATGACCAGGTCGATTGTATCACAGCGTCTTACAATATATATATATATATATATATATATATATATATATATATATATATATATATATATATATATATATAGTAGAGTATAATATATAGAGAGGTAGTACACATTAATTAGCGATTTTCTTTAAAGTTACGGTTCACTGACCAGAAAACATTGTAAAACCCATGACATCGCAAGATTTAACAAAATCTAAATCTTCCACAACACAATTATAATATCTGTCTTATGTTACTATGTGTTTCATATTATAAGAAAAAGACGCAATTTTCTTAGAGTAAATGTTGACAGTCAGGACTGTCAAATATAAAAGATTATATAGTTACTTAACCCTAGGTAAAAAGTTTAAGAATTACTTGCAGGCCATCAAGAATAGTGCGTGTGAGCTATCCCGTTTTTGTCAAAACCCGTTTAAATAAAAAGCGGGAAAGTTGTAATCTTCAGAATAAGATACAATATGACTATGTGTCAAAGAAATAAACACATTTTTTCCACACGCAAAATTTAAGCTATTACTCAAATATTAATATTGACAAAGTTGTGCACTTTTAAAATGAATGCAGACTGGTAGCTTTTTTTTTTTAGTAAACATTTGTTATTTGTAAGATCTATAACTACATTTGGAATATGTTTGCAATGCACACAATGGCTATATGGATACCTTACCACTACCTTCATAGGTGAATAAAATATACCTTCATAGGTGAATAAAATATACGTTTATAGGGTAACACAATATTCGTTTATATGGGAACACAACATTCATTTATAGAGGAACATAATGTTAATTTATATGGGAACACAATATTCATTTATAGAGGCATACAATATTAATTTATAGGGGAACACAATATTCATTCGTAGATAAAGAAAGCGTACCCGTATACACAGAAATATACCCGTATACCCGTATAGGTGAACAAAATAAAATTCATTGCTGAATAAAATATGTGTTCGTCTGTGCCCATAATATACTTTTAGAAGTGAACAAAACATACGTTCATATGTTGAAAAATATTGGTACATAAGATACACATAATATATATTAATAATGAACATCAT